>CM026397.1:92709891-92727903 GCA_014843695.1 Archivesica marissinica | reverse complement strand
ACACAGCAGTTAGTCATGATCTCATACCATCCACACAGCAGTTAGTCATGATCTCATACCATCCACACAGCAGTTAGTCATGATCTCATACCATCCACACAGCAGTTAGTCATGATCTCATACCGTCCACACAGCAGTTAGTCATGATCTCATACCGTCCACACAGCAGTTAGTCATGATCTCATACCGTCCACACAGCAGTTAGTTGTGATCTCATCCCGTCCACACAGCAGTTAGTCGTGATCTCATACCATCCACACAGCAGTTAGTCATGATCTCATACCATCCACACAGCAGTTAGTCATGATCTCATACTGTCCACACAGCAGTTATAGTCATGATCTCATACCATCCACACAGCAGTTAGTCATGATCTCATACCATCCACACAGCAGTTATTCGTGATCTCATACCGTCCACACAGCAGTTAGTCATGATCTCTTACCGTCCACACAGCAGTTAGTCGTGATCTCATACCATCCACACAGCAGTTAGTCATGATCTCATACCATCCACACAGCAGTTAGTCATGATCTCATACCGTCCACACAGCAGTTAGTCATGATCTCATACCCCACCACAACACCACCCCCACACACAACAAACAACCACCACACACAACAACCAACCACCACACACAACAACCACCACCACACACAACAACCAACCACCACACACAACCAACCAACATCCACACAGCAGTTAGTCATGATCTCATACCATCCACACAGCAGTTAGTCATGATCTCATACCGTCCACACAGCAGTTAGTCATGATCTCATACCATCCACACAGCAGTTAGTCATGATCTCATACCGTACACACAGCAGTTAGTCATGATCTCATACCGTCCACACACAACAACCAACCCCACACACAACAACACCACCCACACACAACAACCAACCCAACACAACACCAACCCCACACACAACAACCAACCACCACACACAACACCAACCCACACACAACACCAACCCCACACAGCAGTTAGTCGTGATCTCATACTATCCACACAGCAGTTAGTCATGATCTCATACTGTCCACACAGCAGTTAGTCATGATCTCATACCATCCACACAGCAGTTAGTCATGATCCATCCTGTCCACACAGCAGTTAGTCGTGATCTCATACCGTCCACACAGCAGTTAGTCATGATCTCATACCGTCCACACAGCAGTTAGTCATGATCTCATACCATCCACACAGCAGTTAGTCATGATGTCATACTGTCCACACAGCAGTTATTTGTGATCTCATACCATCCACACAGCAGTTAGTCATGATCTCATACCGTCCACACAGCAGTTAGTCATGATCTCATACCGTCCACACAGCAGTTAGTCATGATCTCATACTGTCCACACAGCAGTTAGTCATGATCTCATACCATCCACACAGCAGTTAGTCATGATCTCATACCATCCACACAGCAGTTAGTCATGATCTCATACCATCCACACAGCAGTTAGTCATGATCTCATACTGTCCACACAGCAGTTAGTCATGATCTCATACCATCCACACAGCAGTTAGTCATGATCTCATACCATCCACACAGCAGTTAGTCATGATCTCATACCGTCCACACAGCAGTTAGTCATGATCTCATACCATCCACACAGCAGTTAGTCATGATCTCATACCATCCACACAGCAGTTAGTCATGATCTCATACCATCCACACAGCAGTTAGTCATGATCTCATACCATCCACACAGCAGTTAGTCATGATCTCATACCATCCACACAGCAGTTAGTCATGATCTCATACCATCCACACAGCAGTTAGTCATGATCTCATACCATCCACACAGCAGTTAGTCATGATCTCATACTATCCACACAGCAGTTAGTGGTGAACTCATACCATCCACACAGCAGTTAGTTTAGTTTATACAAATTTATTTTAGCTCGATTGCGAAACAAGTTCTTTCAACTTATATAAATCGCTCTCGAGACCTCATTCCTGATGGAATCCATCGCCACGAGGGAGAGAAGAGGCAACGTGGAATTTAAATGCCTTGCCTAAGGACACAATTGTAACGTCTCCAGCGGGGCTCGAACTCCGAACCTTTCGCACCTGAAGCGAACGCGCATCCACTGCGCTATCACGACTTCCACAGTTAGTCATGATCTCATACCGTCCACACAGCAGTTAGTCATGATCTCATACCATCCACACAGCAGTTAGTCATGATCTCATACCATCCACACAGCAGTTAGTCATGATCTCATACCATCCACACAGCAGTTAGTCATGATCTCATACCATCCACACAGCAGTTAGTCATGATCTCATACTGTCCACACAGCAGTTAGTCATGATCTCATACTGTCCACACAGCAGTTAGTCATGATCTCATACCATCCACACAGCAGTTAGTCATGATCTCATACCATCCACACAGCAGTTAGTCATGATCTCATACCATCCACACAGCAGTTAGTCATGATCTCATACCATCCACACAGCAGTTAGTCATGATCTCATACCATCCACACAGCAGTTAGTCATGATCTCATACCATCCACACAGCAGTTAGTCATGATCTCATACCGTCCACACAGCAGTTAGTCATGATCTCATACCGTCCACACAGCAGTTAGTCATGATCTCATACCATCCACACAGCAGTTAGTCATGATCTCATACTGTCCACACAGCAGTTAGTCATGATCTCATACCATCCACACAGCAGTTAGTCATGATCTCATACCATCCACACAGCAGTTAGTCATGATCTCCCATACCATCACACAGCAGTTAGTCATGATCTCATACCTTCCACACAGCAGTTAGTCATGATCTCATACCACACACACAACACCACCATCCACAAGCAGTTAGTCATGATCTCATACATCCACACAGCAGTTAGTCATGATCTCATACCATCCACACAGCAGTTAGTCGTGAACTCATACCATCCACACAGCAGTTAGTTTAGTTATACAAATTATTTAGCTCGATTGCGAAACAAGTTCTTTCAACTTATATAAATCGCTCTCGAGACCTCATTCCTGATGAAATCCATAGCCACGAGGGAGAGAAGAGGCAATGTGGAATTTAAATGCCTTGCCTAAGGACACAATTGTAACGGCTCCAGCGGGGCTCGAACTCCGAACCTTTCGCACCTGAAGCGAACGCGCATCCACTGCGCTATCATGACTTCCACAGTTAGTCATGATCTCATACCGTCCACACAGCAGTTAGTCATGATCTCATACCATCCACACAGCAGTTAGTCATGATCTCATACCATCCAAACAGCAATTAGTCATGATCTCATACTGTCCACACAGCAGTTAGTCATGATCTCATACAATCCACACAGCAGTTAGTCATGATCTCATACCGTCCACACAGCAGTTAGTCATGATCTCATACCGTCCACACAGCAGTTAGTCGTGATCTCATACTGTCCACACAGCAGTTAGTCGTGATCTCATACCATCCACACAGCAGTTAGTCATGATCTCATACCATCCACACAGCAGTTAGTCATGATCTCATACCGTCCACACAGCAGTTAGTCGTGATCTCATACCATCCACACAGCAGTTAGTCATGATCTCATACCGTCCACACAGCAGTTAGTCATGATCTCATACCATCCACACAGCAGTTAGTCATGATCTCATACCGTCCACACAGCAGTTAGTCATGATCTCATACCGTCCACACAGCAGTTAGTCATGATCTCATACTGTCCACACAGCAGTTAGTCATGATCTCATACCATCCACACAGCAGTTAGTCATGATCTCATACCATCCACACAGCAGTTAGTCATGATCTCATACCATCCACACAACAGTTAGTCATGATCTCATACCATCCACACAGCAGTTAGTCATGATCTCATACCGTCCACACAGCAGTTAGTCATGATCTCATACCATCCACACAGCAGTTAGTCATGATCTCATACCATCCACACAGCAGTTAGTCATGATCTCATACCATCCACACAGCAGTTAGTCATGATCTCATACCGTCCACACAGCAGTTAGTCGTGATCTCATACCGTCCACACAGCAGTTAGTCATGATCTCATCCCGTCCACACAGTAGTTAGTCATGATCTCATACCGTCCACACAGTAGTTAGTCATGATCTCATCCCGTCCACACAGCAGTTAGTCATGATCTCATACTGTCCACACAGCAGTTAGTCATGATCTGATACCATCCACACAGCAGTTAGTCCTGATCTCATACCATCCACACAGCAGTTAGTCATGATCTCATACCGTCGACACACCAGTTAGTCATGATCTCATACTGTCGACACAGCAGTTAGTCATGATCTCATCCCGTCCACACAGCAGTTAGTCATGATCTCATACCATCCACACAACAGTTAGTCATGATCTCATACCGTCCACACAGCAGTTAGTCATGATCTCATACTATCCACACAGCAGTTACTCATGATTTCATACCATCCACACAGCAGTTACTCATGATCTCATCCCATCCACACAGCAGATAGTCATGATCTCATACTGTCCACACAGCAGTTAGTCATGATCTCATACCATCCACACAGCAGTTATTTGTGATCTCATACTATCCACACAGCAGTTAGTCATGATCTCATACCATCCACACAGCAGTTATTTGTGATCTCATACCATCCACACAGCAGTTAGTCATGATCTCATACTGTCCACACAGCAGTTAATCATGATCTCATACTGTCCACACAGCAGTTAGTCATGATCCATACCATCCACACAGTAGTTAGTCATGATCCATCCCGTCCACACAGCAGTTAGTCATGATCCATCCCGTCCATACAGCAGTTAGTCATGATCCATCCCGTCCACACAGCAGTTAGTCGTGATCTCATACCGTCCACACAGCAGTTAGTCATGATCTCATACTGTCCACACAACAGTTAGTCATGATCTCATACTGTCCACACAGCAGTTAGTCATGATCTCATACCATCCACACAGCAGTTAGTCATGATCTCATACTGTCCACACAGCAGTTAGTCATGATCTCATACTGTCCACACAGCAGTTAGTCATTATCTCATACCGTCCACATAGCAGTTATTCATGATCTCATACCATCCACACAACAGTTAGTCATGATCTCATACCATCCACACAACAGTTAATCATGATCTCATACCGTCCACACGGCAGTTAGTCATGATCTCATACCATCCACACAACAGTTAGTCATGATATCATACCATCCACACAACAGTTAGTCATGATCTCATCCCATCCACACAGCAGTTAGTCATGATCTCATACCATCCACACAGCAGTTAGTCGTGATCTCATACCATCCACACAGTAGTTAGTCATGATCTCATACTGTCCACACAGCAGTTAGTCATGAACTCATACCATCCACACAGCAGTTAGTCATGATCTCATACCGTCCACACAGCAGTTAGTCGTGATCTCATACCATCCACACAGCAGTTAGTTTAGTTTATACAAATTTATTTTAGCTCGATTGCGAAACAAGTTCTTTCAACTTATATAAATCGCTCTCGAGACCTCATTCCTGATGGAATCCATCGCCACGAGGGAGAGAAGAGGCAACGTGGAATTTAAATGCCTTGCCTAAGGACACAATTGTAACGTCTCCAGCGGGGCTCGAACTCCGAACCTTTCGCACCTGAAGCGAACGCGTATCCACTGCGCTATCACGACTTCCACAGTTAGTCATGATCTCATACCGTCCACACAGCAGTTAGTCATGATCTCATACCATCCACACAGCAGTTAGTCATGATCTCATACCATCCACATAGCAGTTGGTCATGATCTCATACCATCCACACAGCAGTTAGTCATGATCTCATACCATCCACACAGCAGTTAGTCATGATCTCATACTGTCCACACAGCAGTTAGTCATGATCTCATACTGTCCACACAGCAGTTAGTCATGATCTCATACCATCCACATAGCAGTTGGTCATGATCTCATACGATCCACACAGCAGTTAGTCATGATCTCATACCATCCACACAGCAGTTAGTCATGATCTCATACTGTCCACACAGCAGTTAGTCATGATCTCATACTGTCCACACAGCAGTTAGTCATGATCTCATACCATCCACACAGCAGTTAGTCATGATCTCATACCGTCCACACAGCAGTTAGTCATGATCTCATACTGTCCACACAGCAGTTAGTCATGATCTCATACTGTCCACACAGCAGTTAGTCATGATCTCATACTGTCCACACAGCAGTTAGTCATGATCTCATACCGTCCACACAGCAGTTAGTCATGATCTCATACCGTCCACACAGCAGTTAGTCGTGATCTCATACCATCCACACAGCAGTTAGTCGTGATCTCATACCATCCACACAGCAGTTAGTCATGATCTCATACCATCCACACAACAGTTATTCGTGATCTCATGCCCCACACACACCATCCACACAGCAGTTAGTCATGATCTCATACCATCCACACAGCAGTTAGTCATGATCTCATACCATCCACACAGCAGTTAGTCATGATCTCATACCATCCACACAGCAGTTAGTCATGATCTCATACCGTCCACACAGCAGTTAGTCATGATCTCATACCGTCCACACAGCATTTAGTCATGATCTCATACTGTCCACACAGCAGTTAGTTGTGATCTCATACCATCCACACAGCAGTTAGTCATGATCTCATACCGTCCACACAGCAGTTAGTCATGATCTCATACCATCCACACAACAGTTAGTCATGATCTCATACCATCCACACAGCAGTTACTCATTATCTCATACTGTCCACACAGCAGTTAGTCATGATCTCATACCGTCGACACAACAGTTAGTCATGATCTCATACTATCCACACAGCAGTTAGTCATGATCTCATACTGTCCACACAGCAGTTAGTCATGATCTCATACCGTCGACACAGCAGTTAGTCATGATCTCATACCATCCACACAGCAGTTAGTCATGATCTCATACCGTCCACACAGCAGTTAGTCATGATCTCATACTGTCCACACAGCAGTTAGTCATGATCTCATACCGTCCACACAGCAGTTAGTCATGATCTCCTACTGTCCACACAGCAGTTAGTCATGATCTCATACTGTCCACACAGCAGTTAGTCGTGATCTCATACCGTCCACACAGCAGTTAGTCATGATCTCATACCATCCACACAGCAGTTAGTCATGATCTCATACTGTCCACACAGCAGTTAGTCGTGATCTCATACCGTCCACACAGCAGTTAGTCGTGATCTCATACTGTCCACACAGCAGTTAGTCGTGATCTTATACTGTCCACACAGCAGTTAGTCATGATCTCATACCATCCACACAGCAGTTAGTCATGATCCATCCTGTCCACACAGCAGTTAGTCGTGATCTCATACCGTCCACACAGCAGTTAGTCATGATCTCATACCGTCCACACAGCAGTTAGTCATGATATCATACCATCCACACAGCAGTTAGTCATGATGTCATACTGTCCACACAGCAGTTATTTGTGATCTCATACCATCCACACAGCAGTTAGTCATGATCTCATACTGTCCACACTGCAGTTAGTCATGATCTCATACCGTCCACACAGCAGTTAGTCATGATCTCATACCGTCCACACAGCAGTTAGTCATGATCTCATATCATCCACACAGCAGTTATTCATGATCTCATACTATCCACACAGCAGTTAGTCATGATCTCATACCGTCCACACAGCAGTTAGTCATGATCTCATACTATCCACACAACAGTTAGTCATGATCTCATACCATCCACACAGCAGTTAGTCATGATCTCATACCATCCACACAGCAGTTAGTCATGATCTCATACTGTCCACACAGCAGTTAGTCATGATGTCATACGATCCACACAGCAGTTAGTCATGATCTCATACCATCCACACAGCAGTTAGTCATGATCTCATACCATCCACACAGCAGTTAGTCATGATCTCATACCATCCACACAGCAGTTAGTCATGATCTCATACCATCCACACAGCAGTTAGTCATGATCTCATACTGTCCACACAGCAGTTAGTCATGATCTCATACCATCCACACAGCAGTTAGTCATGATCTCATACCATCCACACAGCAGTTAGTCATGATCTCATACCATCCACACAGCAGTTAGTCATGATCTCATACCATCCACACAGCAGTTAGTGGTGAACTCATACTATCCACACAGCAGTTAGTTTAGTTTATACAAATTTCTTTTAGCTCGATTGCGAAACAAGTTCTTTCAACTTATATAAATCGCTCTCGAGACCTCACTCCTGATGAAATCCATAGCCACGAGGGAGAGAAGAGGCAATGTGGAATTTAAATGCCTTGCCTAAGGACACAATTGTAACGGCTCCAGCGGGGCTCGAACTCCGAACCTTTCGCACCTGAAGCGAACGCGCATCCACTGCGCTATCACGACTTCCACAGTTAGTCATGATCTCATACCGTCCACACAGCAGTTAGTCATGATCTCATACCATCCACACAGCAGTTAGTCATGATCTCATACCATCCACACAGCAGTTAGTCATGATCTCATACTGTCCACACAGCAGTTAGTCATGATCTCATACCATCCACACAGCAGTTAGTCATGATCTCATACCATCCACACAGCAGTTAGTCATGATCTCATACCATCCACACAGCAGTTAGTCATGATCTCATACTGTCCACACAGCAGTTAGTCATGATCTCATACCATCCACACAGCAGTTAGTCATGATCTCATACCATCCACACAGCAGTTAGTCATGATCTCATACCATCCACACAGCAGTTAGTCATGATCTCATACCGTCCACACAGCAGTTAGTCATGATCTCATACCATCCACACAGCAGTTAGTCATGATCTCATACCATCCACACAGCAGTTAGTCATGATCTCATACCGTCCACACAGCAGTTAGTCATGATCTCATACCATCCACACAGCAGTTAGTCATGATCTCATACCGTCCACACAGCAGTTAGTCATGATCTCATACCATCCACACAGCAGTTAGTTATGATCTCATACCGTCCACACAGCAGTTAGTCATGATCTCATACCATCCACACAGCAGTTAGTCATGATCTCATAACATCCACACAGCAGTTAGTCATGATCTCATACCATCCACACAACAGTTAGTCATGATCTCATACCATCCACACAGCAGTTAGTCATGATCTCATACCGTCCACACAGCAGTTAGTCGTGATCTCATACCATCCACACAGCAGTTAGTCATGATCTCATACCATCCACACAGCAGTTAGTCATGATCTCATACCGTCCACACAGCAGTTAGTCGTGATCTCATACTGTCCACACAGCAGTTAGTCATGATCTCATACCGTCCACACAGCAGTTAGTCATGATCTCATACCGTCCACACAGCAGTTAGTCATGATCTGATCCCGTCCACACAGCAGTTAGTCATGATCTCATCCCGTCCACACAGCAGTTAGTCATGATCTCATACTGTCCACACAGCAGTTAGTCATGATCTGATACCATCCACACAGCAGTTAGTCCTGATCTCATACCATCCACATAGCAGTTAGTCATGATCTCATACTGTCGACACACCAGTTAGTCATGATCTCATACTGTCGACACAGCAGTTAGTCATGATCTCATCCCGTCCACACAGCAGTTAGTCATGATCTCATACCGTCCACACAGCAGTTAGTCATGATCTCATACTATCCACACAGCAGTTACTCATGATCTCATACCATCCACACAGCAGTTACTCATGATCTCATCCCATCCACACAGCAGATAGTCATGATCTCATACTGTCCACACAGCAGTTAGTCATGATCTCATACCATCCACACAGCAGTTATTTGTGATCTCATACCATCCACACAGCAGTTAGTCGTGATCTCATACCATCCACACAGCAGTTAGTCATGATCTCATACTGTCCACACAGCAGTTAGTCATGATCTCATACCGTCCACACAGCAGTTAGTCATGATCTCATACCATCCACACAACAGTTAGTCATGATCTCATACCATCCACACAACAGTTAGTCATGATCTCATATCATCCACACAACAGTTAGTCATGATCTCATACCATCCACACAACAGTTAGTCATGATCTCATCCCATCCACACAGCAGTTAGTCATGATCTCATACCATCCACACAGCAGTTAGTCGTGATCTCATACTATCCACACAGCAGTTAGTCATGATCTCATACTGTCCACACAGCAGTTAGTCATGAACTCATACCATCCACACAGCAGTTAGTCATGATCTCATACCGTCCACACAGCAGTTAGTCGTGATCTCATACCATCCACACAGCAGTTAGTCTTGATCTCATACCATCCACACAACAGATAGTCATGATCTCATACCGTCCACACAGCAGTTAGTCATGATCTCATACTGTCCACACAGCACTTAGTCATGATCTCATACTGTCCACACAGCAGTTAGTCATGATCCATACCATCCACACAGTAGTTAGTCATGATCCATCCCGTCCACACAGCAGTTAGTCATGATCCATCCCGTCCATACAGCAGTTAGTCATGATCCATCCCGTCCACACAGCAGTTAGTCGTGATCTCATACCGTCCACACAGCAGTTAGTCATGATCTCATACTGTCCACACAACTGTTAGTCATGATCTCATACTGTCCACACAGCAGTTAGTCATGATCTCATACCATCCACACAGCAGTTAGTCATGATCTCATACTGTCCACACAGCAGTTAGTCATGATCTCATACTGTCCACACAGCAGTTAGTCATTATCTCATACTGTCCACATAGCAGTTAGTCATGCTCTCATACCATCCACACAACAGTTAGTCATGATCTCATACCATCCACACAACAGTTAGTCATGATCTCATACCGTCCACACGGCAGTTAGTCATGATCTCATACCATCCACACAACAGTTAGTCATGATCTCATACCATCCACACAACAGTTAGTCATGATCTCATCCCATCCACACAGCAGTTAGTCATGATCTCATACCATCCACACAGCAGTTAGTCGTGATCTCATACCATCCACACAGCAGTTAGTCATGATCTCATACTGTCCACACAGCAGTTAGTCATGAACTCATACCATCCACACAGCAGTTAGTCATGATCTCATACCGTCCACACAGCAGTTAGTCGTGATCTCATACCATCCACACAGCAGTTAGTCGTGATCTCATACCATCCACACAACAGATAGTCATGATCTCATACCGTCCACACAGCAGTTAGTCATGATCTCATACTGTCCACACAGCAGTTAGTCATGATCTCATACCATCCACACAGCAGATAGTCATGATCCATACCATCCACACAGCAGTTAGTCATGATCCATCCCATCCATACAGCAGTTAGTCGTGATCTCATACCGTCCATACAGCAGTTAGTCATGATCCATCCCGTCCACACAGCAGTTAGTCATGATCCATCCCGTCCACACAGCAGTTAGTCATGATCCATCCCGTCCACACAGCAGTTAGTCATGATCCATCCCGTCCATACAGCAGTTAGTCATGATCCATCCCGTCCATACAGCAGTTAGTCATGATCTCATACCGTCCACACAGCAGTTAGTCATGATCTCATACCATCCACACAACAGTTAGTCATGATCCATCCCGTCCACACAGCAGTTAGTCATGATCCATCCCATCCATACAGCAGTTAGTCATGATCCATCCCGTCCACACAGCAGTTAGTCGTGATCTCATACTGTCCATACAGCAGTTAGTCATGATCCATCCCGTCCACACATCAGTTAGTCATGATCCATCCCGTCCACACAGCAGTTAGTCATGATCCATCCCGTACACACAGCAGTTAGTCATGATCCATCCCGTCCACACAGCAGTTAGTCATGATCCATCCCGTCCACACAGCAGTTAGTCGTGATCTCATACCGTCCACACAGCAGTTAGTCATGATCTCATACCGTCCACACAACAGTTAGTCATGATCTCATACCGTCCACACAGCAGTTAGTCATGATCTCATACTGTCCACACAGCGGTTAGTCATGATCTCATACCGTCCACACAGCAGTTAGTCATGATCCATCCCATCCATACAGCAGTTAGTCGTGATCTCATACCGTCCATACAGCAGTTAGTCATGATCCATCCCGTCCACACAGCAGTTAGTCATGATCCATCCCGTCCACACAGCAGTTAGTCATGATCCATCCCGTCCACACAGCAGTTAGTCATGATCCATCCCGTCCATACAGCAGTTAGTCATGATCCATCCCGTCCATACAGCAGTTAGTCATGATCCAACCCGTCCATACAGCAGTTAGTCGTGATCTCATACCGTCCATACAGCAGTTAGTCATGATCCATCCCGTCCACACAGCAGTTAGTCATGATCCATCCCGTCCACACAGCAGTTAGTCATGATCCATCCCGTCCACACAGCAGTTAGTCATGATCCATCCCGTCCATACAGCAGTTAGTCATGATCCATCCCGTCCATACAGCAGTTAGTCATGATCCATCCCGTCCATACAGCAGTTAGTCATGATCCATCCCGTCCACACAGCAGTTAGTTGTACTTACTACATAATCATACAGGAGTTAGCACTGTGGAAATTGATCTGTAGTTGTTTTTATAAGTCTGTTTGCCCAGAGTCGGTATTCGTAGGGGACTAAAGGTCACTCACCTTTTGAGGATTAACCTCGACATGTATCCTTCACATTGATGATTAACCTTGACATGTATGCTTCACATTGAGGATTAACCTTGACATGTATGCTTCACATTGAGGATTAACCTCGGCATGTACCCTTCACATTGAGGATTAACCTCGACATGTATCCTTCACATTGATGATTAACCTCGACATGTATCCTTCACATTGATGATTAACCTTGACATGTATGCTTCACATTGAGGATTAACCTCGGCATGTACCCTTCACATTGAGGATTAACCTTGACATGTAGCCTTCACATTGAGGATTAACCTTGACATGTAGCCTTCACATTGAGGATTAACCTTGACATGTAGCCTTCACATTGAGGATTAACCTCGGCATGTACCCTTCACATTGAGGATTAACCTTGACATGTAGCCTTCACATTGAGGATTAACCTTGACATGTACCCTTCACATTGAGGATTAACCTTGACATGTACCCTTCACATTGAGGATTAACCTCGGCATGTACACTTCACATTGAGGATTAACCTTGACATGTAGCCTTCACATTGAGGATTAACCTTGACATGTACCCTTCACATTGAGGATTAACCTTGACATGTAGCCTTCACATTGAGGATTAACCTTGACATGTACCCTTCACATTGAGGATTAACCTTGACATGTAGCCTTCACATTGAGGATTAACCTCGGCATGTACCCTTCACATTGAGGATTAACCTCAACATGTACCCTTCACATTGAGGATTAACCTTGAAGGTTTGAAAAGTTTTAATGTGGAAAACATATTATTATTAGGTCACTGAGACAACGGTTTGATGTGAAAAAGTACCCTTCAGTTGTCGTTATACATAATACAGGTAATATTTAAATTTTAAATATATTATTGTTTGCTAAAATTAACTTTCTTGTTTGATTTGATTATGTGACGTTATCTTCATCACTTTTTAGCGAAGGTGCAAATATATTGAAAACAATGATAATGTTTTGTCTCAATCACTGGTGCTGTCAACAATTATATATTTGCATATAAATAAGCAAACCATCAATTGTAATGCTTCATTGAATTATGAACTGTTTCTAAGGGTTGTTCCTCTCCCCCCTGAACAATTCCAACCACCCAAGAATGACCTTGAACCTGAATTTTGGCCAAAGATAGTCTGATTTCATGAGTATTTATGTGTCCAAAAAAATGAATACATTCTCATTTCACAAAAACAATCAAAGTTATTGCTTTGAAACTTCGCATACTCATCCATGGACTAATTCTCTACACCCTCAGTAAGTCCCCACCATACAATAGTGACCTTGAACTTTGGACAAGATCCAATTTCCGAAATTATTCATAGGTAAAGAAATCGTCAAACATTAACATTTCTCAAAAAATGTCAAACCCATATAGATCCAAGTCTATTTGGCAAATTTTAAGGAAAACATCAAATACATTTTTTATTTTGCTGAACCAGCAGTTATACAGTGAATTGCTTGTGGCGAGAATGTATTTATATGTATTTACGTATGGCGTTGTTTTACAACTCTGTATGTATTTATGTAGGGAGTTGTTAGGTATTATAACTGTGTATGTATTTATGTAGTGCGTTGTTAGGTATTACAACTGTGTATGTATTTATGTAGGGTGTTGTTAGGTATTATAACTGTGTATGTATTTATGTAGTGCGTTGTTAGGTATTAAACTGTGTATGTATTTATGTAGGCGTTGTTAGGTATTATAACTGTGTATGTATTTATGTAGGTGTTGTTAGGTATTATAACTGTGTATGTATTTATGTAGTGCGTTGTTAGGTATTATAACTGTGTATGTATTTATGTAGTGCGTTGTTAGGTATTATAACTGTGTATGTATTTATGTAGGGCGTTGTTAGGTATTACAACTGTGTATGTATTTATGTAGGGCGTTGTTAGGTATTACAACTGTGTATGTATTTATGTAGTGCGTTGTTAGGTATTATAACTGTGTATGTATTTATGTAGGGCGTTGTTAGGTATTATAACTGTGTATGTATTTATGTAGGGCGTTGTTAGGTATTACAACTGTGTATGTATTTATGTAGGGCATTGTTAGGTATTACAACTGTGTATGTATTTATGTAGTGCGTTGTTAGGTATTACTACTGTGTATGTATTTATGTAGGGTGTTGTTAGGTATTATAACTGTGTATGTATTTATGTAGGGTGTTGTTAGGTATTATAACTGTGTATGTATTTATGTAGGGCGTTGTTAGGTATTATAACTGTGTATGTATTTATGTAGTGCGTTGTTAGGTATTATAACTGTGTATGTATTTATGTAGGGCGTTGTTAGGTATTATAACTGTGTATGTATTTATGTAGGGCGTTGTTAGGTATTACAACTGTGTATGTATTTATGTAGTGCGTTGTTAGGTATTATAACTGTGTATGTATTTATGTAGGGCGTGTTAGGTATTAAACTGTGTATGTATTATGTAGGCGTTGTTAGGTATTAAACTGTGTATGTATTATGTAGGCGTTGTTAGGTATTACAACTGTGTATGTATTTATGTAGGGCGTTGTTAGGTATTACAACTGTGTATGTATTTATGTAGTGCGTTGTTAGGTATTATAACTGTGTATGTATTTATGTAAGGTGTTGTTAGGTATTATAACTGTGTATGTATTTATGTAGTGCGTTGTTAGGTATTATAACTGTGTATGTATTTATGTAGGGCGTTGTTAGGTATTACAACTGTGTATGTATTTATGTAGGGCGTTGTTAGGTATTACAACTGTGTATGTATTTATGTAGTGCGTTGTTAGGTATTATAACTGTGTATGTATTTATGTAGTGCGTTGTTAGGTATTATAACTGTGTATGTATTTATGTAGGGCGTTGTTAGGTATTACAACTGTGTATGTATTTATGTAGGGCATTGTTAGGTATTACAACTGTGTATGTATTTATGTAGTGCGTTGTTAGGTATTATAACTGTGTATGTATTTATGTAAGGTGTTGTTAGGTATTATAACTGTGTATGTATTTATGTAAGGTGTTG
The DNA here is from genome assembly GCA_014843695.1 of Archivesica marissinica. NCBI lineage: Eukaryota > Metazoa > Mollusca > Bivalvia > Venerida > Vesicomyidae > Archivesica > Archivesica marissinica. The sequence goes on along the minus strand of CM026397.1, from coordinate 92,712,187 downwards.
TTAGGTATTATAACTGTGTATGTATTTATGTAGGGCGTTGTTAGGTATTACAACTGTGTATGTATTTATGTAGTGCGTTGTTAGGTATTATAACTGTGTATGTATTTATGTAGGGTTGTTAGGTATTAAACTGGTATGTATTTATGTAGGCGTTGTTAGGTATTAACTGTGTGTATTATGTAGGGCGTTGTTAGGTATTACAACTGTGTATGTATTTATGTAGGGCGTTGTTAGGTATTACAACTGTGTATGTATTTATGTAGTGCGTTGTTAGGTATTACAACTGTGTATGTATTTATGTAAGGTGTTGTTAGGTATTATAACTGTGTATGTATTTATGTAGTGCGTTGTTAGGTATTATAACTGTGTATGTATTTATGTAGGGCGTTGTTAGGTATTACTACTGTGTATGTATTTATGTAAGGTGTTGTTAGGTATTATAACTGTGTATGTATTTATGTAAGGTGTTGTTAGGTATTATAACTGTGTATGTATTTATGTAGGGCGTTGTTAGGTATTACAACTGTGTATGTATTTATGTAGTGCGTTGTTAGGTATTATAACTGTGTATGTATTTATGTAGGGCGTTGTTAGGTATTATAACTGTGTATGTATTTATGTAGGGCGTTGTTAGGTATTACAACTGTGTATGTATTTATGTAGGGCGTTGTTAGGTATTACAACTGTGTATGTATTTATGTAGGGCATTGTTAGGTATTACAACTGTGTATGTATTTATGTAGTGCGTTGTTAGGTATTATAACTGTGTATGTATTTATGTAGGGCGTTGTTAGGTATTATAACTGTGTATGTATTTATGTAGTGCGTTGTTAGGTATTATAACTGTGTATGTATTTATGTAGGGCGTTGTTAGGTATTACAACTGTGTATGTATTTATGTAGGGCGTTGTTAGGTATTACAACTGTGTATGTATTTATGTAGTGCGTTGTTAGGTATTATAACTGTGTATGTATTTATGTAAGGTGTTGTTAGGTATTATAACTGTGTATGTATTTATGTAGTGCGTTGTTAGGTATTATAACTGTGTATGTATTTATGTAGGGCGTTGTTAGGTATTACAACTGTGTATGTATTTATGTAGGCGTTGTTAGGTATTATACTGTGTATGTATTTATGTAGGTGTTAGGTATTAAACTGTGTATGTATTTATGTAGGTGTGTTAGGTATTATAACTGTGTATGTATTTATGTAGGGCGTTGTTAGGTATTATAACTGTGTATGTATTTATGTAGTGCGTTGTTAGGTATTATAACTGTGTATGTATTTATGTAGGGCGTTGTTAGGTATTATAACTGTGTATGTATTTATGTAGTGCGTTGTTAGGTATTATAACTGTGTATGTATTTATGTAGTGCGTTGTTAGGTATTATAACTGTGTATGTATTTATGTAGGGCGTTGTTAGGTATTATAACTGTGTATGTATTTATGTAGGGCGTTGTTAGGTATTACAACTGTGTATGTATTTATGTAGGGCGTTGTTAGGTATTACAACTGTGTATGTATTTATGTAGGGCGTTGTTAGGTATTACAACTGTGTATGTATTTATGTAGGGCGTTGTTAGGTATTATAACTGTGTATGTATTTATGTAGTGCGTTGTTAGGTATTATAACTGTGTATGTATTTATGTAGGGCGTTGTTAGGTATTATAACTGTGTATGTATTTATGTAGGGCGTTGTTAGGTATTACAACTGTGTATGTATTTATGTAGGGCGTTGTTAGGTATTACAACTGTGTATGTATTTATGTAGTGCGTTGTTAGGTATTATAACTGTGTATGTATTTATGTAGGGCGTTGTTAGGTATTATAACTGTGTATGTATTTATGTAGGTGCGTTGTTAGGTATTACAACTGTGTATGTATTTATGTAGGCGTTGTTAGGTATTAACGTGTATATTTATGTAGGCGTTGTTAGGTATTATAACTGTGTATGTATTTATGTAAGTGTTGTTAGGTATTATAACTGTGTATGTATTTATGTAGGGCGTTGTTAGGTATTACAACTGTGTATGTATTTATGTAGTGCGTTGTTAGGTATTATAACTGTGTATGTATTTATGTAGGGCGTTGTTAGGTATTATAACTGTGTATGTATTTATGTAGGGCGTTGTTAGGTATTACAACTGTGTATGTATTTATGTAGGGCGTTGTTAGGTATTACAACTGTGTATGTATTTATGTAGGGCATTGTTAGGTATTACAACTGTGTATGTATTTATGTAGTGCGTTGTTAGGTATTACTACTGTGTATGTATTTATGTAAGGTGTTGTT
>CM026397.1:92691033-92708891 GCA_014843695.1 Archivesica marissinica | reverse complement strand
TGTAAAGAAGACAACGTATATATACTATATATACACACATACCATAAAGTTACCCGTGCAAAGAAGACAACGTATATATACACACATACCATAACGTTACCCGTGCAAAGAATACAACGTATATAAACTATATATACACACATACCATAACGTTACCCGTGCAAAGAATACAACGTATATATACTATATATACACACATACCATAAAGTTACCCGTGCAAAGAAGACAACGTATATATACTATATATACACACATACCATAACTGTACCCGTGTAAAGAAGACAACGTATATATACTATATATACACACATACCATAACGTTACCCGTGCAAAGAAGACAACGTATATATACTATATATACACACATACCATAAAGTTACCCGTGTAAAGAAGACAACGTATATATACTATATATACACACATACCATAAATGTACCCGTGTAAAGAAGACAACGTATATATACTATATATACACACATACCATAAATGTACCCGTGTAAAGAAGACAACGTGTATATACTATATATACACACATACCATAACTGTACCCGTGTAAAGAAGACAACGTATATATACTATATATACACACATACCATAAAGTTACCCGTGTAAAGAAGACAACGTATATATACTATATATACACACATACCATAAAGTTACCAGTGTAAAGAAGACAACGTATATATACTATATATACACACATACCATAAATGTACCCGTGTAAAGAAGACAACGTATATATACTATATATACACACATACCATAACTGTACCCGTGTAAAGAAGACAACGTATATATACTATATATACACACATACCATAACGTTACCCGTGCAAAGAAGACAACGTATATATACTATATATACACACATACCATACAGTTATCCGTGTAAAGAAGACAACGTATATATACTATATATACACACATACCATAAAGTTACCCGTGCAAAGAAGACAACGTATATATACACACATACCATAAAGTTACCCGTGCAAAGAAGACAACGTATATATACACACATACCATAAAGTTACCCGTGCAAATAAGACAACGTATATATACACACATACCATAAAGTTACCCGTGCAAAGAAGACAACGTATATATACACACATACCATAACGTTACCCGTGCAAAGAATACAACGTATATATACTATATATACACACATACCATAAAGTTACCCGTGTAAAGAAGACAACGTATATATACTATATATACACACATACCATAAATGTACCCGTGTAAAGAAGACAACGTATATATACTATATATACACACATACCATAACTGTACCCGTGTAAAGAAGACAACGTATATATACTATATATACACACATACCATAAAGTTACCCGTGCAAAGAAGACAACGTATATATACTATATATACACACATACCATAAAGTTACCCGTGTAAAGAAGACAACGTATATATACTATATATACACACATACCATAAAGTTACCCGTGTAAAGAAGACAACGTATATATACTATATATACACACATACCATAAAGTTACCCGTGCAAAGAAGACAACGTATATATACACACATACCATAAAGTTACCCGTGCAAAGAAGACAACGTATATATACACACATACCATAAAGTTACCCGTGCAAAGAAGACAACGTATATATACACACATACCATAACGTTACCCGTGCAAAGAATACAACGTATATAAACTATATATACACACATACCATAAAGTTACCCGTGTAAAGAAGACAACGTATATATACTATATATACACACATACCATAAAGTTACCCGTGCAAAGAAGACAACGTATATATACACACATACCATAACGTTACCCGTGCAAAGAATACAACGTATATAAACTATATATACACACATACCATAAAGTTACCCGTGCAAAGAATACAACGTATATAAACTATATATACACACATACCATAAAGTTACCCGTGTAAAGAAGACAACGTATATATACACACATACCATAAAGTTACCCGTGCAAAGAATACAACGTATATAAACTATATATACACACATACCATAACGTTATCCGTGTAAAGAAGACAGATAATAGTTGAAATCTATATTGCGATAATATTGAGGTTAACATAGGAATAGATCATGGCCAAGTTTTCATACAATTATTTAAGCTTGAACTAATGGTTTCCATGGCAAAATATCTCGTCCGGGTCTATGCGGGTCTAAGATTATTGTGGAAAGGGATTTAAATAAGTTACTATGTCTATGTCGAGTTACTCGTCGATTTGTTTTACAAGGTCAGAAATAATTTGTTACTAAATGAGCTTGGGGAGTTAAATACAAGTTATGAAATAAAAACGGGTCAGAATTGCAAAATAAACCTGCTGTATATAAATGTTACTATGACATTCACTGTTTGAATGGGTATTTGTGGGTATGTCCCCAAGCATGCACCATACAGCAATGTTAATGTGTTTATATGTATGGATATATATATATATAGTCATATACATATCGATCAACGATTTCGATTGAATACATAGTTGAGCTTGGAGGCAGGAACGTTTTAGATAGATGTGAACTACAATTATCTCAAACATATTTGAATCTACTCATCAGTAATTTAATTGGCGAGATACAATTTTAATTTTATTTACGAAATCTCTTTTGGATTTAATATGTGCATTTTAGTTTATTATATGATATGTTTGCTTGTGATGACGCCGAGTTATGGACACGTGACACTGACTTTCCCACCGGCGAGGAAGTATGCTCTCGACTTCTTGGATGTAATTCGCACACCGCCTCCATGTGGAATGTCAAAAGGTTGCCTACATTTAAATGTTCACGCACGCACACACACACACGCACGCACGCACGCACGCATAATGACAAACTGTGATCAAACTCACACGTTATTATCTACTGAAGCTATCAATGATAACAATTATAACTCACCATTAACTTACGCATATCTCACAAATAACTCGCATATATCTCAACAATAAATTATATCTCACCATTAACGTACGCATATCTCACAAATAACTCGCATATATCTCAACAATACATTATATCTCACCATTAACGTACGCATATCTCACAAATAACTCGCATATATCTCAACAATACATTATATCTCACCATTAACGTACGCATATCTCACAAATAACTCACACATATGTCACCAATAACTTACACATTACTTTATTACATATATCTCATTTGCTATACTGCGTGTATGTTATATATGTTTCTATACTGCGTGTATGTTATATATGTTTCTATACTGCGTGTATGTTATATATGTTTCTATACTGCGTGTATGTTATATATGTTTCTATACTGCGTGTATGTTATATATGTTTCTATACTGCGTGTATGTTATATATGTTTCTATACTGCGTGTATGTTATATATGTTTCTATACTGCGTGTATGTTATATATGTTTCTATACTGCATGCATGTTATATATGTTTTCTATACTGCGTGTATGTTATATATGTTTTCTATACTGCGTGTATGTTATATATGATTTCTATACTGCGTGTATGTTATATATGTTTCTATACTGCGTGTATGTTATATATGTTTCTATACTGCGTGTATGTTATATATGTTTCTATACTGCATGCATGTTATATATGTTTTCTATACTGCGTGCATGTTATATATGATTTCTATACTGCGTGCATGTTATATATGTTTCTATACTGCGTGTATGTTATATATGTTTCTATACTGCGTGTATGTTATATATGTTTCTATACTGCGTGTATGTTATATATGTTTCTATACTGCGTGTATGTTATATATGTTTCCATACTGCGTGTATGTTATATATGTTTCTATAATGCGTGTATGTTATATATGATTTCTATACTGCGTGCATGTTATATATGTTTTCTATACTGCGTGCATGTTATATATGATTTCTATACTGCGTGCATGTTATATATGTTTTCTATACTGCGTGTATGTTATATATGTTTCCATACTGCGTGTATGTTATATATGTTTCTATACTGCGTGTATGTTATATATGATTTCTATACTGCGTGCATGTTATATATGTTTCTATACTGCGTGTATGTTATATATGTTTTCTATACTGCGTTTATGTTATATATGATTTCTATACTGCGTGCATGTTATATATGTTTTCTATACTGCGTTTATGTTATATATGATTTCTATACTGCGTGCATGTTATATATGTTTTCTATACTGCGTGTATGTTATATATGTTTCTATACTGCGTGTATGTTATATATGTTTCTATACTGCGTGTATGTTATATAATTATGTTTCTATACTGCATGCATGTTATATGTTTTCTATACTGCGTGTATGTTATATATGATTTCTATACTGCGTGTATGTTATATATGTTTTCTATACTGCGTGTATGTTATATATGATTCTATACTGCGTGCATGTTATATATGTTTCTATACTGCGTGTATGTTATATATGTTTCTATACTGCGTGTATGTTATATATGTTTCTATACTGCGTGTATGTTATATATGTTTCTATACTGCGTGTATGTTATATATGTTTCCATACTGCGTGTATGTTATATATGTTTCTATAATGCGTGTATGTTATATATGATTTCTATACTGCGTGCATGTTATATATGTTTTCTATACTGCGTGCATGTTATATATGATTTCTATACTGCGTGCATGTTATATATGTTTTCTATACTGCGTGTATGTTATATATGTTTCCATACTGCGTGTATGTTATATATGTTTCTATACTGCGTGTATGTTATATATGATTTCTATACTGCGTGCATGTTATATATGTTTCTATACTGCGTGTATGTTATATATGTTTTCTATACTGCGTTTATGTTATATATGATTTCTATACTGCGTGCATGTTATATATGTTTTCTATACTGCGTTTATGTTATATATGATTTCTATACTGCGTGCATGTTATATATGTTTTCTATACTGCGTGTATGTTATATATGTTTCTATACTGCGTGTATGTTATATATGTTTCTATACTGCGTGTATGTTATATATTATGTTTCTATACTGCATGCATGTTATATATGTTTTCTATACTGCGTGTATGTTATATATGATTTCTATACTGCGTGTATGTTATATATGTTTTCTATACTGCGTGTATGTTATATATGATTCTATACTGCGTGCATGTTATATATGATTTCTATACTGCGTGCATGTTATATATGTTTTCTATACTGCGTGCATGTTATATATGTTTTCTATACTGCGTTTATGTTATATATGTTTTCTATACTGCGTTTATGTTATATATGTTTTCTATACTGCGTTTATGTTATATATGTTTTCTATACTGCGTTTATGTTATATGTTTTTCTATACTGCGTTATGTTATATTGTTTTCTATACTGCGTTTATGTTATATATTTTTCTATACTGCGTTTATGTTATATATGTTTTCTATACTGCGTTTATGTTTATATGTTTTCTATACTGCGTTTATGTTATATATGTTTTCTATACTGCGTTTATGTTATATATGTTTTCTATACTGCGTTTATGTTATATATGTTTTCTATACTGCGTTTATGTTATATATGTTTTCTATACTGCGTTTATGTTATATGTGTTTTCTATACTGCGTTTATGTTATATATGTTTTCTATACTGCGTTTATGTTATATATGTTTTCTATACTGCGTTTATGTTATATATGTTTTCTATACTGCGTTTATGTTATATATGTTTTCTATACTGCGTTTATGTTATATATGATTTCTATACTGCGTGCATGTTATATATGTTTTCTATACTGCGTTTATGTTATATGTGTGTTCTATACTGCGTTTATGTTATATGTGTGTTCTATGCGGCTTAAAAGTGCTTATATATATTATATTATTATACATAGTAAATATCATGTTCACGTTTTCAGGTCTTGGACCAATCACAAACCTGCGAGCAAATGATGAAATCACAGTGACTTGGCACATTGCATATCCGCATGTGGTAAGCATCCAATATATTAATTATGGGTAGCAATCGATATCATAGCGCAGTGGTAATGTGCTGTTTCAGGTCTGAGAGGCCCTGAGGTTACGTTTGTATCCTTAGCCCTTAGGCAAGGCACTTAAGTTCCACATTGCCTCTTCTCTCTTCCTCATGGCGATGGTTTCCATCAGAAATGATGTCTCGAGAGCGACTAAATAAAGTTGTAATAACTTGTTTCGCAATCGAGCTAAACTAAAGTTGTATAGACGAATCAATAGCATCGCATAGGGCTGAGTCAATCTTTGCGTTTTGTATTATTGGTTCCCTGGTGAATAGGATCGTTCGTATACCAATGGTAGGAGCATTTCTGCTTAACGCATTGAGACTATTATTTTTACGATTACTATGTTATGTAATTTCAAACTAGCATACTAATTTATTTATGTATTTCATGCTTTTCTCATGTATTGATGATGATTGAGCTTATTTACCCTCGCCTCCGGCGAACCATATGGGCGAGCGTTCTCATGTATTATATATATTTTTTTTTTTTGTTGAGATATAAGAAGAAGAAACTTTATTTTCCAATTTGAACTAAAAAGTTCATCATTGTACAACATATATATACATAAAATCATTCACGTGAAAATTATGTCAATATCAGAAAAGTATATACCTTATTGACAATACCTACTATATATATAAATGATATATAACATATAATTAACAGTCTCATTATTTTCGGATAATGCATTCAATACAGGTTGCTTAGGTATATAAATACGAAAATATGAAATCCGATTTAAGTATCTTGTACATATCTAAATAAAGGAGGTTGAACTCAGTTTAAGTGGTACTATATAAAATTAAAAATTATTATAACAAATATCATGTTACATATACGATGGAATAGAACCACGCGCGTCTGAGTGTAAATGCTTCATACAGATATTTTCCTAATTTTGCTATAACATTATTGTTGTGAGATTGCATTAAAGTTACAAATTTGAAAACACTAGGTCTATTGTAGTAGTACTTTTTAATATATTTCTTTCTAATGTTAGTGTAAGCTGAACAAATCAGAACAAAGTGGTATTCATCCTCTACATCATTTGACCCACAGTATAAACAATAACGCAATTCCCGCGCGACACGATTTGCTCCATAGCGGCCCGTTTCAATACGTAATTTATGCGAAGAAAGCCTAAATTTAGATAAGGCAATTCTATATTTTGATTGTAAATCATTTAGATACGGCTCTAGTGAAACAGTAAATTTGAAAAGTTTAAACATATATAAAGATCCGCTATTTTCAACGCCATTACACCATGACTGCTTATACACGTCTAAAACCCTTTCTTTGAAAAGCATGTAAAACTTATTTAAATCTACTACGCTCGGATTGTCGAACACATATGTATAACCATAGCTATCAAGTAGACATTTCACATTATGAACCCAGTTATTAACGCCTCTACTACACTGCGATAACATATCAGTATACAAGGACTGAATAATAATATTGTCGCTGTGCACAACTTTGCTCCAATATTTGATAATACGTGTAAAACGATTAATGTACAGAGGAAAACGGCCGAGTTCACCATAAACACCCACGCTGCAGGTAGAAGATTTAACACATAGAATGCTTTTACAAAATTTTAGATGAATCCTCTCTATTTCTTTTGCTTTGCCAAAACCCCAGATTTCGCATCCATATCCAAGTATTGAGCCCACAAATGCATCAAACAATTGGCACTTAGTTTTAGTTGTGAGTATTAAATCACGCAGATTATTTAACAAAACATTTAGAGCTTTGAGGCCTTTACCTGCCAGCGTTTCCTGGTTCAGTGTAAACTTACCGGTATAGTTAAAAACAGTCCCTAGGTAATTAAAATTATTCACTACCTCTAAAACATTATCATTATATGCCCAGACTTCATCTTTGCGTGGCTTTCCACGATTTCTGAAAATAACCACTTTACTCTTATCTGTATTTACGTGCAGGCCCCATCTGTCACAGTATATTTTAAGTAAAGTTAACCTATGTTGCAAATCCTGGGGACTGTTACCTATGATTACCATATCATCAGCAAATAACAATAAAATAAAAACCATATCATGAAGGCTAATGCCACAAGAAGGCCCATCTTGTAGAAATAATTCAAGGTCGTCTACAAACAATGAAAATAAAACAGGGGACATAACCTCACCCTGCCTCAACCCGACTGCACATTCGAAAAAGTCAGAGTACGAGTTGCATCCCCTGACACAGGATTTAACATTACTGTACATGGACCGTATTATCCTTAATAATTTACCCTGAACTCCGAGTTTGGAGAGCTTATACCATAGTTAACACTATCAAAGGCCCTACTGAAGTCAATGAAGGCACAATGAAGTCTACCCTTTTGATTTAAAACACTTTGTATAAAGCCATTTAACACAAAAATCGCATCTACAGTAATCTATTGTAATTGTATGTATGTACTGTTCCGTCATACATGATGAACCACTATGCCTAATAAACTTTGAAACTTGAAGCTTTGTTGGGAAAAAAACATATTATCATTAATCATGTACCACAACACATCAATATAATATCATACTAGGTTATTTAATAATAGGCGTAAATATCTTGTTTATTAACAGTGTTTTGTCTATTAATTTGAATCGCTCGGCATATATTTCGTTAAGACATTGAGTTGATCTACTTGACTTAGACAACGTACATAAGTAGGTCGCGTCTATACGATTTAGAAACAGACGGATCTGTAGTCCAGTGGTAACACGCTGGACTGGTAATCCAGGGATCGCAGGTTCGATCCCCCGTCTGACCCTAATAAAATTAACAGTCTTTCAGATGGGACGTTAAACCGAGGTCTCGTGTCGGTGCTTTACACCGTGCACGTAAAAGAACCAGAGGAGATTCTGGAATGGGTCTCTGTCTGTATCGTGCACTATCCTCCAAAATATAAAATAACTAATCTCTTCAGGAGGCGTCGCTCATATGGGCAACCGGTAGCGACGATAAATAAACGTAAAGCACACACGATTTAGAAGCGAGAAATGTAGCTTTTTCATTGGACCATGTGACTTAGTTGTTGACTAATGGTTGGGAGAGCAGAACTGATAACATTACTATTTGCAGCTATAATACATCCGTCGCTGTCCAGTCAAAAACTCAGTGTCCTTATTTGTTTCCTGTGATCGTCTCGATCCGTACACGTCACGATCTCCGACAATTAACGATATGAGAGTGGCTACGTCATTCACTTTGTTGACCAAACGATCGAATTCTTCGTACCGCATCAACCTGTCTATCTTGGTCGGTTTCTTATACCCGGCTTATGATTTCAGAAAGTATTTAGTTTATTTATGTCTATGATGTAGTGCTGACCGTTGGACAATAAAAACTACGTGCTCAGGTCCACCTTTGCACATGATCTACTATTGCACTAGTCAGACTTGCTCACGTGCAAAAATAGACCTGCCAACCTGCTATACCTATGCTACTATGCTAAAAACCTGCACGCATACATTACACACTGGAGTGAGTAGACGAGTTTAGAAATGTAGACTTTCGAACACCAAAATGTTTTCTTACAATTTGTAGGGTGGCTACAAGCTCAATCTACTGGATGAACACGAAGATGTTATATATACTTTTACTGATGGCTTCTTTGCAACCACAGATCCCACGTAAGTTTTTGTCTGTTTTATTTCTGTTTTATTTTGGGTTTTGAGTGGTTGCCTTGTGCTTGTTGGTTTTTGTAGGGGGGGGGGGGGGTATTGTGCGTCGGGGTGGGGCGTACTATAAGATGAAATGTTTCACCCATGGCCGATCTTCTTACAAATGGTTCTCTGTGAATGCTTATTTCTCCCAACATGGCTACTGCCCTGACTTTAATATCTAACAAATGTAGCAATATGAATACAGATCCTGACCGTGCTACTTGTAGCAAAATGGTTCTGATTCTACTTGGATTCACCAAATAGTGGGCCAGTCTAGAAATATTCAGTAAAATAAAGCTTATATGCTATGACACCTGTAAAGTTGCCTTATTTGGTCATTTTGAGTCAAAAACATGTTAATGTTTTTAGAAGTATATAAGTATTCTGAATATATCAAATCATAGATGAGAAGATCTAGCTTAAAATATTTAGTTTATACAAATTTATTTTAGCTCGATTGCGAAACAAGTTCTTACAACTTATATTAATCACTCTCGAGACCTCATTCCAAATGGAATCCATCGCCACGAGGGAGAGAGAAGAGGCAACGTGGAAATTAAATGCCTTCACTAATGGCCCAATCGTAAGGGCTCCAGCAGGGCTCGAACTCCGGACTTTTTGCACCTGAAGCGAACGCGCATCCACTGCGCTATCACGACTTCCACCGAACGCGTATCTACTGCGCTATCACGACTTCCACCGAATGCACATCCACTGCGCTATCACGACTTCCACCGAACGTGCATCCACTGCGCTATCACCGACTTCCACCGAACGCGCATACACTGCGCTATCACGACTTCCACCGAACGCGCATCCACTGCACTATTACGATTTCCACCGAATGCGCGTCCACTGGGCTATCACGACTTCCACCGAACGCGCATCCACTGCGCTATCACGATTTCTACCGAACACGCATCCACTGCGCCATCACGTCTTCCACCAAACGCGCATCCACTGCGCTATCACGATTTCCACCGAACGCGCATCCACTGCGCTATCACGACTTCCACCGAACGCGCATCCACTGCGCCATCACGTCTTCCACCAAACGCGCATCCACTGCGCTATCACGATTTCCACCGAACGCGCATCCACTGCGCTATCACGACTTCCACCGAACGTGCATCCACTGCGCCATCACGTCTTCCACCAAACTCGCATCCACTGCGCTATCACGATTTCCACCGAACGCGCATCCACTGCGCTATCACGACTTCCACCGAACGCGCATCCCCTGCGCTATCACGCCCTCCACCAAACGCGCATCCACTGCGCTTTCACGACTTCCACCGAACGCGCATCCACTGCGCTATCACGACCTCCACCGAGCGTGCATCCACTGCGCTATCACGACCTCCACCGAACGCGCATCTACTGCGCTATCACTACTTCCACTGCGCTATCACGACTTCCACTGCGCTATCACGACCTCCACCGAGCGTGCATCCACTGCGCTATCACGACCTCCACCGAACGCGCATATACTGCGCTATCACTACTTCCACTGCGCTATCACGACTTCCACTGCGCTATCACGACCTCCACTGCGCTATCACGACTTCCACTGCGCTATCACGACTTCCACTGCGCTATCACGACCTCCACTGTGCTATCACGACCTCCACTGTGCTATCACAACTTCCACTGCGCTATCACGACCTCCAATGTGCTATCACGACCTCCACCGCGCTATCACGACTTCCACTGCGCTATCACGACCTCCACTGTGCTATCACAACTTCCACTGCGCTATCACGACCTCCAATGTGCTATCACGACCTCCAATAGCTGGAGAGTATCTTAGTGTTAGTGAGTAAATCTGAAAGGACAGTTTTATTTAATTACACAACATTCACCATGGTGTGGTTATTTATCTATACATAGGTGCATTTTTATCCCATTAAACACTAAATCGATAGTGTAAGTGTCAACAAGTGGACATGTCCCATATGTGATAGCATAAGGGCCTCAATTATGATACTAATATAATCAGACTACCTAGTGATCATTTTGAGTCATTAACATGTTAATGTTTATAAAAAATATATACATATTCTAGATATATCAGATAATTGGTTAGAAAATCTAGGTTATGTATACTTTGATGTTATTCAGTGACTAATAATCTGATATTTATTGAAAGTCTGTATTACCATCGTCAATAAAACTGTGGAATGAACTTGATATTCACATTCGTAATATAAATGCATTGTCCTCTTTTTAAGGAAGGTTGAAAGAAATATTCAAACCACCGATAGTACCTTCTTATTTTAAATCTGGAAACCGTTGTCAGCAAGTATATCATGCTCGCATCCGAAATGCTTGTAGCAACCTGCATTCAGATCTTTATAATAATCATTTACCCAAAATGTTTGTGTTAACTTAACGAAAATGAGGATGCCGAATACTATCTATTTCGCTGTCTATTCTATGTAAATCCCAGGCGTTTATTATTCATAAACGCATGTAATTATCATCCCTTTAACACGAGAAAGCTGCTTTTTGAAATTGAAAACTTGTCAGACGAAGAAAATGAATATATTTTCACTCAAATTCAAATATATATTAAAACGACTAGACGCTTTGAGCGTGTGTTTTACGTTTATTTATCGTCGCTACCGGTTGCCCATATGAGTGACGCCTCCTGAAGAGATTTGTCATTTTAGATTTGAGCAAATTAATACATAATCTATATAGGCTGTTCTCTTGGGACGATTTATGTCAGTGAGTGGTGATGGGTGCGGCTGGCTGGGTAACATTGTACGGTGGGACACTTGATCGGAATAGCTACTACCAATTGCATTTCCTAATCTTTTTTTATCATTTTTGTTTCTAAATTATTGTTATATATATTTTACTGAATCCTTTCTTCATTATCCCATTTTTTTAGTATTCGTGAACTTAATTAAATTATTTGCACAAATCTTGTATTCAGCCATTTTGTTAGTTACAATCTAGTATATTGGGGAGGGCATAACTAATGTTGTTAAAACGTGTGGCCCAACCCATTTGCTTCAACATGTATTGACAATCCTTGTACAAACAATGTCACGAATCGTATATTATGTTTGCTTATATAATTTGTGCATTTGTCTTGTATTGTACAATGTATATATAGAATGAATGCAATAACATATGATTAAACTAGACTAATAACCAATTATATCCTTTCTAGTTAGTAAATCTCAAAAAAGGATGTTTGGTTTGTACATTCATGCTACATTGGTGCGTGTATATAGACTGGCATACTGTGTAAAGTGCATCAGACCGCCTCCGTGGTCGAGTGGTTAAGGTTGCTGCTACCACTGTAACCTATCATCACTGATGGTCACAGGTTCGAGCCCCACTCAGACCGTGTCTCTTTATATGAAAACGTCGGCAGTTTCTTGCGGAGGTTGGTGCACCAAGTACTGGTTAACCACCGGAGCCTGCCCAGGATGTCATGCTATATATGGCTGATAATTTTGACAATATGCACTACTTTTAGCTATCTTGTGAAGCTATGGCCGATATTTATTTAGATACATCATGTACATTTATTCGGAGACACAATGCATCTATCTAGATAAGCTACTGCAAAGAAAAGTTGTATTTGTATTCAATCATTTCAGTAAGCTGTCCCAAAACATCATCGTACCCAACACCGACTGTATGAACTGTAGCATACAGCTGATTCGACAGGCAGGGGAGTGGACCACGGCCTGTAATAATGGATCGTATGAATTCTACTCATGCGCTGACATCAACATTTACACTGGTAATTTCGATACAGTCAACATTGATACTGTCAACATCGATTATTGGCAACATTGATACTGTCAACATCGATTATTGGCAACATTGATACTGTCAACATCGATGAATGGCAATATTGATACTGGTAACATAAATACTGGAAACATCAACACTGTCAACATGACGGATATGTAGTCCAGTGGTTAACACGCTGGACTGGTAATCCAGGGATCGCAGGTTCGATCCCGCGTCTGACCCTAATAAAATTAACAGTCTTTCAGATGGGACGTTAAACCGAGGTCTCGTGTCTGTGCTTTACACCGTGCACGTAAAAGAACCAGAAGAGACTCTGGAATGGGTCTCTGTCTGTATCATTGCACTATCCTCCAAAATCTAAAATGACTAATCTCTTCAGGAGGCGTCGCTCATATGGGCAACCGGTAGCGACGATAAATAAACGTAAAACACACATACAAATGATTGAAAGAACTATAAATTATCATTGATCAAACATGTCCACTGTTCGTTTTGTATTGCATCACCATTTCGCAGTACATACACTTTCTTATTTGGTGAACCAGACTATCACTATCTCCGCTGGGATGTTACGTTTGTTCAACTCGGTTTGTTTGTCCGTCTGTTAGCAGAATAATGCAAGCACTTACGGATGGATGTTCAAAGGTTAATTTTGGAGGTCCGACATGGGTTTAGACCAATTCGTTAACATTTAGTCATGAGCCAGATTCGGATCACAGTTCCATAGGATATGCGCTCTTTGCCGCTGCTCAGATTTTGTATAAGTGATATTAGGCGTGAGTTAGTAATTGTTTCTCAGTTTTACCATGTAACAGATATATTGTTGTTGATTCAGACTATGTATCCAATCACTGTTCCTCCCATGGAAGATTCATCAATGGACAATGCGACTGTGACAGGCTGTTCACTGGTTCGGTTTGTCAGTACGAGGGTAAGTAGAATGTTGTTCATCATAGACCATTCCAAATGATGTAGACATGCACACATGTACCATATGCTTGTAACAACAGTGTAATAGATCGTCTATGATTGATTATGCAGATATGAATAAACTAGACAGATTGTGAGGGCGAAAGTCGCACCATTAACCGAGGTCATATGGCGACTATCAAGCTATTCTATTTTGGAGAATTATCTAGAGTGCCCCTATGAGCAGCATTCCGGACAAATACAGGTACCTAGGTAGAACCACCGGCAGTCCACAAGCCAAAGAATAGCACCCTTACTCGAAAGAATCCCCATTGTAACAACAGTGTAATAGATCGTCTATGATTGATTATGCAGATATGAATAAACTAGACAGATTGTGAGGGCGAAAGTCGCACCATTAACCGAGGTCATATGGCGACTATCAAGCTATTCTATTTTGGAGAATTATCTAGAGTGCCCCTATGAGCAGCATTCCGGACAAATACAGGTACCTAGGTAGAACCACCGGCAGTCCACAAGCCAAAGATTCCCCAGTGGAATTCGCACATACAGTAGCGAGGGTCAAGTGATTGGAACGACCTTAACTCTTTCACCGCTAATGTCGCATAAAAGCGACTTTGTAAAATTGAAGTAGAGACCCCGATTGGACAGAACAGAACATGCCGTCTGATCAGGCTATATGCTGATTGCTCTTCAGACAGTGGAGCTGAAACACCTGTCCAAATAGCAAACAACATAGATCCTGATCAGACGCGGCGTTACGCCGCGGCTGATCTGGATCTATGTTGTTTGCACATGCTCCGAATTTATTCGGCGGTGAAAGAGTTAACCTCTCAGACACAGAGGCCCCATGATGTTTGCAATTACCATTAATATTAAAATGATGGTCATTGGTTATTTCCATGTATATTGCAGATGAATGCAAGGATGACAGTGACTGCGGAAGGAGGGGGAAATGTATAAAGGGCATATCATCGACATACCCTATGAACCAGTGCTATTGTTCTGCAGGATATTTTGGCAGACAATGTGAAAAAAGTGAGTTTCTTTGCAGAATTGTTTATCGCGTCAACATTTATTGATTGAAGCATAAACTCAAGAATACTAATATATACAATAGCATGCCTCCTACAGCTGGGCAGACACATCTTGTAATATACAATAGCATTCCTCCTACAGCTGGGCAGACACATCTTGTAATATATACAATAGCATGCCTCCTACAGCTGGGCAGACACATCTTGTAATATATATAATAGCATGCCTCCTACAGCTGGGCAGACACATCTTGTAATATATATAATAGCATGCCTCCTACAGCTGGGCAGACACATCTTGTAATATATACAATAACATGCCTCCTACAGCTGGGCAGACACATCTTGTAATATATATAATAGCATGCCTCCTACAGCTGGGCAGACACATCTTGTAATATACAATAGCATGCCTCCTACAGCTGGGCAGACACATCTTGTAATATATACAATAGCATTCCTCCTACAGCTGGGCAGACACATCTTGTAATATTAACAATAACATGTCTCCTACAGCTGGGCAGACACATCTTGTAATATATACAATAGCATGCCTCCTACAGCTTGGCAGACACATCTTGTAATATATAATAGCATGCCTCCTCAGCTGGCAGCACATCTTGTAATATATATAATAGCATGCCTCCTACAGCTGGGCAGACACATCTTGTAATATATACAATAGCATGCCTCCTACAGCTGGGCAGACACATCTTTAATATTATAATAGCATGCCTCCTACAGCTGGGCAGACACATCTTGTAATATACAATAGCATGCCTCCTACAGCTGGGCAGACACATCTTGTAATATATACAATAGCATTCCTCCTACAGCTGGGCAGACACATCTTGTAATATATACAATAACATGTCTCCTACAGCTGGGCAGACACATCTTGTAATATATACAATAGCATGTCTCCTACAGCTGGGCAGACACATCTTGTAATATATACAATAGCATGTCTCCTACAGCTGGGCAGACACATCTTGTAATATATACAATATACTACCCGATATGGCTGTGCAGGAACAGCAGTTATCGGACTATTCCTACAATTTGTGTAGCAGAAGAAAACATATGGGACTTTCTACATACATGTGAATACCAATACGCGAAGCATACGGACCATATAGGGTGTGCTATTCCCACACTACGTGTAGCATAAGGACCATATAGGGCATGCTATTCCCACACTACGTGTAGCATAAGAACCATATAGGGCATGCTATTCCCACACTACGTGTAGCATAAGGATCACATAGGGCATGCTATTCCCACACTACGTGTAGCATAAGGACCATATAGGGCATGCTATTCCCACACTACGTGTAGCATAAGGACCATATAGGGCATGCTATTCCCACACCACGTGTAGCATAAGGACCATATAGGGCATGCTATTCCCACACCCGTGTAGCATAGGACATATAGGGCATGTCTATTCGCACACTACTTGTACATAAGGGCATATAGGGCATGCTATTCCCACACTCGTGTAGCATAAGGACATATAGGGCGTGCTATTCCCACACTACGCGTAGCATAAGGACATATAGGGCGTGCTATTCCCACACTACGCATAGCATAAGG
This sequence comes from Archivesica marissinica, assembly GCA_014843695.1. Classification (NCBI taxonomy): domain Eukaryota; kingdom Metazoa; phylum Mollusca; class Bivalvia; order Venerida; family Vesicomyidae; genus Archivesica; species Archivesica marissinica. Next base: position 92,691,867 of record CM026397.1, on the reverse strand, counting down.
ACATATAGGGCGTGCTATTCCCACACTACGCATAGCATAAGGACATATAGGGCGTGCTATTCCCACACTACGCGTAGCATAAGGACCATATGGGCATGCTATTCCCACACTACGTGTAGCATAAGGACCATAGGGCATGCTATTCCCCACACTACTTGTAGCATAAGGACATATAGGGCATGCTATTCCCACACTACGCATAGCATAAGGACATATAGGGCGTGCTATTCCCACACTACGCATAGCATAAGGACATATAGGGCGTGCTATTCCCACACTACGCGTAGCATAAGGACCATATAGGGCGTGCTCTATTCCCACACTACGTGTAGCATAAGGACCATAAAGGCATGCTATTCCAACACCACCTGTAGCATAAGACCATATAGGGCATGCTATTCCCACACACACGTGTAGCATAAGGACCATATAGGGCATGCTATCCCACACTACGTGTACATAAGGACCATATAGGGCATGCTATTCCCACACTACGTGTAGCATAGGACATATAGGGCATGCTATTCCCACACTACGTGTAGCATAAGGACCATATAGGGCATGCTATTCCCACACTACGTGTAGCATAAGGATCATATAGGGCGTGCTATTCCCACACTACGTGTAGCATAAGGACCATATAGGGCATGCTATTCCCACACTACGTGTAGCATAAGGACCATATAGGGCATGCTATTCCCACACTACGTGTAGCATAAGGACATATAGGGCGTGCGCCGTGCTATTCCCACACTACGTGTAGCATAAGGACATATAGGGCGTGCTATTCCCACACTACCTGTACCATAAGGACATATAGGGCGTGCTATTCCC
>CM026397.1:92641440-92690033 GCA_014843695.1 Archivesica marissinica | reverse complement strand
CCCGTGCAAAGAAGACAACGTATATATACTATATATACACACATACCATAAAGTTACCCGTGCAAAGAAGACAACGTATATATACTATATATACACACATACCATAAAGTTACCCGTGCAAAGAAGACAACGTATATATACTATATATACACACATACCATAACGTTACCCGTGCAAAGAATACAACGTATATATACTATATATACACACATACCATAAAGTTACCCGTGTAAAGAAGACAACGTATATATACTATATATACACACATACCATAAAGTTACCCGTGCAAAGAAGACAACGTATATATACACACATACCATAACGTTACCCGTGCAAAGAATACAACGTATATAAACTATATATACACACATACCATAAAGTTACCCGTGCAAAGAATACAACGTATATAAACTATATATACACACATACCATAAAGTTACCCGTGTAAAGAAGACAACGTATATATACACACATACCATAAAGTTACCCGTGCAAAGAATACAACGTATATAAACTATATATACACACATACCATAACGTTATCCGTGTAAAGAAGACAGATAATAGTTGAAATCTATATTGCGATAATATTGAGGTTAACATAGGAATAGATCATGGCCAAGTTTTCATACAATTATTTAAGCTTGAACTAATGGTTTCCATGGCAAAATATCTCGTCCGGGTCTATGCGGGTCTAAGATTATTGTGGAAAGGGATTTAAATAAGTTACTATTGTGCAAAACCCCAATTTGCACGAAATATTTATTATTGTTATATATAAATAGTAATGTATTATATAATTACATTAAACTGTTTCTATATATGGCCAAATGTTTACCATGTAATATATATATATGTGTTTTATGCATAATCATCTAATATTATTTTCGCGCCTAAAATTATCAATCTCGCTTCGCGCGGGAAATGACTTAAGATGTTAGGCCTAATCTCAGTTTATCAAGGCCGTGGTTGCAGGTGTCCAGTTATGTAATACAAAGGCACCGAACTGGTTTGATGGTGTAATATTAGATAACAGGCCGTGGTTGCAGATGTCCAGTTATGTAATACAAAGGCACCGAACTGGTTTGATGGTGTAATATTAGATAACATAACAGATGTTTAGGAATAACAGATGTTTTAGGAATTGTTATATCATATATACACTGATTCAATTATGTATATAAGAAATGGATTTTATTAACATAGATCAGACACACTAGAGCCTAACTCCAGGAGCGAGAAAGGTCGTGATCTCAATCTAGTATATAGAACATATAAACTGTATTTATGATACTTAGATATTATGGACATTATAAGAAATATAACTTATAAAGATTTGTCGAATAATTAAATTGTTCAGCCATAGAAGAAACAGAGAGTTTCGGCGAACCATACCAGGTGATTAAAAGTTAATCTAATCAGAAACAGTGATTAGATTATAGTGATATTGAGTAATGACGGATTAGAAAGATTGGATGTTAAATATACTGTGTAAGCGCATAGTCGGCTCACACAAATGGATTGTTAAATAAGCTTTTAATGATACGATGTATATATATATAGATCACTGATTATATATATATGGATATTTCTGATGCCAATTTAAACAAGATATTATATAGAAGAAATGTAATACTGTGTTGAGTTATCATTAATACATATAATAACGAAGAAACCCCCTAGACAACTCCAGCGAGTCTACAATAGGATAGACCCTGGTAAGAGCCGTAGCAACCGAGACATATTATTACGAGAAGAAAAAGGAGAGTTTGCGACAATTGGGACGCTCGTCCGGGATTGGAAATAAAGAAGAGGTGACATATCGTGACATATTGTGAAGGACACTAGAATTTATATATGGAATATTGTGAAGGACACTAGGATTTATACATGAAGAATACAAGGGACTATTAATTAACGTGGGAAAACAGAAGTGCATGCGAGACAGTGTTAGAATTTGGAAATAAGTGAAAGACGTCAACGAATTATTAAATTAATGAAATGGATTAAATTATTGGAAATGTGCAAACTTTGAATATGTGATAAATTATATATTGGATTAACGGACGAGACAGACTTCGGTAAGTACCAGTTTTCTTTTCATAGAGGCTTAATATTATCATTAAAATTATATTAGTGATTTACTTCCTTTTATTGAACTCAATTCTATAATACATTTGGAGATACATTCTGGGGATTAAAAATTTTGGGAAATAAAAAAATAAAATGGCTACAACTAGGAGTGCTAATAAGGAAACTGAGGGGCCGGTTCACCCCGACTTGCAGACAACAGGTGATGAGATATGGGACAAATTAATGAGACTTCCCTTCTTTAATCAGGCAAATCTGGAACGTCAGGGTGAGATTTATGAGAAAGAAAGAGAGAGGGAAAGAGAGAGGGAAGAAGTAAAACAAAGAGAGAGAGAAAGAGAGAGGGAAGAAGTAAAACAAAGAGAAGAAAGAGAGAGGGAAAGAGAAGAAAGAGAGAGAGAAAGAGAGAGGGAAGAAGTAAAACAAAGAGGGGAAAGAGAAGAGAAAGAAAGGGACAGGGAGGAAAGAATGCAAAGGGAGAAAATGCAGATGGAGATTCGCCTGAGAGAAATCCAGAGAGATCAGGAATCTCAGCAAAATAACCCCCTCCATACAGATAATAGGCCCTCTAAGACAAACATTTCTGTTCCTATTTGGACCCAGACTATGAGGCCAGATAAATTCTTCGCAACATGTGAGAGACTGTTCGAAGCTAGCCAGGTCGCCAAACAAACATGGGTGGGCCATATTATAGACAAGTTGTCCGACAAGGCCAGAAATATATATGCCACTCTTCCTGTCCAAGACGCTAATAATTACGATACCCTCAAGGCCGCCATCTTGGATGAATATAGACTCTCACCCACTGTATATAGAAAGAATTTCTTCTCTTGGGTAAAGAAACCTCAGCAGACATATTCCGAATTCATTAAGGAATTAAGGGAGCAAATGACTCTATGGACGGAGAACAATGATCCGAGCGAGGTCAACTGGATCGAGCTGCTCTTGAGATATAGATTCGATTCCCAGCTAAGTGATGAGCTTAATTTGTTCATTCTGGATAAGAAAGCATCTACTCTCCAGGAATGTATTTCCCTGGCTGATGAATATAACCTCCATCGCAGATTAGCGCCCAGGACACGGATTAATTCATATCCGAATTTGAAACCCAGATATACAGAACACCGACCTCCAGCCCCAAGGCCATATATCCCATCACCCATGTATCGACCCAATATTAGGATAGATAATTCCCAAGCTACCCATAGAACTCCCCGGATAGAAAAATATTGTAGTTATTGTAGGCGTAATGGCCACGGACGAACAGAGTGTTGGGCAGATCCCAATTCACCTAGGTACAGGGGTACTAGAAACCTAGCAAACGGACACCAAGTGTCAAACACTACTCATAGTTCAGCCTTTATAACCAATGAGCCAGTGAACTCATGTGAAAATACCGAGATGGTAAATCCATTACTTGCCAAATATACAGGTCAAGCACGCATAAATAATAACACCGCACAAGTGACGTATTTGAGAGATTCAGGTGCGACAATTAGTTTATTGTCGGCTACTGATCAGACCGCTGATCATTTAGAATACACAGGTGAACGGGTAACAATCCGCGGTGTCAATTATATCCCTGGTAATTATCCGATAGCAAAGATTAGCGTCGATTGTCCAATATACCAAGGAACATTGAAGGTGGCTGTATTAAAACACAGATGCACCGCGGGGGTGGATCTTATAATAGGTAACGACTGTGAAACTGCCCCTGTCACTGATTTGATTACCTGTGGCGTGGTTACACGCTCAAATAAGAAAATTATCCCGTTTGATGAAATTGTCACGTCCAACCCAGACTCAGAAAACACGACCGATACAAATCACAATGTCTTACCTTTTCGGAATACAATTGAGATCAATTCCCCCTCTGAGAAAGCCAGTACAGTTAAACCCCAAAATATTCCCTCTATTGACGATTTGAGTCCTGATAAATTATTGCAAGAACAGAATAATGACCCGACCTTAGCACCCCTCTGGGAAATGGCTCAAGAAGGAACACCTATTCGGCAAGGATATTACATCCAGCTCGAACCCCGACTACTTATGAGGAGAGAACAACCTCAAGACACGTCCAAAGTTCGACCCTGGAAAATATATGATCAGGTGGTAGTTCCACGGGGATTCCGTGATCATATAACGGGACTCGCCCATGACAGTTTAAGTACGGGACACCAGGGACCTAGTAAGACCCTGAAGCGCATTAAGCGCCGCTTCTTTTGGCCGGGAATCCGCGCAGATGTTAAACGATTCTGCCATAGCTGTGGGCCGTGCCAGAGAGCGGGTAAGGGACAGAAAGCCACTGTAGCCCCATTGAAACCCCTGCCCATTATATCCCAACCATTCAAATTTATATCCGCTGATTTCGTTGGACCCATGAAGAAAACTATAAATGGGAACCAGTATATCTTGAATTTTATTGATCATGCCACTAAATATACGGAATCTTTCCCATGCGCCGCAGCGACAGCTGTTAATGCACAAAAAGCCCTGATCGAGATAATATCTCGACATGGAAAACCCCAGACCCTGTTGACTGACCGAGGAAGCGCTTTCATAGCTGAAACATTCACACGCTTCCTAGCCGAGCACGATATACGTCACTTAACTAGCACGAGTTACAGGCCTCAAACCAACGGATCAATAGAGAAATATAATGGTACATTGAAAACCATGCTTAGAATCCTTGGGGAGAACTCTTTATCGTCTTGGGATGAGATGCTACCCTGGCTATTATTTGCATATAGAAGTGCAGAGCACTCTAGCACAGGATATTCTCCCTTCTACCTTCTATATGGGCGCGAACCTAGAGATAATCTAGATTCCACTTATGATCTCTGGGCTAGAAATGAGCGGGATGAAGGGATCCCCATAAATAACTATGTACAAGAATTATGTCATAGATTAGCTGAAGCGTTACGTGACGCCAGCGAGAATGCACAACAGGCCGCAGATGGTCGTAAAACAAAGTATGACAGAAGTAAGAAAGCGAAAATGCGTGTATTCCAGCGTGGTGAATTAGTGTTAGTACGATTACCGTTAAAAGGTAATAAGCTGAAGAATGCCCTCCAGGGACCGTATCCGGTACACGAAAAGGTAGCGTCGCATACCTATATTATATACATGCCTGATAAGAGAGTAAAATACCGTGTTATGCATGTAAACCAGTTGAAGCCCTGGACAGGTAGGGAGGAGGGTGCAGCTCTAGCTGATAGTAGTCCGGTGTATGAGTCCCAAGACCCTACCCTATTAGATTACCAAGCCCCTACGGACATTGAGAAAGAATTCGATCCTTGCAGTCCTCTTGAATCTGTACCTAAGAAAACCTGGCCGGATATCAGTCATTTAAACCCAGACCACAGGGACGATATTAGTCAGTTATTTGACCGTTACCCCCGTTTATTCTCTGGACAACTGGGACGTTTCCACGGTGTTACCCATGATATTGATGTGCAAGGTGCTTCACCCGTAGTCCAGCCTTACTACCGCATGTCTCCAGAAAAGAAACAAATATTAAAAACTGAGCTAGATCAAATGTTGGAGTTAGGAATTATCCGCCCTAGCAGAAGCCAGTGGGCCTCTCCCATAATATTGGTACGCAAATCAGACTCAGAATGGCGACCATGTATTGATTATCGGAAAATTAATGACCTGACTCGAGGAGAAGCCTTCCCCATCCCGAGATTAGACGATCTCATTGATCAGGTCGCAGGTTCGAGTCTGATATCAATTTTAGATCTTAATAAAGGTTACTGGCAGATTCCGCTAACCCCTCGAGCTAGTGAAATTGCAGCGTTCATAACCCCCTGGGGCTTGTTTGAACCATTAACTCTCCCATTTGGTTTAAAAAACGGTGGAGTTACCTTCCAGAGGGCCATAAACGAGATAATCGCTCAATCCCCGACAGAACCCATCCGTGATAGATTTGCCGACGCATATCTGGATGATATTGCTGTTCGATCCAATTTATGGTCACAGCACATAAATCACTTGGATTGGACATTTCATAGACTAGAGGATAGTGGTGTTACTTTGAATCCGAAGAAGTGTAAAATTGGGTCTGGAACAGTCAAGTACTTGGGACATGAATTAGGGTCGGGAAAAATCAAACCAATTTCCAGCAAGGTTGAGTGTATTAGTAATATCTCTCCCCCACAGACCAAGAAACAATTACGAGGATATCTGGGATCAGTAGGATTTTACAGGAAATTCATTCCCCAGTTCGCTGAGATCGCCGCTCCCCTGACTGACTTATTAAAGGGCAAGCGATCAGGGAACATCATAACTCAGTGGAGCGATAAACATCAACTTGCTTTCGAATCCTTAAAGAAAGCTTTAACCAATAAACCCATACTGAAGGCCCCTGACTTTAACCAAGAGTTCGAACTCTATACTGATGCTTCCGATTTGGGAATTTCGGCTGTACTGACTCAGACCGTTGACCAAGTACCACACCCAGTAGCATTTTATTCCCGAAAACTTATTCCACGAGAGAAAAACTACTCTACAATAGAGAAGGAATTATTAGCTATAGTGGCCGGTATCGAACATTTTCGCATATATGTAAGCACAAGCAAAACAATAATTAATTCAGATCATAATCCCCTTGTATGGTTAAGTAGGTCGAAAACGTCCAATCAACGCCTCTTAAGATGGGCACTGTGTCTCTCAGAATTTAATCTGACCATTAAACATATCAAAGGGACTCAAAATGTTCTAGCAGACTTTCTCAGTAGAGTTCAATGACTGTGATGTTTGACTTAGTAAATGTACTTGGTATTATTTCAGTTGTTCAGTAAATAGTTATTGCCTCTATGATTAGAATGTTGGTACCTAGCGAAAGAAATGCTATTTTAGGACATATGATGTATTGATATTATGATTGTTTTCTACTGTATATTCAAAGGAATGAAGATTTGTAAATCGGCCGATAGCGGGCGATGTCAAACTTCTCCCCGGGTAGGGAGGATTGTGCAAAACCCCAATTTGCACGAAATATTTATTATTGTTATATATAAATAGTAATGTATTATATAAATACATTAAACTGTTTCTATATATGGCCAAATGTTTACCATGTAATATATATATATTTGTTTTATGCATAATCGTCTGCTATTATTTTCGCGCCTAAAATTATCAATCTCGCTTCGCGCGGGAAATGACTTAAGATGTTAGGCCTAATCTCAGTTTATCAAGGCCGTGGTTGCAGGTGTCCAGTTATGTAATACAAAGGCACCGAACTGGTTTGATGGTGTAATATTAGATAACAGGCCGTGGTTGCAGGTGTCCAGTTATGTAATACAAAGGCACCGAACTGGTTTGATGGTGTAATATTAGATAACATAACAGATGTTTAGGAATAACAGATGTTTTAGGAATTGTTATATCATATATACACTGATTCAATCATGTATATAAGAAATGGATTTTATTAACATAAATCAGACACACTAGAGCCTAACTCCAGGAGCGAGAAAGGTCGTGATCTCAATCTAGTATATAGAACATATAAACTGTATTTATGAAACTTAGATATTATGGACATTATAAGAAATATAACTTATAAAGATTTGTCGAATAATTAAATTGTTCAGCCATAGAAGAAACAGAGAATTTCGGCGAACCATACCAGGTGATTAAAAGTTAATCTAATCAGAAACAGTGATTAGATTATAGTGATATTGAGTAATGACGGATTAGAAAGATTGGATGTTAAATATACTGTGTAAGCGCATAGTCGGCTCACACAAATGGATTGTTAAATAAGCTTTTAATGATACGATGTATATATATATAGATCACTGATTATATATATATGGATATTTCTGATGCCAATTTAAACAAGATATTATATAGAAGAAATGTAATACTGTGTTGAGTTATCAGTAATACATATAATAACGAAGAAACCCCCTAGACAACTCCAGCGAGTCTACAATAGGATAGACCCTGGTAAGAGCCGTAGCAACTGAGACATATTATTACGAGAAGAAAAAGGAGAGTTTGCGACACTATGTCTATGTCGAGTTACTCGTCGATTTGTTTTACAAGGTCAGAAATAATTTGTTACTAAATGAGCTTGGGGAGTTAAATACAAGTTATGAAATAAAAACGGGTCAGAATTGCAAAATAAACCTGCTGTATATAAATGTTACTATGACATTCACTGTTTGAATGGGTATTTGTGGGTATGTCCCCAAGCATGCACCATACAGCAATGTTAATGTGTTTATATGTATGGATATATATATATATATAGTCATATACATATCGATCAACGATTTCGATTGAATACATAGTTGAGCTTGGAGGCAGGAACGTTTTAGATAGATGTGAACTACAATTATCTCAAACATATTTGAATCTACTCATCAGTAATTTAATTGGCGAGATACAATTTTAATTTTATTTACGAAATCTCTTTTGGATTTAATATGTGCATTTTAGTTTATTATATGATATGTTTGCTTGTGATGACGCCGAGTTATGGACACGTGACACTGACTTTCCCACCGGCGAGGAAGTATGCTCTCGACTTCTTGGATGTAATTCGCACACCGCCTCCATGTGGAATGTCAAAAGGTTGCCTACATTTAAATGTTCACGCACGCACACACACACACGCACGCACGCACGCACGCATAATGACAAACTGTGATCAAACTCACACGTTATTATCTACTGAAGCTATCAATGATAACAATTATAACTCACCATTAACTTACGCATATCTCACAAATAACTCGCATATATCTCAACAATAAATTATATCTCACCATTAACGTACGCATATCTCACAAATAACTCGCATATATCTCAACAATACATTATATCTCACCATTAACGTACGCATATCTCACAAATAACTCGCATATATCTCAACAATACATTATATCTCACCATTAACGTACGCATATCTCACAAATAACTCACACATATGTCACCAATAACTTACACATTACTTTATTACATATATCTCATTTGCTATACTGCGTGTATGTTATATATGTTTCTATACTGCGTGTATGTTATATATGTTTCTATACTGCGTGTATGTTATATATGTTTCTATACTGCGTGTATGTTATATATGTTTCTATACTGCGTGTATGTTATATATGTTTCTATACTGCGTGTATGTTATATATGTTTCTATACTGCGTGTATGTTATATATGTTTTCTATACTGCGTGTATGTTATATATGATTTCTATACTGCGTGTATGTTATATATGATTTCTATACTGCGTGTATGTTATATATGTTTCTATACTGCGTGTATGTTATATATGATTTCTATACTGCGTGTATGTTATATATGTTTCTATACTGCGTGTATGTTATATATGTTTCTATACTGCGTGTATGTTATATATGTTTCTATACTGCGTTTATGTTATATATGTTTCTATACTGCGTGTATGTTATATATGTTTCTATACTGCGTGTATGTTATATATGTTTCTATACTGCATCATGTTATATATGTTTTCTATATGCGTGTATGTTATATATGTTTCTATACTGCGTGTATGTTATATATGTTTTCTATACTGCGTGCATGTTATATATGATTTCTATACTGCGTGCATGTTATATATGATTTCTATACTGCGTGCATGTTATATATGATTTCTATACTGCGTGCATGTTATATATGATTTCTATACTGCGTGCATGTTATATATGATTTCTATACTGCGTGCATGTTATATATGATTTCTATACTGCGTGCATGTTATATATGTTTTCTATACTGCGTGTATGTTATATATGTTTCTATACTGCGTGTATGTTATATAATTATGTTTCTATACTGCATGCATGTTATATATGTTTTCTATACTGCGTGCATGTTATATGTGTGTTCTATACTGCGTTTATGTTATATGTGTGTTCTATGCGGCTTAAAAGTGCTTATATATATTATATTATTATACATAGTAAATATCATGTTCACGTTTTCAGGTCTTGGACCAATCACAAACCTGCGAGCAAATGATGAAATCACAGTGACTTGGCACATTGCATATCCGCATGTGGTAAGCATCCAATATATTAATTATGGGTAGCAATCGATATCATAGCGCAGTGGTAATGTGCTGTTTCAGGTCTGAGAGGCCCTGAGGTTACGTTTGTATCCTTAGCCCTTAGGCAAGGCACTTAAGTTCCACATTGCCTCTTCTCTCTTCCTCATGGCGATGGTTTCCATCAGAAATGATGTCTCGAGAGCGACTAAATAAAGTTGTAATAACTTGTTTCGCAATCGAGCTAAACTAAAGTTGTATAGACGAATCAATAGCATCGCATAGGGCTGAGTCAATCTTTGCGTTTTGTATTATTGGTTCCCTGGTGAATAGGATCGTTCGTATACCAATGGTAGGAGCATTTCTGCTTAACGCATTGAGACTATTATTTTTACGATTACTATGTTATGTAATTTCAAACTAGCATACTAATTTATTTATGTATTTCATGCTTTTCTCATGTATTGATGATGATTGAGCTTATTTACCCTCGCCTCCGGCGAACCATATGGGCGAGCGTTCTCATGTATTATATTGTAATTGTATGTATGTACTGTTCCGTCATACATGATGAACCACTATGCCTAATAAACTTTGAAACTTGAAGCTTTGTTGGGAAAAAAACATATTATCATTAATCATGTACCACAACACATCAATATAATATCATACTAGGTTATTTAATAATAGGCGTAACTATCTTGTTTATTAACAGTGTTTTGTCTATTAATTTGAATCGCTCGGCATATATTTCGTTAAGACATTGAGTTGATCTATCTGACTTAGACAACGTACATAAGTAGGTCGCGTCTATACGATTTAGAAACAGACGGATCTGTAGCCCAGTGGTAACACGCTGGACTGGTAATCCAGGGATCGCAGGTTCGATCCCCCGTCTGACCCTAATAAAATTAACAGTCTTTCAGATGGGACGTTAAACCGAGGTCTCGTGTCGGTGCTTTACACCGTGCACGTAAAAGAACCAGAGGAGATTCTGGAATGGGTCTCTGTCTGTATCGTGCACTATCCTCCAAAATATAAAATAACTAATCTCTTCAGGAGGCGTCGCTCATATGGGCAACCGGTAGCGACGATAAATAAACGTAAAGCACACACGATTTAGAAGCGAGAAATGTAGCTTTTTCATTGGACCATGTGACTTAGTTGTTGACTAATGGTTGGGAGAGCAGAACTGATAACATTACTATTTGCAGCTATAATACATCCGTCGCTGTCCAGTCAAAAACTCAGTGTCCCTATTTGTTTCCTGTGATCGTCTCGATCCGTACACGTCACGATCTCCGACAATTAACGGTATGAGAGTGGCTACGTCATTCACTTTGTTGACCAAACGATCGAATTCTTCGTACCGCATCAACCTGTCTATCTTGGTCGGTTTCTTATACCCGGCTTATGATTTCAGAAAGTATTTAGTTTATTTATGTCTATGATGTAGTGCTGACCGTTGGACAATAAAAACTACGTGCTCAGGTCCACCTTTGCACATGGTCTACTATTGCACTAGTCAGACTTGCTCACGTGCAAAAATAGACCTGCCAACCTGCTATACCTATGCTACTATGCTAAAAACCTGCACGCATACATTACACACTGGAGTGAGTAGACGAGTTTAGAAATGTAGACTTTCGAACACCAAAATGTTTTCTTACAATTTGTAGGGTGGCTACAAGCTCAATCTACTGGATGAACACGAAGATGTTATATATACTTTTACTGATGGCTTCTTTGCAACCACAGATCCCACGTAAGTTTTTGTCTGTTTTATTTCTGTTTTATTTTGGGTTTTGAGTGGTTGCCTTGTGCTTGTTGGTTTTTGTAGGGGGGGGGGGGGGTATTGTGCGTCGGGGTGGGGCGTACTATAAGATGAAATGTTTCACCCATGGCCGATCTTCTTACAAATGGTTCTCTGTGAATGCTTATTTCTCCCAACATGGCTACTGCCCTGACTTTAATATCTAACAAATGTAGCAATATGAATACAGATCCTGACCGTGCTACTTGTAGCAAAATGGTTCTGATTCTACTTGGATTCACCAAATAGTGGGCCAGTCTAGAAATATTCAGTAAAATAAAGCTTATATGCTATGACACCTGTAAAGTTGCCTTATTTGGTCATTTTGAGTCAAAAACATGTTAATGTTTTTAGAAGTATATAAGTATTCTGAATATATCAAATCATAGATGAGAAGATCTAGCTTAAAATATTTAGTTTATACAAATTTATTTAGCTCGATTGCGAAACAAGTTCTTACAACTTATATTAATCACTCTCGAGACCTCATTCCAAATGGAATCCATCGCCACGAGGGAGAGAGAAGAGGCAACGTGGAAATTAAATGCCTTCACTAATGGCCCAATCGTAAGGGCTCCAGCAGGGCTCGAACTCCGGACTTTTTGCACCTGAAGCGAACGCGCATCCACTGCGCTATATCGACTTCCACCGAACGCGCATCTACTGCGCTATCACGACTTCCACCGAACGTGCATCCACTGCGCTATCACCGACTTCCACCGAACGCGCATACACTGCGCTATCACGACTTCCACCGAACGCGCATCCACTGCACTATTACGATTTCCACCGAATGCGCGTCCACTGGGCTATCACGACTTCCACCGAACGCGCATCCACTGTGCTATCACGATTTCTACCGAGCGCATCCACTGCGCCATCACGTCTTCCACCAAACGCGCATCCACTGCGCTATCACGATTTCCACCGAACGCGCATCCACTGCGCTATCACGACTTCCACCGAACGCGCATCGCCTCACTGCGCCATCACGTCTTCCACAAACGCGCATCGACTGCGCTATCACGATTTCCACCGAACGCGCATCCACTGCGCTATCACGACTTCCACCGAACGTGCATCCACTGCGCCATCACGTCTTCCACCAAACGCGCATCCACTGCGCTATCACGATTTCCACCGAACGCGCATCCACTGCGCTATCACGACTTCCACCGAACGCGCATCCCCTGCGCTATCACGCCCTCCACCAAACGCGCATCCACTGCGCTTTCACGACTTCCACCGAACGCGCATCCACTGCGCTATCACGACCTCCACCGAGCGTGCATCCACTGCGCTATCACGACCTCCACCGAACGCGCATCTACTGCGCTATCACTACTTCCACTGCGCTATCACGACTTCCACTGCGCTATCACGACCTCCACCGAGCGTGCATCCACTGCGCTATCACGACCTCCACCGAACGCGCATATACCTGCGCTATCACTACTTCCACTGCACTATCACGACTTCCACTGCGCTATCACAACCTCCAATGCACTATCACAACCTCCACTGCGCTATCACAACCTCCAATGCGCTATCACGACCTCCACTGTGCTATCACGACCTCCACTGTGCTATCACAACTTCCACTGCGCTATCACGACCTCCAATGTGCTATCACGACCTCCACTGCGCTATCACGACTTCCACTGCGCTATCACGACCTCCACTGTGCTATCACAACTTCCACTGCGCTATCACGACCTCCAATGTGCTATCACGACCTCCAATAGCTGGAGAGTATCTTAATGTTAGTGAGTAAATCTGAAAGGACAGTTTTATTTAATTACACAACATTCACCATGGTGTGGTTATTTATCTATACATAGGTGCATTTTTATCCCATTAAACACTAAATCGATAGTGTAAGTGTCAACAAGTGGACATGTCCCATATGTGATAGCATAAGGGCCTCAATTATGATACTAATATAATCAGACTACCTAGTGATCATTTTGAGTCATTAACATGTTAATGTTTATAAAAAATATATACATATTCTAGATATATCAGATAATTGGTTAGAAAATCTAGGTTATGTATACTTTGATGTTATTCAGTGACTAATAATCTGATATTTATTGAAAGTCTGTATTACCATCGTCAATAAAACTGTGGAATGAACTTGATATTCACATTCGTAATATAAATGCATTGTCCTCTTTTTAAGGAAGGTTGAAAGAAATATTCAAACCACCGATAGTACCTTCTTATTTTAAATCTGGAAACCGTTGTCAGCAAGTATATCATGCTCGCATTCGAAATGCTTGTAGCAACCTGCATTCAGATCTTTATAATAATCATTTACCCAAAATGTTTGTGTTAACTTAACGAAAATGAGGATGCCGAATACTATCTATTTCGCTGTCTATTCTATGTAAATCCCAGGCGTTTATTATTCATAAACGCACGTAATTATCATCCCTTTAACACGAGAAAGCTGCTTTTTGAAATTGAAAACTTGTCAGACGAAGAAAATGAATATATTTTCACTCAAATTCAAATATATATTAAAACGACTAGATGCTTTGAGCGTGTGTTTTACGTTTATTTATCGTCGCTACCGGTTGCCCATATGAGTGACGCCTCCTGAAGAGATTTGTCATTTTAGATTTGAGCAAATTAATACATAATCTATATAGGCTGTTCTCTTGGGACGATTTATGTCAGTGAGTGGTGATGGGTGCGGCTGGCTGGGTAACATTGTACGGTGGGACACTTGATCGGAATAGCTACTACCAATTGCATGTCCTAATCTTTTTTTATCATTTTTGTTTCTAAATTATTGTTATATATATTTTACTGAATCCTTTCTTCATTATCCCATTTTTTTAGTATTCGTGAAATTAATTAAATTATTTGCACAAATCTTGTATTCAGCCATTTTGTTAGTTACAATCTAGTATATTGGGGAGGGCATAACTAATGTTGTTAAAACGTGTGGCCCAACCCATTTGCTTCAACATGTATTGACAATCATTGTACAAACAATGTCACGAATCGTATATTATGTTTGCTTATATAATTTGTGCATTTGTCTTGTATTGTACAATGTATATATAGAATGAATGCAATAAAATATGATTAAACTAGACTAATAACCAATTATATCCTTTCTAGTTAGTAAATCTCAAAAAAGGATGTTTGGTTTGTACATTCATGCTACATTGGTGCGTGTATATAGACTGGCATACTGTGTAAAGTGCATCAGACCGCCTCCGTGGTCGAGTGGTTAAGGTTGCTGCTACCACTGTAACCTATCATCACTGATGGTCACAGGTTCGAGCCCCACTCAGACCGTGTCTCTTTATATGAAAACGTCGGCAGTTTCTTGCGGAGGTTGGTGCACCAAGTACTGGTTAACCACCGGAGCCTGCCCAGGATGTCATGCTATATATGGCTGATAATTTTGACAATATGCACTACTTTTAGCTATCTTGTGAAGCTATGGCCGATATTTATTTAGATACATCATGTACATTTATTCGGAGACACAATGCATCTATCTAGATAAGCTACTGCAAAGAAAAGTTGTATTTGTATTCAATCATTTCAGTAAGCTGTCCCAAAACATCATCGTACCCAACACCGACTGTATGAACTGTAGCATACAGCTGATTCGACAGGCAGGGGAGTGGACCACGGCCTGTAATAATGGATCGTATGAATTCTACTCATGCGCTGACATCAACATTTACACTGGTAATTTCGATACAGTCAACATTGATACTGTCAACATCGATTATTGGCAACATTGATACTGTCAACATCGATTATTGGCAACATTGATACTGTCAACATCGATGAATGGCAATATTGATACTGGTAACATAAATACTGGAAACATCAACACTGTCAACATGACGGATATGTAGTCCAGTAGTTAACACGCTGGACTGGTAATCCAGGGATCGCAGGTTCGATCCCGCATCTGACCCTAATAAAATTAACAGTCTTTCAGATGGGACGTTAAACCGAGGTCTCGTGTCTGTGCTTTACACCGTGCACGTAAAAGAACCAGAAGAGACTCTGGAATGGGTCACTGTCTGTATCATTGCACTATCCTCCAAAATCTAAAATGACTAATCTCTTCAGGAGGCATCGCTCATATGGGCAACCGGTAGCGACGATAAATAAACGTAAAACACACACACACAAATGATTGAAAGAACTATAAATTATCATTGATCAAACATGTCCACTGTTCGTTTTGTATTGCATCACCATTTCGCAGTACATACACTTTCTTATTTGGTGAACCAGACTATCACTATCTCCGCTGGGATGTTACGTTTGTTCAACTCGGTTTGTTTGTCCGTCTGTTAGCAGAATAATGCAAGCACTTACGGATGGATGTTCAAAGGTTAATTTTGGAGGTCCGACATGGGTTTAGACCAATTCGTTAACATTTAGTCATGAGCCAGATTCGGATCACAGTTCCATAGGATATGCGCTCTTTGCCGCTGCTCAGATTTTGTATAAGTGATATTAGGCGTGAGTTAGTAATTGTTTCTCAGTTTTACCATGTAACAGATATATTGTTGTTGATTCAGACTATGTATCCAATCACTGTTCCTCCCATGGAAGATTCATCAATGGACAATGCGACTGTGACAGGCTGTTCACTGGTTCGGTTTGTCAGTACGAGGGTAAGTAGAATGTTGTTCATCATAGACCATTCCAAATGATGTAGACATGCACACATGTACCATATGCTTGTAACAACAGTGTAATAGATCGTCTATGATTGATTATGCAGATATGAATAAACTAGACAGATTGTGAGGGCGAAAGTCGCACCATTAACCGAGGTCATATGGCGACTATCAAGCTATTCTATTTTGGAGAATTATCTAGAGTGCCCCTATGAGCAGCATTCCGGACAAATACAGGTACCTAGGTAGAACCACCGGCAGTCCACAAGCCAAAGAATAGCACCCTTACTCGAAAAAATCCCCAGTGGAATTCGCACATACAGTAGCGAGGGTCAAGTGATTGGAACGACCTTAACTCTTTCACCGCTAATGTCGCATAAAAGCGACTTTGTAAAATTGAAGTAGAGACCCCGATTGGACAGAACAGAACATGCCGTCTGATCAGGCTATATGCTGATTGCTCTTCAGACAGTGGAGCTGAAACACCTGTCCAAATAGCAAACAACATAGATCCTGATCAGACGCGGCGTTACGCCGCGGCTGATCTGGATCTATGTTGTTTGCACATGCTCCGAATTTATTCGGCGGTGAAAGAGTTAACCTCTCAGACACAGAGGCCCCATGATGTTTGCAATTACCATTAATATTAAAATGATGGTCATTGGTTATTTCCATGTATATTGCAGATGAATGCAAGGATGACAGTGACTGCGGAAGGAGGGGGAAATGTATAAAGGGCATATCATCGACATACCCTATGAACCAGTGCTATTGTTCTGCAGGATATTTTGGCAGACAATGTGAAAAAAGTGAGTTTCTTTGCAGAATTGTTTATCGCGTCAACATTTATTGATTGAAGCATAAACTCAAGAATACTAATATATACAATAGCATGCCTCCTACAGCTGGGCAGACACATCTTGTAATATACAATAGCATTCCTCCTACAGCTGGGCAGACACATCTTGTAATATATACAATAGCATGCCTCCTACAGCTGGGCAGACACATCTTGTAATATATATAATAGCATGCCTCCTACAGCTGGGCAGACACATCTTGTAATATATATAATAGCATGCCTCCTACAGCTGGGCAGACACATCTTGTAATATATACAATAACATGCCTCCTACAGCTGGGCAGACACATCTTGTAATATATAATAGCATGCCTCCTACAGCTGGGCAGACACATCTTGTAATATACAATAGCATGTCTCCTACAGCTGGGCAGACACATCTTGTAATATACAATAGCATGTCTCCTACAGCTGGGCAGACACATCTTGTAATATACAATAGCATGCCTCCTACAGCTGGGCAGACACATCTTGTAATATACAATAGCATGCCTCCTACAGCTGGGCAGACACATCTTGTAATATATACAATAGCATGCCTCCTACAGCTGGCAGACACATCTTGTAATATACAATAGCATGCCTCCTACAGCTGGGCAACACATCTTGTAATATACAATAACATGCCTCCTACAGCTGGGCAGACACATCTTGTAATATACAATAGCATGCCTCCTACAGCTGGGCAGACACATCTTGTAATATACAATAGCATGCCTCCTACAGCTGGGCAGACACATCTTGTAATATATAATAGCATGCCTCCTACAGCTGGGCAGACACATCTTGTAATATATATAATAGCATGCCTCCTACAGCTGGGCAGACACATATTGTAATATACAATAGCATGCCTCCTACAGCTGGGCAGACACATCTTGTAATATACAATAGCATGCCTCCTACAGCTGGACAGACACATCTTGTAATATATACAATATACTACCCGATATGGCTGTGCAGGAACAGCAGTTATCGGACTATTCCTACAATTTGTGTAGCAGAAGAAAACATATGGGACTTTCTACATACATGTGAATACCAATACGCGAAGCATACGGACCAACACAACAAACATCCCACACACTGTACATAAGGACTATAGGGCGTGCTATTCCCACACTACGTGTAGCATAAGGACATATAGGGCGTGCTATTCCCACACTACGTGTAGCATAAGGATCATATAGGGCGTGCTATTCCCACACTACGTGTAGCATAAGGACCATATAGGGCGTGCTATTCCAACACCACATGTAGCATAAGGACCATATAGGGCATGCTATTCCCACACTACGTGTAGCATAAGGACATATAGGGCGTGCTATTCCAACACCACGTGTAGCATAAGGACCATATAGGGCGTGCTATTCCCACACACGTGTAGCATAAGGACATATAGGCTGCTATTCCCACGTGTAGCATAAGGACCATATAGGGCGTGCTATTCCAACACCACGTGTAGCATAAGGACCATATAGGGCATGCTATTCCCACACTACGTGTAGCATAAGGACATATAGGGCATGCTATTCGGGGCCAACCCACACTACGTGTAGCATAAGGACATATAGGGCATGCTATTCCCACACTACGCGTAGCATAAGGACCATATGGGGTGTGCTATTAACCACAATACACGTAGCATAAGAACCATATAGGGCGTGCTATTCCCACAATACGCGTAGCAAAAGGACCATATGGGGCATGCTATTAATCAAAACAAACACACAATACACGTAGCAAAAGGACCATATGGGGCATGCTATTAACCACAATACACGTAGCAAAAGGACCATATGGGGCATGCTATTAACCACAATACACGTAGCAAAAGGACCATATGGGGCGTGCTATTAACCACAATACACGTAGCAAAAGGACCATATGGGGCGTGCTATTAACCACAATACACATAGCAAAAGGACCATATGGGGCGTGCTATTAACCACAATACACGTAGCAAAAGGACCATATGGGGCATGCTATTAACCACAATACACGTAGCAAAAAGGACCATATAGAGCTTTTCCCACAATACGCGTAGGACACCTATTTGGCTTGCTACTCCGATAATATGCGTAACAGAAGAAACAAATGGGGTGTGCTATTCCCTTAGACGCGTAACAGAAAGTGCATTGCATAGAGAAAATGGCGCCGCTCCATACAATACTCGCTATAGTAACAACATTAAACCTCAACATATGTCTATGTTTAAGTCAGGCCTTGAGCAATATACTTTGTAGCTTTGGAAGCGTCTTCTCAATTCTGTTAAGAATTTCGCTTACTTCATTACTGAAATCGAACTTCTTTCTGTTATCCACTCCTTTCAAAGAGATGTTTCTATCAGCCACACCTTTCAAAGAGATGTTTCTATCAGCCACACCTTTCAAAGAGATGTTTCTATCAGCCACACCTTTCAAAGAGATGTTTCTATCAGCCACACTTTTCAAAGAGCTGTTTCTATCAGCCACACCTTTCAAAGAGATGCTTCTATCAGCCACACTTTTCAAAGAGCTGTTTCTATCAGCCACGCTTTTCAAAGAGCTGTTTCGATCAGCCACGCTTTTCAAAGAGCTGTTTCTAGCAGCCACACTTTTCAAAGAGATGCTTCTATCAGCCACACCTTTCAAAGAGATGTTTCTATCAGCCACACTTTTCAAAGAGATGCTTCTATCAGCCACACTTTTCAAAGAGATGCTTCTATCAGCCACGATTTTCAAAGAGCTGTTTCTATCAGCCACACCTTTCAAACAGATGTTTCTATCAGCCACACTTTTCAAAGAGCTGTTTCTATCAGCCACGCTTTTCAAAGAGATGTTTCTATCAGCCAGGATTTTCAAAGAGCTGTTTCTATCAGCCACACCTTTCAAAGAGATGTTTCTATCAGCCACACCTTTCAAAGAGATGTTTCTATCAGCCACACTTTTCAAAGAGCTGTTTCTATCAGCCACACCTTTCAAAGAGATGCTTCTATCAGCCACACTTTTCAAAGAGATGTTTCTATCAGCTACGCTTTTCAAAGAGCTGTTTCTATCAGCCACGCTTTTGAAAGAGCTGTTTCTATCAGCCACACTTTTGAAAGAGATGTTTCTATCAGCCACACTTTTGAAAGAGATGTTTCTATCAGCCACGCTTTTCAAAGAGCTGTTTCTATCAGCCACGCTTTTTAAAGAGCTCTTTCTATCAACTACGCTTTTCAAAGAGCTGCTTCTATCAGCCACACTTTTTAAAGAGATGTGTCTTATCAGCCACTGGCGGTGCGAAATTATTTCAAGTAAAGAAGCTATTCGGCTGGCTTGCAGAATGTCGATATGGCACCTGTGATATTCCTTCCTCCACCAGTAATAGCTGGAGAGTCGCCATATGACCTAAGGTGTTGGCGCGACTTTAAATCACTAAAGCAAACACACACACACAACTAAATAAACCCTTTCAAGACTGTGATAATATATACGTTCAGTCAACGTGTGAGAGATTGCATATTTATGTGGGTTTTTTTGTAATACCA
The DNA here is from genome assembly GCA_014843695.1 of Archivesica marissinica. Classification (NCBI taxonomy): domain Eukaryota; kingdom Metazoa; phylum Mollusca; class Bivalvia; order Venerida; family Vesicomyidae; genus Archivesica; species Archivesica marissinica. The sequence continues at coordinate 92,669,056 of CM026397.1, read as the reverse complement.
GGCTCTACGGTGAGATCTATAAATACCAACACGGATGATTACATACCAACTTCGGTGTCTGGGACAGAAGATTTCAAAATATACCACAGGATTCTTACGGTAAGTAGGTATATAATTATATAATGCGACATTTCTGTCAGATATAACTTGTTGTATGTTGTTGTATGGATGAAAGCGTATATGTGGTCATTTGTGTGGGAGGAAACCGGAGAAAACCCAACTGTCCGATCTAGCGACAATCGTACCATCTCATATACTTCCCGATCCGAGGATAGAACCCGGGTTGCATTGGTGAGAAGCGAGTGCGCTGACCGCTGTGCTAATCGGACAGCCACACACCATCAGCACTAGTATGCGTCAAGCACACCTACAAGCAATCTCTACTACTTAATTCCCCAGTCCTGAACCCAGTACCATATAAACTATTTCCTCCCTCAATAATACATCTTTGGAATGTCCCCCCCCCCCCTACTGTAATGTCCAGCCCCAGCGTAACCATTTTTGCTACGTGGCTGGTCACTATACCACTCGTGTAACATTAATGTGTAGTTCTTTTTCACACGCAGTCTCTGTCTCATTAATTGAGATTTTTAGCCACTGTCCCTGACAAGTCCCTCCCTGTCATTATTGAGAGTATTATGTGGATTCCAAATTATGAAATAAGCAAACATTTAATATCTGTCTCTGTTTGTTGGTGTTTCTTCACCGATTGGGATGTTATGAAGGCAGCTGTCAGGGTTGGACACCAGTCTGGGATGTTATGAAGGCAGCTGTCAGGGTTGGATACCAGTCTGGGATGTTATGAAGGCAGCTGTCAGGGTTGGATACCAGTCTGTGATGTTATGAAGCCAGCTGTCAGGGTTGGATACCAGTCTGGGATGTTATGAAGGCAGCTGTCAGGGTTGGACACCAGTCTGGGATGTTATGAAGGCAGCTGTCAGGGTTGGATACCAGTCTGGGATGTTATGAAGGCAGCTGTCAGGGTTGGACACCAGTCTGGGATGTTATGAAGGTAGCTGTCAGGGTTGGACACCAGTCTGAGATGTTATGAAGGTAGCTGTCAGGGTTGGACACCAGTCTGGGATGTTATGAAGGTAGCTGTCAGGGTTGGACACCAGTCTGGGATGTTATGATGGTCCAGTCTGGGATGTTATGAAGGTAGCTGTCAGGGTTGGACACCAGTCTGGGATGTTATGAAGGTAGCTGTCAGGGTTGGACACCAGTCTGGGATGTTATGAAGGCAGCTGTCAGAGTTGGACACCAGTCTGGGATGTTATGAAGGCAGCTGTCAGGGTTGGACACCAGTCTGGGATGTTATGTAGGTAGCTGTCAGGGTTGGACACCAGTCTGGGATGTTATGATGGTCCAGTCTGGGATGTTATGAAGGTAGCTGTCAGGGTTGGACACCAGTCTGGGATGTTGTGAAGGTAGCTGTCAGGGTTGGACACCAGTCTGGGTTGTTATGAAGGTAGCTGTCAGGGTGGACACCAGTCTGGGATGTTGTGAAGGCAGCTGTCAGAGTTGGACACCAGTCTGGGTTGTTATGAAGGTAGCTGTCAGGGTTGGACACCAGTCTGGGATGTTATGAAGGCAGCTGTCAGAGTTGAACACCAGTCTGGGTTGTTATGAAGGTAGCTGTCAGGGTTGGACACCAGTCTGGGATGTTATGAAGGCAGCTGTCAGGGTTGGACACCAGTCTGGGATGTTATGAAGGCAGCTGTCAGAGTTGGACACCAGTCTGGGTTGTTATGAAGGTAGCTGTCAGGGTTGGACACCAGTCTGGGATGTTATGAAGGCAGCTGTCAGAGTTGGACACCAGTCTGGGATGTTATGAAGGCAGCTGTCAGAGTTGGACACCAGTCTGGGATGTTATGAAGGTAGCTGTCAGGGTTGGACACCAGTCTGGGATGTTATGAAGGCAGCTGTCAGAGTTGGACACCAGTCTGGGATGTTATGAAGGTAGCTGTCAGGGTTGGACACCAGTCTGGGATGTTATGAAGGCAGCTGTCAGAGTTGGACACCAGTCTGGGATGTTATGAAGGCAGCTGTCAGAGTTGGACACCAGTCTGGGATGTTATGAAGGTCCAGTCTGGGATGTTATGAACCAGTTTGGGATGTTATGAAGGTAGCTGTCAGGGTTGGACACCAGTCTGAGATGTTATGAAGGCAGCTGTCAGAGTTGGACACCAGTCTGGGATGTTATGAAGGCAGCTGTCAGAGTTGGACACCAGTCTGGGATGTTGTGAAGGCAGCTGTCAGAGTTGGACACCAGTCTGGGTTGTTATGAAGGTAGCTGTCAGGGTTGGACACCAGTCTGGGATGTTATGAAGGCAGCTGTCAGAGTTGAACACCAGTCTGGGTTGTTATGAAGGTAGCTATCAGGGTTGGACACCAGTCTGGGATGTTATGAAGGCAGCTGTCAGGGTTGGACACCAGTCTGGGATGTTATGAAGGCAGCTGTCAGAGTTGGACACCAGTCTGGGATGTTATGAAGGCAGCTGTCAGGGTTGGACACCAGTCTGGGATGTTATGAAGGTAGCTGTCAGGGTTGGACACCAGTCTGGGATGTTATGAAGGCAGCTGTCAGGGTTGGACACCAGTCTGGGATGTTATGAAGGCAGCTGTCAGGGTTGGACACCAGTCTGGGATGTTATGAAGGCAGCTGTCAGAATTGGACACCAGTCTGGGATGTTATGAAGGCAGCTGTCAGGATTGGACACCAGTCTGGGATGTTATGAAGGCAGCTGTCATGGTTGGACACCAGTCTGGGTTGACCCTATCATACAGTGTAGCCGGTTTACCCTAAATATAAATAAATACCAAATAATTGAAATCACATATGCCATAAAAATATATATTCAATAAAAGTATTCCTACTATTTCTACGTTATACTGCGGAACAAGTCCTGATTTTGATTGTGGGTTTCCTTTCATATTTTTGAGACACATTCGTGGTAACCCATCCAGAAATAGTGTGTGTTTTACGTTTATTTATCGTCGCTACCGGGTGCCCATATGAGCGACGCCTCCTGAAGATATTAGTCATTTTAGATTTTTGGAGGATAGTGCAATGATACAGAGAGAGACCCAATCCAGAGCCCCCTCTGGTTCTTTTACGTGCATGGTGTAAAGCACCGACACGAGACCTCGGTTTAACGCCCCATCTGAAAGACTGTTAATTTTATTAGGGTCAGACGGGGGATCGAACCTGGGAGAGAGTGTCTATTCTCATGGTTGTTGCTATTTATAGAACAGGTCGTGACGTCACGAAATTGGGTTAACTTGGTTATGACATTACGGCATTTCGACAATCATGCGACCTTTCTGGGTCAAGAGGGATGAATCATTGGGATAAGTCGCTCCGGAAAGTAGGTCAAGTTTATTTACACGCTAAGGTGACCAGTACCAGTAGCAGACGATTATGCTGTTTCAGCTAAACTGCTGAACATATTATTTTTAGTACTTCTTCTATACTTACTGTATTAGATCTTACACTGAATATATTCCAAAGTGTAGTTTTGAAAGCACGATATTGCGGGTTACTTTGATATAATTAATTAAACTCTCATGTGTATTTTCACAGGAACTTTCATGTTATCCATAAGCCAAAGGTCTCGTACCTCTATCCTAGGACACCCCCTCTATCTTTTTTTAACAGAGGGGGTGTCCTAGGATAGAGGTACGAGACCTTTGGTGGCTTATGGATAAAATTTCAATTTCCTGTGGTATTTTATAGGACATTAATGAAATTGAAGTGATGTTACGTGTAAAAACCACCACTTGGATCGCATTTGGATGGCGGGCGTCTGGTAAGTGTAAAACCTATCACATGGGCGGGTTTGGGTGGAGGCCTTCTTGTAAATATAAACACTACCACTTATGGGGGGAGGGGACGTTTGATTAGTGTAAGGATCACCACTTGGGTGGAGGTTTTCCGGTAAGATTAATGACCACCACATTGATGACATATAGATCCACTGTATAGACCGGCTATATACAAGCCGATACATATACCCCATGCGACCCACTGTATAGACCGGCTATATACAAGCCGATACATATACCCCATGCGACCCACTGTATAGACCGGCTATATACAAGCCGATACATATACCCCATGCGACCCACTGTATAGAACACCTTGCATAGATGAACTATAAACTCACTGTAGGTACCATCATGCTTAGATGACCTATAAAGGGGCAGTATAATTACAAACGTGTTTATATGACAAATAGGAGCATTGCATATACAATCACGTTTAGAAAACCTATAGGAGCATTGCATACGTAATCATGTTTAGAACACCTATAGGAGCATTGCATACGTAATCATGTTTAGAACACCTATAGGAGCATTGCATACGCAATCATGTTTAGAACACCTATAGGAGCATTGCATACGTAATTATGTTTAGAACACCTATAGGAGCATTGCATACACAATCATGTTTAGAACACCTATAGGAGCATTGCATACGTAATCATGTTTAGAACACCTATAGGAGCATTGCATACGTAATCATGTTTAGAACACATATAGGAACATTGCATACGCAATCATGTTTAGAACACCTATAGGAGCATTGCATATGCAATCATGTTTAGAACACCTATAGGAGCATTGCATACGTAATCATGTTTAGAACACCTATAGGAACATTGCATACACAATCATGTTTGATATAGAACACCTATAGGTGCATTGCATATGCAATCATGTTTAGAACACCTATAGGAGCATTGCATACATAATCATGTTTAGAACACCTATAGGAGCATTGCATACGCAATCATGTTTAGAACACATATAGGTGCATTGCATATGCTATCATGTTTAGAACACATATAGGAACATTGCATATGCAATCATGTTTAGAACACCTATAGGAGCACTGCATATGCAATCATGTTTAGAACACCTATATGAGTATTGAATACGCTATCATGTTTAGATGGCCTATATGAACATTGAATAGGCAATAATGTTTAGATGACATATAGAAGCATTGAATACGCAATCATGTTTCGATGACATAATTATTTTGGCACAATGTATACCCAATCATGTTTGGACAAATACAAACCCACTGTATGTACAATCATTTAGATGACGTATATGTGAATTGCATACACATTCATTTTATATAAACCCACTGTATATACCATCATGTTGTATCATGTTTAATGACATATAAAGCCAACGTATTTACCATCATGTTGGATGACCTTGAATATATCATCATGTTTAAATGACTTTTAAACACATTGTACATTACCATCATGCTTGGATGACGTTAAAGCACACACTACAATACCATTATGTCTATATGACGTATCTGCACACTGTACATTGCCAACATGTTTAGATGACGTATCTGCACACTGTACATTGCCAACATGTTTGGATGATATATCTGCACACTGTACATTACCAACATGCTTAGATGATATATCTGCACACTGTACATTACCAACATGATTAGATGACATATCTGCACACTGTACATTACCAACATGATTAGATGACATATCTACACACTGTACATTACCAACATGTTAGATGACATATCTACACACTGTACATTACCAACATGCTTAGATGACGTATCTACACACTGTACATTACCAACATGCTTAGATGACGTATCTACACACTGTACATTACCAACATGCTTAGATGACATATCTGCACACTGTACATTACCAACATGCTTAGATGACGTATCTACACACTGTACATTACCAACATGCTTAGATGACATATCTGCACAACCACACACACACAAAACACCACACACACCAACAAACCCACACACACACAAAACTCATGTACATTACCAACATGCTTAGATGACGTTTAAGCACACTGTACATTACAAACATGTTTAGATGATGTTTAAGCACACTGTACATTACCAACATGCTTAGATGACGTATCTGCACACTGTACATTACCAACATGTTTAGATGACGTATCTGCACACTGTACATTACCATCATGTTTAGATGACGTATCTGCACACTGTACATTGCCAACATGTTTAGATGACGTATCTGCACATGTACATTGCCAACATGTTTGGATGATATATCTGCACACTGTACATTACCAACATGCTTAGATGATATATCTGCACACTGTACATTACCAACATGATTAGATGACATATCTACACACTGTACATTACCAACATGCTTAGATGACGTATCTACACACTGTACATTACCAACATGCTTAGATGACTATCTGCACACTGTACATTACCAACATGTTAATGATATCTGCACACACAACCACAAACACACACAACCACAAAACCACCACAACACATGTTTAAAACGCACACTGTACATTACCACATGTTTAGATGACGTATCTACACACTGTACATTACCAACATGCTTAAATGACGTATCTGCACACTGTACATTACCAACATGCTTAGATGACATATCTGCACACTGTACATTACCAACATGCTTAGATGACATATCTGCACACTGTACATTACCAACATGCTTAGATGATATATCTGCACACTGTACATTACCAACATGTTTAGATGACGTATCTACACACTGTACATTACCAACATGTTTAGATGACGTTTAAGACACTGTACATTACCAACATGTTTAGATGACGTATCTGCACACTGTACATTACCAACATGTTTAGATGACATATCTACACACTGTACATTACCAACATGTTTAGATGACATTTAAGCACACTGTACATTACCAACATGCTTAGATGACATATCTGCACACTGTACATTACCAACATGCTTAGATGATATATCTGCACACTGTACATTACCAACATGCTTAGATGACGTATCTGCACACTGTACATTACCAACATGCTTAGATGATATATCTGCACACTGTACATTACCAACATGCTTAGATGACATATCTACACACTGTACATTACCAACATGCTTAGATGACGTATATACACACTGTACATTACCAACATGTTTAGATAACGTATCTACACACTGTACATTACCAACATGCTTAGATGACATATCTGCACACTGTACATTACCAACATGCTTAGATGACGTATCTGCACACTGTACATTACCAACATGCTTAGATGACATATCTGCACACTGTACATTACCAACATGCTTAGATGATATATCTGCACACTGTACATTACCAACATGTTTAGATGACGTATATGCACACTGTACATTACCAACATGTTTAGATAACGTATCTACACACTGTACATTACCAACATGCTTAGATGACATATCTGCACACTGTACATTACCAACATGCTTAGATGACATATCTGCACACTGTACATTACCATCATGTTTAGATGACGTATCTGCACACTGTACATTACCAACATGTTTAGATGATGTTTAAGCACACTGTACATTACCAACATGTTTAGATGATGTTTAAGCACACTGTACATTACCAACATGCTTAGATGACGTATCTGCACACTGTACATTACCAACATGTTTAGATGACGTATCTGCACACTGTACATTACCATCATGTTTAGATGACGTATCTGCACACTGTACATTGCCAACATGTTTAGATGACGTATCTGCACACTGTACATTGCCAACATGTTTGGATGATATATCTGCACACTGTACATTACCAACATGCTTAGATGATATATCTGCACACTGTACATTACCAACATGATTAGATGACATATCTACACACTGTACATTACCAACATGCTTAGATGACGTATCTACACACTGTACATTACCAACATGCTTAGATGACGTATCTACACACTGTACATTACCAACATGCTTAGATGACATATCTGCACACTGTACATTACCAACATGCTTAGATGACGTATCTACACACTGTAGTACATTACCAACATGCTTAGATGACATATCTGCACACTGTACATTACCAACATGCTTAGATGACATATCTGCACACTGTACATTACCAACATGTTTAGATGATGTATCTGCACACTGTACATTACCAACATGTTTAGATGACGTTTAAGCACACTGTACATTACAAACATGTTTAGATGATGTTTAAGCACACTGTACATTACCAACATGCTTAGATGACGTATCTGCACACTGTACATTACCAACATGTTTAGATGACGTATCTGCACACTGTACATTGCCATCATGTTTAGATGACGTATCTGCACACTGTACATTACCAACATGTTTAGATGACGTATCTGCACACTGTACATTACCAACATGTTTAGATGACATATCTACACACTGTACATTACCAACATGTTTAGATGACGTATCTACACACTGTACATTACCAACATGTTTAGATGACGTATCTACACACTGTACATTACCAACATGCTTAAATGACGTATCTGCACACTGTACATTACCAACATGCTTAGATGATATATCTGCACACTGTACATTACCAACATGCTTAGATGATATATCTGCACACTGTACATTACCAACATGTTTAGATGACGTATATACACACTGTACATTACCAACATGTTTAGATGACGTATCTACACACTGTACATTACCAACATGCTTAAAACCACACACAACCAAAGATGAATACACACACTGTACATTACCAACATGCTTAGATGAATATCTGCACACTGTACATTACCAACATGTTTAGATGACGTATCTGCACACTGTACATTACCAACATGTTTAGATACGATGATATATCTGCACACTGTACATTACCAACATGCTTAGATGATATATCTGCACACTGTACATTACCATAATGTTTAGATGACGTATCTACACACTGTACATTACCAACATGTTTAGATGACGTTTAAGACACTGTACATTACCAACATGTTTAGATGACGTATCTGCACACTGTACATTACCAACATGTTTAGATGACATATCTACACACTGTACATTACCAACATGTTTAGATGACATTTAAGCACACTGTACATTACCAACATGCTTAGATGATATATCTGCACACTGTACATTACCAACATGCTTAGATGATATATCTGCACACTGTACATTACCAACATGTTTAGATGACGTATCTACACACTGTACATTACCAACATGTTTAGATGACGTATTTGCACACTGTACATTACCATCATGTTTAGATGACGTATCTGCACACTGTACATTACCAACATGTTTAGATGACGTATCTACACACTGTACATTACCAACATGTTTAGATGACGTATCTACACACTGTACATTACCAACATGTTTAGATGACGTATCTGCACACTGTACATTACCATCATGTTTAGATGACGTATCTACACACTGTACATTACCAACATGTTTAGATGACGTTTAAGCACACTGTACATTACAAACATGTTTAGATGATGTTTAAGCACACTGTACATTACCATCATGTTTAGATGACGTATCTACACACTGTACATTACCAACATGTTTAGATGACATATCTGCACACTGTACATTACCATCATGTTTAGATGACGTATCTACACACTGTACATTACCATCATGTACCACACACAACCAACATGTTAGATGATATCTCACACTGTACATTACCAACATGTTAGATGACGTATCTACACACTGTACATTACCAACATGTTTAGATGACGTATCTGCACACTGTACATTACCAACATGTTTAGATGACGTATCTACACACTGTACATTACCAACATGTTTAGATGACGTATAAGCACACTGTACATTACAAACATGTTTAGATGACGTATAAGCACACTGTACATTACCAACATGCTTAGATGATATATCTGCACACTGTACATTACCAACATGTTTAGATGACATATCTGCACACTGTACATTACCATCATGTTTAGATGACGTATCTGCACACTGTACATTACCAACATGTTTAGATGACGTATCTGCACACTGTACATTACCATCATGTTTAGATGACGTATCTACACACTGTACATTACCAACATGTTTAGATGACGTATCTACACACTGTACATTACCAACATGTTTAGATGACGTATCTGCACACTGTACATTACCAACATGTTTAGATGACGTATCTACACACTGTACATTACCAACATGCTTAAATGACGTATCTGCACACTGTACATTACCAACATGCTTAGATGATATATCTGCACACTGTACATTACCAACATGCTTAGATGATATATCTGCACACTGTACATTACCAACATGTTTAGATGACGTATCTACACACTGTACATTACCAACATGCTTAGATGACGTATCTACACACTGTACATTACCAACATGCTTAGATGATATATCTGCACACTGTACATTACCAACATGCTTAGATGATATATCTGCACACTGTACATTACCAACATGTTTAGATGACGTATCTACACACTGTACATTACCAACATGCTTAGATGACGTTTAACACACTGTACATTACCAACATGTTTAGATGACGTATCTGCACACTGTACATTACCAACATGTTTAGATGACGTATCTACACACTGTACATTACCAACATGTTTAGATGACATATCTGCACACTGTACATTACCAACATGCTTAGATGACATATCTGCACACTGTACATTACCAACATGCTTAGATGATATATCTACACACTGTACATTACCAACATGTTTAGATGACGTATCTGCACACTGTACATTACCAACATGTTTAGATGACGTATCTGCACACTGTACATTACCAACATGTTTAGATGACATATCTACACACTGTACATTACCAACATGTAAAAACTGTACATTACCAACATGTTAGATGACGTATCTGCACACTGTACATTACCAACATGTTTAGATGACATATCTACACACTGTACATTACCAACATGTTTAGATGACATTTAAGCACACTGTACATTACCAACATGCTTAGATGATATATCTACACACTGTACATTACCAACATGTTTAGATGATATATCTACACACTGTACATTACCAACATGTTTAGATGACATATCTACACACTGTACATTACCAACATGTTTAGATGACGCATAAGCACACTGTACATTACCAACATGCTTAGATGACATATCTACACACTGTACATTACCAACATGTTTAGATGACGTATCTGTACACTATATATTACCATCATGTTTAGGTGACCTATAGGAGCATTGTATACACACACGTTTAGATTATCTATGAGCACACTCTATATACCATCTTGTTTAGATGTCACCTACTCCCAGCCAAAGTGACACTACACCCACATATCGGTAATATCCAATGATATACAAGTATCCGTATTCAGACGAACAAGACATTATAGCGGGGGTGATTATCTAAAAGCAGTCAATCAAATGTCTTCGCCGTATAATGGATACCTTTTGTATTTGCTCTTGTTTCTTCTTTTATCTTTAAATATGTATCTACAGATATTCAATCCGACTGTAGAGCATTTCCTGCTCTAGCACCATTCCCAGATAGTGTCACCAATGGAGACGATGGTGCCAATGGTGAAGATGGTGCCAATGATGAAGGCGAAGGTAGTACAGAAAGTGAAGGCAGTGGCGAAGGAGGCGAAGGTAGTACCGACAGTGAAGGCAGTGCCGAAGGAGGTGAAGGCGATGCCGAATATGAAAACGAAGGTAGTACCGATAGCGAAGGCAGTGGCGAAAGTGAAGATGGTGACACTAATGAAGGCGAAGGTAGTACCGAAAGTGAAGGCAGTGCCGATGGAGGCGAAGGTAGTACCGAAAGTGAAGGGAGTGCCGACGGAGGGGAAGGCGATGCCGAATATGAAAGCGAAGGTAGTACCGATAGCGAAGGCAGTGGCGAAAGTGAAGGCAGTGCCGATGGAGGCGAAGGTAGTACCGAAAGTGAAGGGAATGCCGACGGAGAGGAAGACGATGCCGAACATGAAAGCGAAGGTAGTGCCGATAGCGAAGGCAGTGGCGAAAGTGAAGGCAGTGCCGATGGAGGCGAAGGTAGTACCGAAAGTGAAGGCAGTGCCGATGGAGGCGAAGGTAGTACCGAAAGTGAAGGGAGTGCCGACGGAGAGGAAGGAGATGCCGATGATGAAAGCGAAGGTAGTACCGATAGCGATGGCAGTGGCGAAAGTGAAGATAGTGCCAACGAAGAAGTGGAGGGAGAAGGTGAAGGCGAGGGTGAGGGTGAAGGCAATGATCTTTCATGTGGTTCATCAACGGGAGGTAATTATAAGATTTAATTATACGTTTTAATATAAAATGGACTGCATCATTAAAATGATTAGCCTGAGACAAATGTCAATGAGATGTACGTGTGTACCATATTATGTGATATTCAATGTGATGTACGTGTGTACATATGTCAATGTGATGTACGTGTGTACCATATATATGTAGCATATGTCAATGTGATGTACGTGTGTACCATATATATGTAGCATATGTCAATGTGATGTACGTGTGTACCATATATATGTAGCATATGTCAATGTGATGTACGTGTGTACCATATATATGTACATATGTCAATGTGATGTACGTGTGTACCATATATATGTACATATGTCAATGTGATGTACGTGTGTACCATATATATGTAGCATATGTCAATGTGATGTACGTGTGTACCATATATATGTAGCATATGTCAATGTGATGTACGTGTGTACCATATATATGTAGCATATGTCAATGTGATGTACGTGTGTACCATATATATGTAGCATATGTCAATGTGATGTACGTGTGTACCATATATATGTAGCATATGTCAATGTGATGTACGTGTGTACCATATATATGTAGCATATGTCAATGTGATGTACGTGTGTACCATATATATGTAGCATATGTCAATGTGATGTATGTGTGTACCATATGTCAATGTGATGTATGTGTGTACCATATGTCAATGTGATGTATGTGTGTACCATATGTCAATGTGATGTACGTGTGTACCATATGTCAATGTGATGTACGTGTGTATCATATGTCAATGTGATGTACGTGTGTACCATATGTCAATGTGATGTACGTGTGTACCATATGTCAATGTGATGTACGTGTGTATCATATGTCAATGTGATGTACGTGTGTACCATATGTCAATGTGATGTACGTGTGTACCATATGTCAATGTGATGTACGTGTGTACCATATGTCAATGTGATGTATGTGTGTACCATATGTCAATGTGATGTACGTGTGTACCATATAATGTATGTACCATATGTCAATGTGATGTACGTGTGTACCATAGTCAAGGATGTATGTGTACCATATGTCAATGTGATGTATGTGTGTACCATATGTCAATGTGATGTACGTGTGTACCATATGTCAATGTGATGTACGTGTGTACCATATGTCAATGTGATGTACGTGTGTACCATATGTCAATGTGATGTACGTGTGTACCATATGTCAATGTGATGTACGTGTGTACCATATGTCAATGTGATGTATGTGTGTACCATATGTCAATGTGATGTATGATGTACCATATGTCAATGTGGTGTATGTGTGTACCATATGTCAATGTGGTGTATGTGTGTACCATATGTCAATGTGATGTACGTGTGTACCATATGTCAATATGTACCATATGTCAATGTGATGTATGTGTGTACCATATATATGTACCATATGTCAATGTGATGTATGTGTGTACCATATGTCAATGTGATATATGTATGTACCATATATATGTACCATATGTCAATGTGATGTACGTGTGTACCATATGTCAATGTGATGTACGTGTGTACCATATGTCAATGTGATGTACGTGTGTACCATATGTCAATGTGATGTATGTGGTACCATATGTCAATGTGATGTACGTGTGTACCATATGTCAATGTGATGTACGTGTGTACCATATGTCAATGTGATGTACTGTGTGTACCTATGTCAATGGATGTACGTGTGTACCATATGTCAATGTGATGTATGTGTGTACCATATGTCAATGTGATGTACGTGTGTACCATATGTCAATGTGATGTACGTGTGTACCATATGTCAATGTGATGTACGTGTGTACCATATGTCAATGTGATGTACGTGTGTACCATATGTCAATGTGATGTACGTGTGTACCATATGTCAATGTGATGTATGTGTGTACCATATGTCAATGTGATGTATGTGTGTACCATATGTCAATGTGATGTATGTGTGTATCATATGTCAATGTGATGTATGTGTGTACCATATGTCAATGTGATGTATGTGTGTATCATATGTCAATGTGATGTATGTGTGTATCATATGTCAATGTGATGTACATGTGTATCATATATATGTAGCATATGTCAATGTGATGTACGTGTGTACCATATATATGTACCATATGTCAATGTGATGTACGTGTGTACCATATGTCAATGTGATGTACGTGTGTATCATATGTCAATGTGATGTATGTGTGTACCATATGTCAATGTGATGTACGTGTGTACCATATGTCAATGTGATGTACGTGTGTACCATATGTCAATGTGATGTACGTGTGTACCATATGTCAATGTGATGTACGTGTGTACCATATGTCAATGTGATGTATGTGTGTACCATATGTCAATGTGATGTACGTGTGTACCATATGTCAATGTGATGTACGTGTGTACCATATGTCAATGTGATGTACGTGTGTACCATATGTCAATGTGATGTATGTGTGTACCATATGTCAATGTGATGTATGTGTGTACCATATGTCAATGTGATGTATGATGTACCATATGTCAATGTGATGTATGTGTGTACCATATGTCAATGTGATGTACGTGTGTACCATATGTCAATGTGATGTACGTGTGTACCATATGTCAATGTGATGTACGTGTGTACCATATGTCAATGTGATGTACGTGTGTACCATATGTCAATGTGATGTACGTGTGTACCATATGTCAATGTGATGTATGTGTGTACCATATGTCAATGTGATGTATGTGTGTACCATATGTCAATGTGATGTATGTGTGTACCATATGTCAATGTGATGTATGTGTGTACCATATGTCAATGTGATGTATGTGTGTACCATATGTCAATGTGATGTACGTGTGTACCATATGTCAATGTGATGTACGTGTGTACCATATGTCAATGGATGTACGTACAAATGTACCATATGTCAATGTGATGTATGTGTGTACCATATGTCATGTGATGTACGTGTGTACCATATGTCAATGTGATGTACGTGTGTACCATATGTCAATGTGATGTAGCCATATGTCAATGAGATGTACGTGTGTATCAATGTCAATGAGATGTACGTGTGTATCAATGTCAATGTGATGTATGTGTGTACCATATGTCAATGTGATGTACGTGTGTACCATATGTCAATGTGATGTACGTGTGTACCATATGTCAATGTGATGTACGTGTGTACCATATGTCAATGTGATGTACGTGTGTACCATATGTCAATGAGATGTACGTGTGTATCAAATGTCAATGAGATGTACGTGTGTATCATATGTCAATGTGATGTATGTGTGTACCATATGTCAATGTGATGTACGTGTGTACCATATGTCAATGTGATGTACGTGTGTACCATATGTCAATGTGATGTACGTGTGTACCATATGTCAATGAGATGTACGTGTGTATCATATGTCAATGTGATGTATGTGTGTATCATATGTCAATGTGATGTATGTGTGTACCATATGTCAATGTGATGTACGTGTGTATCATATGTCAATGTGATGTATGTGTGTATCATATGTCAATGTGATGTATGTGTGTACCATATGTCAATGAGATGTACATGTGTATCAAATGTCAATGTGATGTATGTGTGTATCATATGTCAATGTGATGTACGTGTGTACCATATGTCAATGTGATGTACGTGTGTACCATATGTCAATGTGATGTACGTGTGTATCATATGTCAATGTGATGTATGCATGTACCATATGTCAATGTGATGTACGTGTGTATCATATGTCAATGTGATGTATGCATGTACCATATGTCAATGTGATGTACGTGTGTATCATATGTCAATGTGATGTATGCATGTACCATATGTCAATGTGATGTACGTGTGTATCATATGTCAATGTGATGTATGTATGTACCATATGTCAATGTGATGTACGTGTGTACCATATGTCAATGTGATGTATGTATGTACCATATGTCAATGTGATGTACGTGTGTACCATATGTCAATGTGATGTATGTGTGTATCATATGTCAATGTGATGTACGTGTGTATCATATGTCACTGTGATGTATGTGTGTACCATATGTCAATGTGATGTACGTGTGTACCATATGTCAATGTGATGTACGTGTGTACCATATGTCAATGTGATGTACGTGTGTACCATATGTCAATGTGATGTACGTGTGTACCATATGTCAATGTGATGTACGTGTGTACCATATGTCAATGTGATGTATGTGTGTACCATATGTCAATGTGATGTACGTGTGTATCATATGTCAATGTGATGTACGTGTGTATCATATGTCAATGTGATGTACGTGTGTATCATATGTCACTGTGATGTATGTATGTATCATATGTCAATGCGATGTACGTGTGTATCATATGTCACTGTGATGTATGTATGTATCATATATATGTAGCATATGTCACTGTGATGTATGTGTGTATCATATGTCAATGTGATGTACGTGTGTATCATATGTCAATGTGATGTACGTGTGTATCATATGTCACTGCGATATATGTATGTACCATATATATGTAGCATATGTCAATGCGATGTATGTGTGTATCATATGTCACTGCGATATATGTATGTACCATATATATGTAGCATATGTCAATGTGATGTATGTGTGTATCATATGTCACTGCGATATATGTATGTATCATATATATGTAGCATATGTCAATGTGATGTATGTGTGTACCATATGTCAATGTGATGTACGTGTGTATCATATGTCACTGCGATATATGTATGTACCATATATATGTAGCATATGTCAATGAGATGTACGTGTGTATCATATGTCACTGCGATATATGTATGTATCATATATATGTAGCATATGTCAATGTGATGTATGTGTGTACCATATGTCAATGTGATGTACGTGTGTACCATATGTCAATGTGATGTATGTGTGTACCATATGTCAATGTGATGTACGTGTGTACCATATGTCAATGTGATGTATGTGTGTACCATATGTCAATGTGATGTACGTGTGTACCATATGTCAATGTGATGTATGTGTGTACCATATGTCAATGTGATGTACGTGTGTATCAAATGTGGATGTGTGTACATATGTCAATGTGATGTATGTGTGTACCATATGTCAATGTGATGTACGTGTGTACCATATGTCAATGTGATGTACGTGTGTATCATATGTCAATGTGATGTACGTGTGTACCATATGTCAATGAGATGTACGTGTGTATCATATGTCAATGTGATGTATGTGTGTATCATATGTCAATGTGATGTACGTGTGTACCATATGTCAATGTGATGTACGTGTGTATCATATGTCAATGTGATGTATGTGTGTACCATATGTCAATGTGATGTATGTGTGTACCATATGTCAATGGATGTACATGTGTATCAATGTCAATGTGATGTATGTGTGTATCATATGTCAATGTGATGTACGTGTGTACCATATGTCAATGTGATGTACGTGTGTACCATATGTCAATGTGATGTACGTGTGTATCATATGTCAATGTGATGTATGCATGTACCATATGTCAATGTGATGTACGTGTGTATCATATGTCAATGTGATGTATGCATGTACCATATGTCAATGTGATGTACGTGTGTATCATATGTCAATGTGATGTATGCATGTACCATATGTCAATGTGATGTACGTGTGTATCAAATGTCAATGTGATGTATGTGTGTATCATATGTCAATGTGATGTACGTGTGTACCATATGTCAATGTGATGTACGTGTGTACCATATGTCAATGTGATGTACGTGTGTACCATATGTCAATGTGATGTATGTGTGTATCATATGTCAATGTGATGTATGTGTGTATCATATGTCACTGTGATGTATGTGTGTACCATATGTCAATGTGATGTATGTGTGTACCATATGTCAATGTGATGTACGTGTGTACCATATGTCAATGTGATGTATGTGTGTACCATATGTCAATGTGATGTACGTGTGTACCATATGTCAATGTGATGTACGTGTGTACCATATGTCAATGTGATGTATGTGTGTACCATATGTCAATGTGATGTACGTGTGTATCATATGTCAATGTGATGTACGTGTGTATCATATGTCAATGTGATGTACGTGTGTATCATATGTCACTGTGATGTATGTATGTATCATATGTCAATGCGATGTACGTGTGTATCATATGTCACTGTGATGTATGTATGTATCATATATATGTAGCATATGTCACTGTGATGTATGTGTGTATCATATGTCAATGTGATGTACGTGTGTATCATATGTCAATGTGATGTACGTGTGTATCATATGTCACTGCGATATATGTATGTACCATATATATGTAGCATATGTCAATGCGATGTATGTGTGTATCATATGTCACTGCGATATATGTATGTACCATATATATGTAGCATATGTCAATGTGATGTATGTGTGTATCATATGTCACTGCGATATATGTATGTATCATATATATGTAGCATATGTCAATGTGATGTATGTGTGTACCATATGTCAATGTGATGTACGTGTGTATCATATGTCACTGCGATATATGTATGTACCATATGTCAATGTGATGTACGTGTGTATCATATGTCACTGTGATGTATGTATGTACCATATATATGTAGCATATGTCAATGTGATGTACGTGTGTATCATATGTCAATGTGATGTATGTGTGTACCATATGTCAATGTGATGTACGTGTGTACCATATGTCAATGTGATGTACGTGTGTACCATATGTCAATGTGATGTACGTGTGTACCATATGTCAATGTGATGTACGTGTGTACCATATGTCAATGTGATGTACGTGTGTACCATATGTCAATGTGATGTACGTGTGTACCATATGTCAATGTGATGTATGTGTGTACCATATGTCAATGTGATGTATGTGTGTACCATATGTCAATGTGATGTACGTGTGTACCATATGTCAATGTGATGTATGTGTGTACCATATGTCAATGTGATGTACGTGTGTACCATATGTCAATGTGATGTACGTGTGTACCATATGTCAATGTGATGTACGTGTGTACCATATGTCAATGTGATGTACGTGTGTATCATATGTCAATGTGATGTACGTGTGTACCATATGTCAATGTGATGTACGTGTGTATCATATGTCACTGTGATGTACGTGTGTATCATATGTCAATGTGATGTACGTGTGTATCATATGTCAATGTGATGTACGTGTGTATCATATGTCACTGTGATGTACGTGTGTATCATATGTCAATGTGATGTACGTGTGTATCATATGTCAATGTGATGTACGTGTGTATCATATGTCACTGCGATATATGTATGTACCATATATATGTAGCATATGTCAATGCGATGTACGTGTGTATCATATGTCACTGCGATATATGTATGTACCATATGTCAATGTGATGTATGTGTGTATCATATGTCACTGCGATATATGTATGTACATATATATGTAGCATATGTCAATGTGATGTATGTGTGTACCATATGTCAATGTGATGTACGTGTGTATCATATGTCACTGCGATATATGTATGTACCATATGTCAATGTGATGTACGTGTGTATCATATGTCAATGTGATGTATGCATGTACCATATATATGTAGCATATGTCAATGTGATGTACGTGTGTATCATATGTCAATGTGATGTATGTGTGTACCATATGTCAATGTGATGTACGTGTGTACCATATGTCAATGTGGTGTACGTGTGTACCATATGTCAATGTGATGTACGTGTGTACCATATGTCAATGTGGTGTACGTGTGTATCATATGTCAATGTGATGTACATGTGTACCATATGTCAATGTGATGTACGTGTGTATCATATGTCAATGTGATGTACGTGTGTACCATATGTCAATGTGGTGTATGTGTGTACCATATGTCACTGCGATATATGTGTGTACCATATATATGTAGCATATGTCACTGTGATGTACGTGTGTATCATATGTCACTGCGATATATGTATGTACCATATATATGTAGCATATGTCAATGTGATGTACATGTGTACCATATGTCACTGCGATATATGTATGTACCATATATATGTAGCATATGTCAATGTGATGTACGTGTGTATCATATGTCACTGCGATATATGTATGTACCATATATATGTAGCATATGTCAATGTGATGTACATGTGTATCATATGTCAATGTGATATATGTATGTACCATATATATGTAGCATATGTCAATGTGATGTACGTGTGTATCATATGTCACTGCGATATATGTATGTACCATATATATGTAGCATATGTCAATGTGATGTACGTGTGTACCATATGTCAATGTGATGTACGTGTGTATCATATGTCAATGTGATGTACGTGTGTATCATATGTCAATGAGATGTACGTGTGTATCATATGTCACTGCGATATATGTATGTACCATATATATGTAGCATATGTCAATGCGATGTACGTGTGTACCATATGTCAATGTGATGTACATGTGTACCATATGTCAATGTGATGTACGTGTGTACCATATGTCAATGAGATGTACGTGTGTACCATATGTCACTGCGATATATGTATGTACCATATATATGTAGCATATGTCAATGTGATGTATGTGTGTACCATATGTCAATGTGATGTACGTGTGTACCATATGTCAATGAGATGTACGTGTGTACCATATGTCACTGCGATATATGTATGTACCATATATATGTAGCATATGTCAATGCGATGTACGTGTGTATCATATGTCACTGCGATATATGTATGTACCATATATATGTAGCATATGTCAATGAGATGTACGTGTGTATCATATGTCACTGCGATATATGTATGTACCATATATATGTAGCATATGTCAATGAGATGTACGTGTGTATCATATGTCACTGCGATATATGTATGTACCATATATATGTAGCATATGTCAATGAGATGTACGTGTGTATCATATGTCACTGCGATATATGTATGTACCATATATATGTAGCATATGTCAATGAGATGTACGTGTGTATCATATGTCACTGCGATATATGTATGTACCATATATATGTAGCATATGTCAATGAGATGTACGTGTGTATCATATGTCACTGCGATATATGTATGTACCATATATATGTAGCATATGTCAATGCGATGTACGTGTGTATCATATGTCACTGCGATATATGTATGTACCATATATATGTAGCATATGTCAATGAGATGTACGTGTGTATCATATGTCACTGCGATATATGTATGTACCATATATATGTAGCATATGTCAATGCGATGTACGTGTGTATCATATGTCACTGCGATGTACGTGTGTATCATATGTCACTGCGATATATGTATGTACCATATATATGTAGCATATGTCAATGCGATGTACGTGTGTATCATATGTCAATGTGATGTACGTGTGTATCATATGTCAATGCGATGTACGTGTGTATCATATGTCAATGTGATGTACGTGTGTATCATATGTCACTGCGATATATGTATGTACCATATATATGTAGCATATGTCAATGCGATGTACGTGTGTATCATATGTCACTGCGATGTACGTGTGTATCATATGTCAATGTGATGTACATGTGTATCATATGTCACTGCGATATATGTATGTACCATATATATGTAGCATATGTCAATGCGATGTACGTGTGTATCATATGTCAATGTGATGTACGTGTGTATCATATGTCAATGCGATGTACGTGTGTATCATATGTCAATGTGATGTACGTGTGTATCATATGTCACTGCGATATATGTATGTACCATATATATGTAGCATATGTCAATGCGATGTACGTGTGTATCATATGTCACTGCGATGTACGTGTGTATCATATGTCAATGTGATGTACATGTGTATCATATGTCACTGCGATATATGTATGTACCATATATATGTAGCATATGTCAATGCGATGTACGTGTGTACCATATGTCACTGCGATGTACGTGTGTATCATATGTCAATGTGATGTATGTGTGTATCATATGTCAATGTGATGTACGTGTGTACCATATGTCAATGTGATGTACGTGTGTATCATATGTCAATGTGATGTACGTGTGTATCATATGTCAATGTGATGTATGTGTGTACCATATGTCAATGTGATGTATGTGTGTACCATATGTCAATGTGATGTATGTGTGTACCATATGTCAATGTGATGTACGTGTGTACCATATGTCACTGCGATGTACGTGTGTACCATATGTCACTGCGATGTACGTGTGTACCATATGTCACTGCGATATGTATGTACCATATGTCACTGCGATGTACGTGTGTACCATATGTCACTGCGATATATGTATGTACCATATGTCACTGCGATGTACGTGTGTACCATATGTCACTGCGATATATGTATGTACCATATGTCACTGCGATGTACGTGTGTACCATATGTCACTGCGATATATGTATGTACCATATGTCACTGCGATGTACGTGTGTACCATATGTCACTGCGATATATGTATGTACCATATGTCACTGCGATGTACGTGTGTACCATATGTCACTGCGATGTACGTGTGTACCATATGTCACTGCGATATATGTATGTACCATATGTCACTGCGATGTACGTGTGTACCATATGTCACTGCGATGTACGTGTGTACCATATGTCACTGCGATGTACGTGTGTACCATATGTCACTGCGATGTACGTGTGTACCATATGTCACTGCGATGTACGTGTGTACCATATGTCACTGCGATATGTATGTACCATATATATGTAGCATATGTCAATGCGGTACGTGTGTATCATATGTCACTGCGATATATGTATGTACAATATGTCAATGCGATGTACGTGTGTACCATATGTCAATGTGATGTACGTGTGTACCATATGTCAATGTGATGTACATGTGTACCATATGTCAATGTGATGTATGCATGTACCATATGTCAATGTGATGTACGTGTGTACCATATGTCAATGTGATGTACGTGTGTACCATATGTCAATGTGATGTACGTGTGTACCATATGTCAATGTGATGTAGTGTGTACCATATGTCAATGTGATGTATGTGTGTACCATATGTCAATGTGATGTACGTGTGTACCATATGTCAATGTGATGTACGTGTGTACCATATGTCAATGTGATGTACGTGTGTACCATATGTCAATGTGATGTACATGTGTACCATATGTCAATGTGATGTATGTGTGTACCGTACTGTCAATGTGATGTATGCATGTACCATATGTCAATGTGATGTATGCATGTACCATATGTCAATGTGATGTACATGTGTACCATATGTCAATGTGATGTACATGTGTACCATATGTCAATGTGATGTACGTGTGTACCATATGTCAATGTGATGTACATGTGTACCATATGTCAATGTGATGTATGTGTGTACCGTACTGTCAATGTGATGTACATGTGTACCATATGTCAATGTGATGTACGTGTGTACCATATGTCAATGTGATGTACATGTGTACCATATGTCAATGTGATGTATGCATGTACCATATGTCAATGTGATGTATGTGTGTACCATATGTCAATGTGATGTATGTGTGTACCATATGTCAATGTGATGTACATGTGTACCATATGTCAATGTGATGTACGTGTGTACCATATGTCAATGTGATGTACATGTGTACCATATGTCAATGTGATGTATGTGTGTACCGTACTGTCAATGTGATGTATGTGTGTACCATATGTCAATGTGATGTATGCATGTACCATATGTCAATGTGATGTATGTGTGTACCATATGTCAATGTGATGTACGTGTGTACCATATGTCAATGTGATGTACATGTGTACCATATGTCAATGTGATGTACATGTGTACCATATGTCAATGTGATGTACATGTGTACCATATGTCAATGTGATGTACATGTGTACCATATGTCAATGTGATGTATGTGTGTACCATATGTCAATGTGATGTATGTGTGTACCATATGTCAATGTGATGTATGTGTGTACCATATGTCAATGTGATGTATGTGTGTACCATATGTCAATGTGATGTATGTGTGTACCATATGTCAATGTGATGTATGTGTGTACCATATGTCAATGTGATGTACGTGTGTACCATATGTCAATGTGATGTATGTGTGTACCATATGTCAATGTGATGTATGTGTGTACCATATGTCAATGTGATGTACGTG
This sequence comes from Archivesica marissinica, assembly GCA_014843695.1. Classification (NCBI taxonomy): domain Eukaryota; kingdom Metazoa; phylum Mollusca; class Bivalvia; order Venerida; family Vesicomyidae; genus Archivesica; species Archivesica marissinica. The sequence continues at coordinate 92,644,712 of CM026397.1, read as the reverse complement.
TGTACCATATGTCAATGTGATGTATGTGTGTACCATATGTCAATGTGATGTACGTGTGTACCATATGTCAATGTGATGTATGTGTGTACCATATGTCAATGTGATGTACGTGTGTACCATATGTCAATGTGATGTATGTGTGTACCATATGTCAATGTGATGTATGTGTGTACCATATGTCAATGTGATGTACGTGTGTACATATGTCAATGTGATGTATGTGTGTACCATATGTCAATGTGATGTATGTGTGTACCATATGTCAATGTGATGTACGTGTGTACCATATGTCAATGTGATGTATGTGTGTACCATATGTCAATGTGATGTATGTGTGTACCATATGTCAATGTGATGTATGTGTGTACCATATGTCAATGTGATGTACGTGTGTACCATATGTCAATGTGATGTATGTGTGTACCATATGTCAATGTGATGTACGTGTGTACCATATGTCAATGTGATGTATGTGTGTACCATATGTCAATGTGTGTAGTGTGTACCATTCATGTGATGTAGTTGACCATATCATGTGATGTATGTGTACCATATGTCAATGTGATGTACGTGTGTACCTATGTCAATGTGATGTACGTGTGTACCATATGTCAATGTGATGTATGTGTGTACCATATGTCAATGTGATGTATGTGTGTACCATATGTCAATGTGATGTATGTGTGTACCATATGTCAATGTGATGTATGTGTGTACCATATGTCAATGTGATGTATGTGTGTACCATATGTCAATGTGATGTACGTGTGTACCATATGTCAATGTGATGTATGTGTGTACCATATGTCAATGTGATGTATGTGTGTACCATATGTCAATGTGATGTATGTGTGTACCATATGTCAATGTGATGTATGTGTGTACCATATGTCAATGTGATGTATGTGTGTACCATATGTCAATGTGATGTACATGTGTACCATATGTCAATGTGATGTATGTGTGTACCATATGTCAATGTGATGTACGTGTGTACCATATGTCAATGTGATGTATGTGTGTACCATATGTCAATGTGATGTATGTGTGTACCATATGTCAATGTGATGTATGTGTGTACCATATGTCAATGTGATGTATGTGTGTACCAAATGTCAATGTGATGTATGTGTGTACCATATGTCAATGTGATGTATGTGTGTACCATATGTCAATGAGATGTACGTGTGTACCGTACTGTCAATTAATTGAATTGTCTAAATTCGTACTCTCCGCTTTCTAAGATTAACAGTTTGTATACATTCTCAACCAAACGTGCACACAATGTGACATCACAAAGATTGACAAAACTGTTTTTCATTCTTTAACCCATGAAGACGAAGATGTGACTTTGTATTAAATATATACTTGCACTTTGTCGAACATCACACACAAGACATGTGCATAGTTGTGTACCCTTTTGGTTACCAAATGGGCCATGTCAGCAAATGTAGTTAAGCGTTCCATTATAATAGTTTACCATTATTTAGATCACATACTTTGTCATTAATTGCCAATGTGATTATTTCAATTTTGTTATTGAGTTATTACTAGGGATGGCAACGAATATTCGAAGTCCGAATATCCGAATACTATTCCAGTATTCGAATATTTGGGGAAAATATTATATTGTCCTCAAAAAGGCCACCCGCTCATTCACACGTTTGGAAATACTTGAATCGCTCTAAGAATAAGGAAACTGCTAGGTGTAAGCTATGCAAATTGGATTGAACATATTCGGGTACAATATCAATCTGAATAATCATTTGAAGAAGATGACATTTACGCGTAAAACAGAAATTAGGTTAGTTTGGCAATTTTTGTAAGAGTTTGAGGGATTTTGAGTTTTTGATAGAATCCAATTGAATATTCAAATACCTTCCTGACCGAATATTCGAATAGACTAATCGCTATTCGTTGCCATCCTTAGTTATTACTAACGCTTTAACTAACTCATTAACATAAATGACAAATATTGCATATGCTTTCACTGCTCATAAAGGCTTGAGCATTATGTTGGAGCGAAATACAAAATGTAATGACAAACTAGCACAGACCATTGTGCTGAGTAATCACTCTTATATGTGCATGGTACCAGTGTATAAATAGTGAACAGAGGATTGATGAATATGTACACATGTGTGTGTTTGATAATGCAATTCAACCAACTGTATATTCATGACAAGTAATTTCCTAACTAATATCATTATACTGATACGCTACATGCTATGGATTGTGTGAACTTGGTTGTTGGTAAATGCATGTTCAATCTCTATTGTTGTAGATAGTTTACACGCTATGGATTGTGTGGACTTGGTTGTTTGTAAATGCATGTTCAATCTCTATTGTTGTAGATTGTGTACACGCTATGGATTGTGTGGACTTGGTTGTTTGTAAATGCATGTTCAATCTCTATTGTTGTAGATTGTGTACACGCTATGGATTGGGTGAACTTGGTTGTTGGTAAATGCATGTTCAATCTCTATTGTTGCAGATTCTGTACACGCTATGGATTGTGTGAACTTGGTTGTTGGTAAATGCATGTTCAATCTCTATTGTTGCAGATTCTGTACACGCTATGGATTGTGTGAACTTGGTTGTTGGTAAATGCATGTTCAATCTCTATTGTTGTAGATAGTTTACACGCTATGGATTGTGTGAACTTAGTTGTTGGTAAATGCATGTTCAATCTCTATTGTTGTAGATAGTTTACACGCTATGGATTGTGTGGACTTAGTTGTTGGTAAATGCATGTTCAATCTCTATTGTTGTAGATAGTTTACACGCTATGGATTGTGTGGACTTGGTTGTTGGTAAATGCATGTCCAATCTCTATTGTTGCAGATTGTGTACACGCTATGGATTGTGTGGACTTGGTTGTTGGTAAATGCATGTTCAATCTCTATTGTTGTAGATAGTTTACACGCTATGGATTGTGTGGACTTGGTTGTTGGTAAATGCATGTTCAATCTCTATTGTTGCAGATAGTTTACACGCTATGGATTGTGTGAACTTGGTTGTTGGTAAATGCATGTTCAATCTCTATTGTTGCAGATAGTTTACACGCTATGGATTGTGTGGACTTGGTTGTTGGTACAGCTCAAGGAAATTACTCGCGTATTGGAGATTATTATACCCGAGACCGATCAACACCCAGGTTCGATATATTCTATGGTGGACAGGATAGCCTCACAGCTGCAATCGGAGAAGAAAACGGTGGCTTCACCACAATTCTTTTCAGAAGAAAACTGGATAGTAAGGATACTATGATG
>CM026397.1:92611351-92640440 GCA_014843695.1 Archivesica marissinica | reverse complement strand
ATGAGGCACCTACATAACATGTAATCTATGTCCCTGGGCTGATCTGGATTATGTAGTTTGAATACTCATAACTATCAATTTTCTTTACAATCAATAATATACGTTTACTTAAATTGTCAGGGCCTCATTTTGACTAATTCTCAGCTCACAGAGTGATCGTGCATATTAACCGTTAGAAAATACCTACATACGCCAAATTATACTGAATGTACTGCTACATTGTTGATACAAGCCACTAATCACATGGAACAGGTAGTAAAGTATAAATCTTTACAATTGGACGGGGTCAAACTGCAGGCCTTTAAAGGTTGTGAGGCCTTTAAAGGCTATGGTTGTGATCTGTGCAATCTAATTCAAAATTCAGTTCATGTGTTGACCTAATCAAATATGTATGTATATAATATGTATGTATTTATATGAATAAACTATATGTGTTCGTTATATGGTAACCTTCATACTTCATTTAATTATATATCTACAGTATTATTCGCAAGTTTTCTGTTATATTTTAAATATTTCTCTGTGTCAGTGTGTGTTTACCGATATTGATGCTACATAATAATCACAGTGTATGAGTACATGTATAATATTATAATTATAATCTCTTGAACATACGAGTATTACACATATTCTGCCGATTTCTACAAGATGCCATTGAGTAAAATAACAATGTATGTAACTGATGAGCAGAGAAAAGAATTGCTGACTTTCTTGCAAAATAAGAACTGGGACGTAGAGATGGAAATAGAAGAAACAGCCACCGCCATGCCCGTTGCAGAGGCTGCTTACGTACCTCCCCCTATGCCTCAGCATGCTGAAGGTGTTGCTGAGTGTCCACTGTGCTTGTGTTCCCCTTGCATAATAAATGAACAGAACAAACAACTTTGGTGGCCTGCTAATAATCGTCCACCGCATAATCTAAATTCACATGAGAGAAAGCTTCTATACAGGAGGTTTTGGGCAATGCTATATAATTGTGGCGCATGGAAAGATGTCAGATATATAGAGAGAAAAGTAGCGGCTAGAAGAGGAGACTGTACTTGGCATAAGAGGGAACTGATGCCTGAATGTGTGGTACAGCAATGCAGGAACTGGCTGCCTAACCCGCGCAACCAGCCTTATTTGGGCCATAAGTGGAGTTGAATTGTTTATACCAGTTGTAAGTACTATAAAAATACAGAACTTCAATTTCAGCAATTTATAACCTCTGATATGTACGTGGGTCATAATAGATATAAGTTGTGCTCATGTATTAGATGTATACCATGCAGGGCCTCGCATGTGGCAAATACGATGTGCGTCGACCGTCAGATTTGTACCGCTATTCCTCGTGTGTTTAGTGCGTCGACCGTAATATTTGTACCGCTATTCCTCGTGTGTTTAAGGTCAAATATAGGTCAACCTGCAGGCCTTTAAACTAATAGAGTGAGTGAGTGAGTGAGTGAGTGAGTGAGTGAGTGAGAATGAGTGAGAGGAGTGAGTGGTGAGTGAGGATGAGTGAGTGAGGAGTGAGTGAGTGAGTGAGTGAGGAAGTGAGTGAGTGAGTGAGTGAGTGAGTGAGTGAGTGAGTGAGTGAGTGAGTGAGTGAGTGAGTGAGTGAGTGAATAGTGAGGAGTGAGGTGAGTGATGAGTGAGTGAGTGAGTGAGTGAGAGTGGAGGAGTGAGGGAGTGAGTGAGTGAGTGAGGTGAGTGAGTGAGTGAGTGAGTGAATGTGGAGTGAGTGAGGTGAGTGAGTGAAGGGATGAGTGAGGAGTGAGTGAGTGAGTGAGTGAGAGGTGAGTGAGTGAGTGAGGTGAGTGAGTGAGTGAGGAGGGAGTGAGTGAGTGAGTGAGTGAGTGAGGGTGAGTGAGTGAGTGAGTGAGTGGAGTGAGTGAGTGAGTGAAGTGAGTGATGTGAAGTGAGTGAGTGAGTGAGTGATTAGATGAGTAAGTGAGTGAGTGAGTGAGTGAGTGAGTGAGTGAGTGAGTGAGTGAGTGACAGATTTAAAGTGAAATATTTCAACATAATTATACTGCAATTGCAATGCAAGCATTGTATATAGATCTATCACGTCTGTCCATACACCAACCATGTTCACCTGTCATAAAGTTCAGATAAAATAACTTTTATTTTGAGTCGGCAAGATAGCAACAATACAACACAAGCTCTGAGTGAGCTTTTGAACCGACTATATAACATAAAATAATGGTAACAGCTATAAAATTAGAATCCCTGATAATGTATGCATATTTATTATTAATTTGTTTCTAAGATAAATGCTGAAAAATGTTAAAACATAATAACTAAGTTATGTGGGTAAGGTGAATGTGCATCATGTTGTTTTCAGATTTCGGATGTTGCACCAGGTATAAAACTGACAGTGGCACGTTACTGAATAGGGAGTGCGGAACAAATGGTTACAAAGCCCCTGAGGTGGTCGCCCGAAAACATTACGATGGCACCAAATCGGACATCTGGAGTATGTAAGTGATTCATAGCTGACTATGTCAGGGGTGTAATTCTGTATAATTCTATCTGCAATACTGAACTGATTTATTTTATTTATGTGGCAGATGGAAATACCACAAAGTACACCGTATGCTGATAGGAAATGCAATATGTGTAATAAGTTAGAGGATGAATATCATTTTATTATTGAATGCTCGCTTTATAATGATTTAAGAACATGTTTCATCAAGAAATAGTATTGGGATAGACGGATCTGTGTAGCCCAGTTGTATCACGCTGGACTGGTATTCCAGGGATCGCAGATTCGATCCCACGTCTGACCCTAATAAAATTAACGGTCTGGGACTTGAAACTGAGGTCTCGTGTCGGTGATGTACACCGTGCACGTAAACGAACCAGAGGAGACTCTGGAATGGGTCTCTGTCTGTATCATGCACTATCCTTCAAAAGGCTAAAGTGACTAATCTCTTCATGAGGCGTTGCTCATATGGGCAACCGGTAGCGACGATAAATAAACGTAAAACTCAAATAGTATTGGGATAAATCTACTGTGATTATATTTGTTAAATTAATGAAATTAGAAAACGCAAATGCATTTCGGAAATTATCTTTATTGTTTTTAATATCTAATCAGTTATGCTTATTTGTTTCCAATGAATACGTTTTGTATTTCTCTCCCAGGAATGTTTGTTTGTGTTCATTACATTATTACCAAGCATGCTTCACTTTGTAATTGTTTTGAATTTATGCTTTATTGATGGGCCAGAAATGGCTTAATACGAAATAAAGAGATATATATTTATATATGATTTAACGGTTTATGGCATCATTCATGTTTACATTCCAAACGCCGAGCGTGCTCTGTTCATGCACTATCAGGTGCCATTCTAAATGTCCATCTTGGCTTGTATTTGGAGTTGTTCATTCTGCCTTCAGTGCTAAACGACCAATTGCTTTTATTTGGGTTTATAATTCTGTTTTCCATGCTAAACATTCGTGTTGTTTCTCTTTCAGGGGTGTGATTCTCTATGCCCTGCTAAACGGTAGTCAGCCTTTCAACAATATACAGATCACAAACTTGAAAAGGAATCTGCCATGTGACCTAGACTTCGGTTCAACCGGTAATCTACACAATCTTTATCATTAATTGTTTTATGAAAACAAATGTTTTTTGTTTAGTTGGTTTAGCGTCGTATTAACAATAATGTCAAATAACGACTCTCCAGCTATATGCATTGGAGGTAGACCACACTTGTGCCTCTAAATAGTGTATGAGGCACGGGTGGATGCACGGGTTTGAGCCACTGACTATGCGTTAGAGGTAGACCACCCTTGTTCCTCTCAATAGTGTATGAGGAACGAGTGGATGCACGGGTTTGAACCACCGACTATGCGTTAGAGGTAGACCACACTTGTTCCTCTCAATAGTGTATGAGGCACGGGTGGATGCACGGGTTTGAATCACTGACTATGCGTTAGAGGTAGACCACACTTGTGCCTCTCAATAGTGTATGAGGCACGGGTGGATGCACGGGTTTGAACCACTGGCCTTCCATAAGCAAACGGGATAGCTTCCTCAATTATAAAGACTTCTATCCAGATAAGGCTCGACCCTACAGGGCCATGATGGGACTATCTATTGCTTGTAACTGTTACCGATGCCACTCGGGCGTTGATTCCCCTTAAAACAAACGTATTTAACTATTTACCTGTAAACATGCAAACAAAAAGCATAATAATGCATGTACATACTCACTTAATACACTATATTAGTTGATGTTATGTATTCCCTTACAGAGTCGGTGGAGCTGGTACGGAGAATGGTGAGCTGCAACCCACAGCACCGTCCATCGACAGACACTATTCTTAAAGATCCATGGTTGACGAGAATTCCCAGACCGATGAATGCATCGGGAGTGTCGGTAAGTAGGGAAAGCCGATTTCAAGATAACAATTCGTAACTGGATCTTAATTAATGTAAAGCATGCGACTTTTCCGAAACATGTTATTATCTTGAAGGCTGGTATTCTTTAGTAGAGAGGAAATTATTAGGGAATGAATATTAAGTGACATGACATAATTGTTACATTGACTAATAATTAGATGTATAGTTTGTGTGTATTGAACTATCTTCCCTGCCTATTAAATGTATATCATTATAGATAGTGTACTTCGATGATACGCGTATAATAGGATTACGGACAACTGTTAGTGTACAACAAGCTGTGTGGAAGAAATTTAATGATTCTCAACAGTTATATTTATTCAACAATAAACTATGCACTTGGAATAATGATATGAACCCTAAGAAGGACAGGTCAATATGCCTAACTATATCTGTCTTGACTTGAAATGATAACATAACATCATACATTTTAGGCAGGTAGGCAAGCCAGGTAGGCAACTATGTATGTTGGCAAGGCAAGTAGGTAATTGGTAGTAGTAGTAGTTTGTTTTTTTTTGGTGAAGCCAGAGACTTCGTTTTTTTTTCCTTCACATTATACATGCATATTACAGATTAACAATTATATAATCTACCTCACTACATAACTAAACTATATAATAAAATGTACACAATTAATGTTGTAAAAAATAATCGTTTAAGCATGTTATCCATTTAATTTTCACGTTAGTGTCCGACAAGTATTTGTGTAGAATGTAAAACTCATACTTAAACAAGGCGTATATATTAACCGTTTCAGTTCTACTCTGACTCAAGAAATAGGCTTTGTATAAAGTAAAACCAAAAGTAGCAAGTATGACATTGATATAAAAATAGTCCGGTTGCGATATTTTGTATCCTATTACAATATTTCTAAGCAATCGTAAGTTGGAATTTATTCCGATATGTCGCATCGCTTCTATTAGATGCTTCCAGGGATCGTTTACAGTAGGGCATGTGATAAATACATGTTCATATGATTCCGGTACATCACAAACAGAGCAGTTAGGGGAAGCTACCATTTTCCACTTGTATCTCAGTGTCTTAGACGGAAAGATTATATTCAGTAGTTTAAATCTAAACTGTTTTACCTTTTTGTCTTGTATATTGTTTATGAATCTGTAAATAGATACCCAGTCGTATACTTCACCAAATTTTTCCGACCAGAATTTATGAATATATGGTTTTGTAAATTTCTTCTTCACCAGGTATTGATAGATAAATTTATTAGTTGTTTCTGAAAGTGTTTTATTATTTATTTTTGTATTTAATTCGGTTTTAACCTTTGTTGCGCGTGATTCTTCCGTTTTTAATAATTGAATCCATTTTTTTGGAAACATATTTTTTATTGAATTATATTCAGCAATCCAATTTCTTTTGTTTTTCAGTTTGTTATAGATAATATCACTACTGATCATTCCATTTTTATTAATAATATCATTAACATATATTATGTTTGCTTTTATCCAATTTGTGAATATGAAACATTTGTTTTTTAATTTAATAAATTTATTGCCCCAGATGATCTGTTGCCTGATTTCATAAAATGTTTTAGGATTATTTTCGACATTTGTCTTTACTTTAATCCAAATTTCTAGTATGTTTTTATAAAACAGAGATAGATTCGAAACATTTAAACTTTTTATGCTATCAATATTCATATAAAATATTAGAAAATGTTCTCCAAACGTGTTATAAAAATATCTTGGAATGACTTTCCAGTTTGCTTTATCCGCAGTTAATAGTGTTTTTATCCATTTGACTTTCATTGATATTATATATGATTCAAGGTCAGTCATCTCGAGTCCTCCTTCCATTTTATTACCTATTAACGTTGTTCGTTTTATTTTTTCTCGTTTGCCACTCCAAAGAAAATTGTATATCATTTTATTTATTTCCTGAATTATTGCTTTTGGGACAATCAGCGAGTGTATAGCATAGGTAAATTTCGGTATTAACAGGGTTTTAATAATTTGAATTTTTCCATAAAATGTTAACTTTCGTTTTGCCCAATTATTTATTACTGATCTGCATTTATCAATTTTATCTTGCCAGTTAAGTTTTTCGCATTCTTCGCGGCTATGACCAAAATGTATCCCTAATGCTTTTATAGTTTTTTCAGGCCAGTTTATTCCTCCTATCTTGTCAGTATTTGTTTTCTGTTTACCTATCCACATACCATCCGTTTTGTTTTTGTTAAGTTTAAGGCCAGAATAGTATCCAAACTGTTGGATAATATCAATAGCATTTTCAATGTCGTTTGTATTTTTTAGGAACAATGTAGTGTCGTCCGCTAATTGAGATATTTTTAAAGATATTTTACCATTTTCTGTTGTTACCTGTATACCGGTGATATTACTTGAACTTCGTATATTTATTGCCATTATTTCTGCAACTATTATAAATAGAAGAGCTGATACCGGACAGCCTTGTCTAATACCACGTTGGGGGTTGAAAGATTCAGAGGTCCACCCATTGTTTATAATATATGATTTACAATTTATATATAGTGTTTTTATCCAGCGTATAAATTCTGGCTTAAATCCAAAGTATTCTAAAGTGTTAAAAAGAAATGGCCATTCTAGTAGTAGTAGTAGTAGTAGTAGTAGTAGTAGTAGTAGTAGTAGTAGTAGTATTAGTAGTAGTAGCAGTAGCAACAACAGCAGTAGCAGTAGCAGCAACAACAGCAGTAGTAGTATAATAAGTAGTTTAAACAATATTTACCAACAGCACAAATTATACAACATTAACCGCATTTTGTCAAATTAGTAGCTAGGATAGGAGAAGAAGACATAGGAGTTGTAGTTCCAGTAGTAGCTAGGGTAGGAGAAGAAGACATAGGAGTTGTTGTAGTTGCAGTAGTAGCTAGGGTAGGAGAAGAAGACATATGAGTTGTTGTAGTTCCAGTAGTTGCTAGGGTAGGAGAAGAAGACATATGAGTTGTTGTAGTTCCAGTAGTAGCTAGGGTAGGAGAAGAAGACATAGGAGTTGTTGTAGTTCCAGTAGTAGCTAGGGTAGGAGAAGAAGACATAGGAGTTGTTGTAGTTCCAATAGTAGCTAGGGTAGGAGAAGACATAGGAGTTGTTGTGGTTCCAGTAGCAGCTAGGGTAGGAGAAGAAGACATAGGAGTTGTTGTAGTTCCAGTAGCAGCTAGGGTAGGAGAAGAAGACATAGAAGTTGTTGTAGTTCCAGTAGTAGCTAGGGTAGGAGAAGAAGACATAGGAGTTGTGGTAGTTGCAGTAGTAGCTAGGGTAGGAGAAGAAGACATGGGAGTTGTTGTAGTTGCAGTAGTAGCTAGGGTAGGAGAAGAAAACATATGTGTTGTTGTAGGTGCATTAGTAGCTAGGGTAGGAGAAGAAGACATAGGAGTTGTTATAGTTGTATTAGTAGCTAGGGTAGGAGAAGAAGACATGGGAGTTGTTGTAGTTCCAGTAGCAGCTAGGGTTGTGGTTCCAGTAGCAGCTAGGGTAGGAGAAGAGGACATATGTGTTGTTGTAGGTGCATTAGTAGCTAGGGTAGGAGAAGAAGACATAGGAGTTGTTATAGTTGTATTAGTAGCTAGGGTAGGAGAAGAAGACATGGGAGTTGTTGTAGTTCCAGTAGCAGCTAGGGTTGTGGTTCCAGTAGCAGCTAGGGTAGGAGAAGAGGACATATGTGTTGTTGTAGGTGCATTAGTAGCTAGGGTAGGAGAAGAAGACATAGGAGTTGTTATAGTTGTATTAGTAGCTAGGGTAGGAGAAGAAGACATGGGAGTTGTTGTAGTTCCAGTAGCAGCTAGGGTTGTGGTTCCAGTAGCAGCTAGGGTAGGAGAAGAGGACATAGGAGTTGCTGTAGTTCCAGTAGCAGCTAGGGTAGGAGAAGAAGACATAGGCGTTGTTGCAGTTCCAGTAGTAGCTAGGGTAGGAGAAGAAGACATAGGAGTTGTTGTAGTTGCAGTAGTAGCTAGGATAGGAGAAGAAGACATAGGAGTTGTTGTAGTTGCAGTAGTAGCTAGGGTAGGAGAAGAAGACATGGGAGTTGTTGTAGTTGCAGTAGTAGCTAGGGTAGGAGAAGAAAACATATGTGTTGTTGTAGGTGCATTAGTAGCTAGGGTAGGAGAAGAAGACATAGGAGTTATTGTAGTTGTATTAGTAGCTAGGGTAGGAGAAGAAGACATGTGAGTTGTTGTAGTTCCAGTAGCAGCTAGGGTAGGAGAAGAGGACATAGGAGTTGCTGTAGTTCCAGTAGTAGCTAGGGTAGGAGAAGAAGACATAGGCGTTGTTGCAGTTCCAGTAGTAGCTAGGGTAGGAGAAGAAGACATAGGAGTTGTTGTAGTTGCAGTAGTAGCTAGGATAGGAGAAGAAGACATAGGAGTTGTTGTAGTTGCAGTAGTAGCTAGGGTAGGAGAAGAAGACATGGGAGTTGTTGTAGTTGCAGTAGTAGCTAGGGTAGGAGAAGAAAACATATGAGTTGTTGTAGGCGTATTAGTAGCTAGGGTAGGAGAAGAAGACATAGGAGTTGTTGTAGTTGCATTAGTAGTTAGGATAGGAGAAGAGGACATAGGAGTTGTTGTAGTTGCAGTAGTAGTTAGGATAGGAGAAGAGGACATAGGAGTTGTCGTAGTTGCAGTAGTAGTTAGGATAGTAGGAGAAGAAGACATAGGAGTTGTTGTAGTTCCAGTAGCAGTTAGGGTATGTCAAACAATAAATACAATGACTATTATTTCCTCCTTAAAACAAGAGCAAGATATTCCTGCTGAAGCCAATGCATTCCCTGTAGTCGTCAAATACGTACTGTATTATTGTTATTATTACTGGTAGTATGTGTAGTTTAATATTAGTCTCATGTTGTAGTATATTGTACTGATGATTTGAAACCTTATAGATAGATTGTCATTATATTCCAGAAACCAGATCAATGCAGCCAACAGTGCATACCAAGCCGACCAGCCCAAACAAGACATCCTTGCAATCGTCCGCGCAAACTCAGTCCTCTGTGCGAACCAATTACACCGCGCAATCTCAGTCCTCTGTTCGATCCCAAACCTCCATGTCAGCCCAAACCACTATGTAAACCAAGTTCTGCATGCAGAGCTAAACTTCCGAGCTTACCTAAACCCCAAAGCAAACCTAGTCTTCAGTTTCAACCCAAACCTCCGAGCGTACCCAAACCTCAGTACACGCCCAAACTTCCGAGCGTACCCAAACCTCAGTACACGCCCAAACCTCCTTGCAAAGTCAGTCCGCCGAGCAAACCTGTGCCAAAACAGTCCACCGTGTTGGCACAGTCCCCCGTGCATATCCCAACCATTATGTCGACTCGTGCCAAACTAGCTCAGCGTGACAACACAAATCTCCATGCCAGCCTCAACCGTGCTAAACAAGACAACACTCTCCATCCAAACTCACAGTGCCAACCGAGTCCACAGTGGGGCCAAATGAGACCACCGAGAGGGGTTGATTCTACAGTGACCATAAACATTGAGAGGATCGAGACGTTGCCACTGAAAAGTAGAGCCGGAAACAGGACTAGTAAGTGTATTTGAACACCATTGATGTTTGATATTAAGTTGCCACATACATGCCAGTATTGTTTTGGTTTTGTGTTTGCTGTTTAAAGTTGCAACAACAGCTTATGGCCAATGGCGACTCCCCATCTTTAATTGATGGAGTTAAAGTTGCAACAACAGCTTATGGCCAATGGCGACTCCCCATCTTTAATTGATGGAGTTAAAGTTGCAACAACAGCTTATGGCCAATGGCGACTCCCCATCTTTAATCGATTGAGTGTGACCCCGGATGCTCCTCCGAACAGTATATCAGGCACGAATTGTCACCCAGGTAGAACCACCTACCTTCCACAAACAAGTGGGATAGCTTCCTCCCTTGAAAGAATTCGACCCCCCTTACGAGTATTTAATTACATAAACTATGCGGATGCAGCACAATTAATATAACAAGAATGTTATCGGCTGTCCGATTAGCACAGTGGTTAGTGCGCTCGCTTCTCACAAATGCAACCCGGGTTCGAACCTCTGACCGGGAAGTATGTGACATGGTACGGTGGTCGCCATGTCGGACATGTGGGTTTTCTCCGGGTGCTACGGTTTCCTCCCACACGAATTGTCACATCCACGTCAACGAGAGTGATTAATATAAGTTGTTAAAACAATCGAAATAAAGGGAATATAGAACATAATAAATAAAAATATATATATAAGAACGCCCATGTGTCAAAGTATCGTTTCAGACACTATCATTTTACATATAACTGGCCCTGTTTATATTGAATTTCGTTAAGTCAAACTTAGGTTATGTCGAAGTATTTTGTTCAGTCCGACGGAATTCGACATATTTGGATTTTTCATTTTCTGTGACAATCTGAAGCCTCAGGCGTTCAGTGTCTTATAGGGGTTTGTTTGACCCCATTCAAGCTGCAAACATAACACAACACTTTATAAATATGCAAACATTTCGTATATTTCAGATGCTGGGAATCTGGCATCCGGCAGATCTAACAAAGCGAAGCAACACACTTCTGACAGCCGAAAGGTAAATACTTAATCTCTGTCAACGTTGGTGAATGTGTATGGGGTGTGTAGATTTGTTACTAGCCAGACATGGCTGTACTCATTTCCTCGGACGGATATGTAGTCCAGTGGAAACACGCTGGACTGGTAATCCAGGGATCGCAGATTCGATCCCCCGTCTGACCATAATAAAATTAACAGTCTTTCAGATGGGACGTTAAACCGAGGTCTCATGTCAGTGCTTTACACCGTGCACGTAAAAGAACCAGAGGAGATTCTGGAATGGGTCTGTATCATTGCACTATCCTCTGAAATCTAAAATGACTAATATCTTCAGATATCTACAGGAGGTGTCGCTCATATGGGCAACCGGTAGCGACGATAAATAAACGTAAAACACACACACACGCAATCGTTGTAAAAGTAAATAATGTTTAAACTTTAGACTTACTAGCAAGGTTGCGATGCATTTATAATATGTAACCATGCCTATATTATTTTAATATGAAATAGGCACTGCATATCAATGTGGAAAGCTAGTAAAGGGTTGAAGTCAAAATCAATTACTGAAATAGGCATTATAGAAGTACGACATCCCAATGAGAAAGATTAAGACGATATGTGTTTGTTTTAGTGTATGATCGAATTATATTTCACCGAATGAAACTTAGTTTATACAAATTTATTTTATACTAGAGGACATAAAAAACGCACACTTCGGATAAGTGTGTTTTACATGAACAACAATAAATACATAGTTTTAAACATTTTGGAATATTTTTAGTTGTTTAGTTTGTTCGTATTTATTTTTCATGTAATAATAATCATATATAATGTATGTGTGCATTTTCTATGTCCTCTAGTATACCTCGATTGCGTAACTAGTTCTTACAACTTATATTAATAACTCTCGAGACCTCATTCCTGATAGTATCCATCGCCACGAGGAAGAGAGAAGAGGCAACGTGGAATTTAGATGCCTTGCACAATCGTAACGACTCCAGCGGATGGACATTGGTATCATTGTTATCACTGGTGGCACTGGCACATCCATTTATTAGTACATGTACGATGTAAATATATATTAATAAAATTAACAGCCTTTCAAATAGGACGTTAAACCGAGGTCTCGTGTCGGTGATGTACACCGTGCATGTAAAAGTACCAGAGGAGACTCTGGAATGGGTCTCTGTCCGTATCGTTGCACAATCCTCCAAAAATCTAAAATGTCTTATCACACACAGGATGGTTCGCTAATATGAGCAACTGGTAGCGACGATAAATAAACATAAACACACATATATGGCCACATTATGAAAATTCATCTTCTATTGTTGAACAAAGATTGTTTTCTTTTATGTAAAATATCGTGAAACGAGTTAACAACATGAAGAACATGAATATTTTATTTATATAGACACTAACTGCCAAACTCACTTCTGCTGAAGTGTCAGGGACGACAAACCACCTGAACTGCCCCACGAGGCCATCAAAGAAAGCACTGACCATCAGCGACTTGATCGCGGACATTTACGACAACTAGGCGATGGGAAGCCAGCCTGACAGGGAAGTAAGTAATGCTGATTTTGCAAATATAACGCCATTCACCTCTCTATGAAACATGATACAACACACAGAATTTACTGAGAACAGTTGATACAACGACACACGAAAGTTGGGTAATGATAATAATACGGGGAAAGCCTGACCTTGCCTACCACCTATATATAACATGTACGAGACATGTGTACACAAAATATGCATGAAAAAGAACATAAAACTTACACATTAATTATTCAAATCTATAATAGATCTACTAGGAAAGGAAATTTTAATTTTTTTAATTTGTATTAATTAAAATTCCATTTTCTACATATATCAACTAGCTTTGCTATCAGGGATCATTCTAGAGGGCGATGTGGGCGAAATAGTCGCCCTAGGGACCCTGACTTCGCCCTCTGGGAGCCCCACCTCTCCCTAAAAAAAAAAATGTTCAAACAAAATGTTGTCTAGTAAGACACACTGGCTCATTATAAAGCACTCCTTCTATTCAAATGTTGTATTTAATGGTTGTACTGTGCATTTTAACCCTATTTTGCAGAAGTATATTAAAGAACACCATTTAAGGAAGCGATCACGCGCTTTCTCACTTCTCCCAAAAATTCTGACCTAGAATGAACCCTGGCTATATGTCCATAGTGCCACTCGCATATTTGTCCTTGTTCTATTCTTAAGTTCTTAAGTGAAAGTATCGATCGTTATAATACTCTAGGAGCTAGCTGTAGTTGAGTATGCACTTTTATGTGCGGCTCAGTTTGACTTTGGATCTTTGTTCCTTGTGGTCTGGGGATGAAAAAATGTGTGGTCACATGCTCTGGATCAGGTGCAGGAAGTCGCCATCTTGGATTGAAAATGGCTGCCATGCACAACCTATTTCATCCAATATCTCAGCTCCTGGTAGGGATAGGCTCATGAAAATGGTGGCTATATCAACATTTTCATGGTCAAGGGTTCCAATAATGTCAGTTTCAACAATGTCAGGTGGCCGCCATCTTGGATTCCAATATGGCCGCCTTATAATACCTATTTTCTTACATACCTCTGTTTCTATTGCAGATAGAGTCATCAAACTGATGGCTATACCCATGTTTTCATGGGCAACGAATCCAGTAATGGCATTTTCAACAAAGATTGGTGGCCGCCATCTTGGATTCCAATATGGCCGCCTTACAATACCTATTTTCTTCCATGTCTCCGTTTCTATTGCAGATAGAGTCATCAAACTGGTGACTATACCCATATTTTCATGGGCAAGGCATCCAATAATACAATGTAATGGCAGTTTCAACAATGATTGACGGCCGCCATCTTGTATTCCAATATGGCCACCATTTAGTGGTGATCAGGTGTCGTCTGAGTAGACCAAAATCTTGAAATTACATAGCTGCAAGTACTGAGGGTCCTGTCGCTGTTCTTTGCTTTTGGTAGAACGAACTATAGTCGCTGGTTGCCTCTCTACTATGAAGATTGCATCAAATTAGAGGAAAACTTCCCTTTAATCTATGATTCGTTCAAGAAAGGAGGATTCGTTGTGAAACACACAATGAGACGTGGCAGTGGCGTCCCCATGGATCAAGCTCTGGAGAAAGAGTACAACAAACCGGCGAAAGGACAAGGTGGAATAATTGGCATTACCGAAGCTGATGAGCAATGTGTAGAACATATTGTTAGTTACATTGATGAAAGGACCAATCCATTCAAGGTCAGCACAAACAACGAAGTGAAAAACATCGTTACAGGAAAGCAACTAATCAAGGATACGTCGTCTTTCTTGATACATTGTATAGATGAAGGTGAAAAGAGCTATAGTGAATTTCGAGTATCGATGCTGCAGACGAAAGAGTTGAAGTTGTTTGATCCAATTCCAAAGATCCGAAAAGTGGCAAAAGCAGTTGGACCAAAGAAGAAGATTGATGTGAAGAAAGAAACAGTTTCAGCCTTGCGAAATATTGACTTTGCGGGTTTGCAAATGTACAGCATAGAAAAGTTACTGCGTTATGAGCTCACAAGTACCTCTTTCTACCTAACTAAAGATGAGTTTCTAAGAAAACCACAAAAGTCCGAACTTACAAAAGAGATTGAGAAGCACATGCAAACTCCACCCCCTGCTGATATTCCACAGGAAGTTTCTGGTCATCAACAGAAAACAAAGTGAGACTGCAGCAATTCTTCATAAAATGGATGATTGAAACATACAAAGACTGCAAACCTGTATACCTTGGAGGATCACACTTACCAGACTTGACAGCTTGCATGGAACTTGTTCAGGGGAACGAAGAATATGAGCGTCTGCTGAATTGTGACCATGAGGAGGCTGATGACAGAATCATGTTCCATGTGAATCATGCTGTTACTGTTGATATGTTTCGGAGAGTCATTGTGGCATCAGCAGACACTGATGTCTTTATCTGTCTGGTGTACCATTTCATGCGGTGGGTTCATTTTGGCATGAAAGAGCTTTATGAGAGTGATTTATGTGGACAGGGTATTTCCACAAGGGCAATCCCTGTTCACGATGTCGGGTCCGGAATAGATTCTAGTGTAGCTGAAAGCTTACCAGCTATCCATGCATTGAGTGGTTGCGACAGCACAAACAAGATAAGAACAAAGAAGTATACACTTAAAACTGCGCAAGCATTGTGATGTGAGCATGTTCTTTCATTCGCAAAGGCTCCAATTATGGATGGAATGATTCATACTGCCGAGAAATTTCTGGTTGCTTGTATCTCTAGCGATAATACAGTAGGAACATTCGATAAAACGAGGTTCAAAATATACCACAAGAAAACATTTCAACTAGATCTCGCAAAACTACCGTGTACATCGGCTAGTGTTCACCTCCATATAAAACGTGCATATCTTCAATGTTATCGCTGGCTTCATGCACCGTTTCTAGAAAACGTTCCGCTTGATCCAACCGAGTACGGGTACACTTTGGACAAAGAAGGTCATCTTTCACCTGAGATAGTAAAGGATGTACTATCTAGTGACTTTCCTGCGCCTTGCAATTGCATCAAATGTGCAAAAGGTACTGTCTGTCCGTGCAGGGTCAGAAACATTACTTGCTGTGAGTTCTGCAAGTGTGGAGCTGGTGAAGCTTGTAGAAACCCGATTAAATAACTCATCTCTTACTACTTTTGAAGAGATATTGAAGAACATATTATAGGTACCAGCATATACTATAAGGTGGCCATATTAGAATCCAAGATGGTGGCCGTCAATTATTGTAGAAATTGCCATTACATTGCATTATTGGATTCCTTGCCCATGAAAACCTGGGTATAGTTACCAGTTTCTTGACTCTATCTGCAATAGAAACGGAGACATGGAAGAAAATAGGTATTATAAGGTAGCCATATTGGAATCCAAGATGGCGGCCACCAGTCTTTGTTGAAAATGCCATTATTGGATTCGTTGCCCATGAAAACATGGGTATAGCCATCAGTTTGATGACTCTATCTGCAATAGAAACCGAGATATGTAAGAAAATAGGTATTATAAGGCGGCCATATTGGAATCCAAGATGGCGACCATCTGACATTGTTGAAACTGACATTATTGGAACCCTTGACCATGAAAATGTTGATATAGCCACCATTTTCATGAGCCTATCCCTACCAGGAGCTGAGATATTGGATGAAATAGGTTGTGCATGGCGGCCATTTTCAATCCAAGATGGCGACTTCCTGCACCTGATCCAGAGCATGTGACCAAACTTTTTTTCATCCCCAGACCACAAAGATCAAAGATCCAAAGTCAAACTGAGCGCACATAAAAGTGCATACTCAACTACAGCTAGCTCCTAGAGATAACTAGTTACATTTCCATTGTCGTACTATTGGGGTTTTCCAACCCATATCTCCTGAAAAACCATCATTTGTGGAATATTCACCGACACCGAGAAAAAAATATTAATGCCCTATTATATGAACGGCCTCGATATGCGAATATGATAGAACCTCCCTCAAAGGAGCACTATAATGTATCACAGGCCATAAACGATCGAATCGTATAACTTCCTAAATCAACGTAACTCGACCATTGTTTTACATTTTGCAATTACCGCGACTGGCACTCTGAGACACAGAGTTAGCAGTATTTAATAATCCAAATGTTCACATATGTAAAACAACATCTAAGTAAGTTATACCTGTCAACAGTATTAATCTGATTCATTCCACTTTTGAGCATAAAAAGGGTAGAAATTCTGCCCTCGGACGAAAGTACACAACATTACTTTTAGTGGCATTAACAATCATGTCATTTAGAGAATCGTTTAATACATTCATTCAATAGTACTTGTGTTACCCTAAACTTTAAATTGTTCAAATTTAGACAACAAGTGACGACTGACAAAACAATAATGCACTTGGCTCTCACGGTAGTGCGTTCAACCTCTTATGTCCTGCGAACTACTTTTTCTTGATTTCAGGAATGTACGGTCACAAGTAACTGACACTAATGTGCATGCTCTTTGTCTATCCACTCACCATAACTTGTTCACCAAAATACACTGCATATAAACGCATGTGTCTTAAATTTTGTTATTTAATATACATTTCAACAAAATATGGTTAAAATGAACATTATGGCCATTAAATACAACATTTGAATAGAAGGGGTGCTTTATAATGGACCAGTAAATCTTATTGACAATCTTTTGTATGACAATACGCCCAGAGGCGAAGTCAGTGTCCCTAAGGCGACTATTTCGCCCAAATCGCCCTCTAGAATGAGCCCTGGTTTGGTCGATTCAATAAGAGACATATTAATGGTTAAATAATTGTTTCCATGAGAAGACAAAGACTTGCTTGTGTAAATATCACATAGTTCTATTACATTTATATTTTTTAAAGTGGGAAAGAAAAGATGGCATCCGCTGACAACATTGACAACAACTATACTCCATCACCAAGAATATACAATTATACTCCCATCACCAAGAATAGACAAGTATGCTCCCATCACCAAGAATAGACAAGTATGCTCCCATCACCAATAATAGACAATTATGCTCCATCACCAAGAATAGAATGGTATGCTCCATCACCAAGAATAGACAATTATGCGCCATCACCAAGAATAGACAATTATGCTCCCATCACCAAGAATAGACAAGTATGCTCCCATCACCAATAATAGACAATTATGCTCCATCACCAAGAATAGAATGGTATGCTCCATCACCAAGAATAGACAATTATGCGCCATCACCAAGAATAGACAATTATGCTCCCATCACCAAGAATAGACAAGTATGCTCCATCACCAAGAATAGACAATTATGCTCCATCACCAAGAATAGACAAGTATGCTCCATCACCAAGAATGGACAATTATGCTCCCATCACCAAGAATGGACAAGTATGCTCCATCACCAAGAATAGACAATATAGCTCCCATCACCAAGAAAAAACATTATGCTCCATCACCAATAGACAATTATGCTCCCATCACCAACCATCAAAGACAATTATGCTCCATCACCAAGAATAGACAAGTATGCTCCATCACCAAGAATTATGCTCCATCACCAAGAATAGACAAGTATGCTCCCATCACCAAGAATAGACAATATATGCTCCCATCACCAAGAATAGACAATATGTCTATGCCCATCACCAAGAATAGACAATTATGCCATCACCATAGCTCCATCACCAAGAATAGACAATTATGCTCCCATCACCAAGAATAGACAATTATGCTCCATCACCAAGAATAGACAATTATGCTCCCATCACCAAGAATAGACAATTATGCTCCATCACCAAGAATAATCACCAAGTAACGCTCCATCACCAAGAATAGACAAGTATGCTCCCATCACCAAGAATAGACAATTATGCTCCATCACCAAGAATAGACAATTATGCTCCATCACCAAGAAATAATATACAATATGCTCCATCACCAAGAATAGACAATTATGATCCATCACCAATGCTCCATCACAATAAAGACATTTATGCTCCATCACCAGAAGACCAAGAATAGACAATTATGCTCCCATCACCAAGAATAGACAATTATGCTCCCATCACCAAGAATAGACAATTATGCTCCATCACCAAGAATAGACAATTATGCTCCATCACCAAGAATAGACAATTATGCTCCCATCACCAAGAATAGACAATTATGTCCCATCACCAAGAATAGACAAGTATGCTCCCATCACCAAGAATAGACAATTATGCTCCCATCACCAAGAATAGACAAGTATGCTCCATCACCAAGAATAGACAATTATGCTCCATCACCAAGAATAGACAATTACGCTCCCATCACCAAGAATAGACAATTATGCTCCATCACCAAGAATAGACAAGTATGCTCCATCACCAAGAATAGACAATTATGCTCCATCACCAAGAATAGACAATTATGCTCCATCACCAAGAATAGACAAGTATGCTCCATCACCAAGAATATACAATTATGCTCCATCACCAAGAATAGGCAATTATGCTCCCATCACCAAGAATAGACAAGTATGCTCCATCACCAAGAATCAATACAATTGGAAACAAAACGCCGGATATGGCGTACTACTCTCCGTAAATGATACAATTTAAAGCCATGCATACATACTCATGTCGTCTGGCAGCAAAAAGTAATAACCAAGCATGCTAACCATCCATATATTATTGTTCCGCTACAGTTGGGTCAAAAATCAAAATTCTGTAGGAAAGCTATTCCCGGTATTGTATAATGGCATACTTAACTAATACTAGATACAATTAATTCCTCGTGGTACAAACGTGATATCACATGTATATTGGCAGACTAACTAATACTAGATACAATTAATTCCTCGTGGTACAAACTTCTTCAATTATAGCTAATATCACATGGGCGCTCTTCTATATATTTTCTTTAATTATTAGTTTATACAAATTTATTTTAGCTCGATTGCGAAACAAGTTCTTATAACTTATAATAATCACTCACGAGACCTCATTCCTGATGGAATCCATCGCCTCGAGGGAGAGAGAAGAGGCATGTGGAACTTAACTGCCGTGCCGAAGGGCACACTCGTAACAACTCCAGCTTGGCTCGAATTCAGGACTGTTCGCACATGAAGCGAACGCGCTACCACTGAGCTATCACGACTTCAACATAATTGTTATATTCTATATTCCCTTTGTTTATTCCCTATGTTACCTTAGTTTAAACTTTATTTATTTCACAACGATTGGGAACCAGTTTTATTAATTACTTTTATTATGTATTACTTATATTAATCACTCTCGTTGGTGCAGATGAAAACGTAAATGTGGTCATACGTGTGGGAGGAAACCGCCGAAACCCCACCTATCCGATCTGGCAATCACCGTACCATCTGACATACCTCTCGTTCCGAGGATCGAACTCGGGTTAGAAGGGAATATAAGGATATTAAGTTAAAATCATGTATTAAATTAATAAATGTTAATTAGTAATTTAGATAACCTCTGCCGCGATGTAACAATCCGTACGTTAGTATCATTCAATAAATAAATGGTTAATTGTAATTTAGGTAACCTCTGGCGTGGTGTAAAATCCCGCAAGTTAATACCATTCAATTAATCAAAACATAAATTGAAATTTAGGTAACCTCTGGCGTGGTGTTAAAGCTCGCAAGTTAATACCATTCAATTAATCAAAACATAAATTGAAATTTAGGTAACCTCTGGCATGGTGTAAAATCCCGCAAGTTAATACCATTCAATTAATCAAAACATAAATTGAAATTTGGGTAACCTCTGGCGTGGTGTAAAAGCCCGCAAGTTAATACCATTCAATAAATCAATCATAAATTTAGTGTATATGGCAATATATATATAATGCATGTCCACGTTTACCCCTATTTCCATATTATACCTTTCTCAAGCAGATAATTCGTTCTACAATTCCAAGTCTTGTTCTAATTCGCCATTGCTACACAATTTACTATGAGATGTTGTACAACTGCTGGTGGTTTGTGATTGTGATGGCCTTGTATAAGTTTTTTTAAGTTCCTCAAATGTCTTTTCTCCTGGATTCGTGAGTGACAATAAATTGATTTACTTTCAACACTTGTCAGTAAAAATGACTTTCATTTTCCTTCAGCAGTTATTTCGTTCGCTTCATGATATGTATCCAAGTGTCCATTCTTACTGTGGAAGTCGTGATAGCACAGTGGATGCGCGTTCGCTTCAGGTGCGAAAGGTCCGGAGTTCGAGCCCCACTGGAGTCGTTACGATTGTGCCCTTAGGCAAGGCATTTAAATTCCACGTTGACTCTTCTCTCTCCCTCGTGGCGATGGATTCCATCAGGAATGAGGTCTCGATAGTGATTTATATAAGTTGAAAGAACTTGTTTCGCAATCAAGCTAAAATAAATGTGTATAAACTTACTGTTCATCACATAATTCTGTAATTTTTCCATGAACTGCCATTTAAGCTTAACATTTAGCGCTTATAATTGTAAACCCTCGTCGCCAATGTACATGTACTAACTTTAACATACTACCTTAACTAAACGAGTGCCAGCATTCAACTAATTAGCAAATACAGAAGTACAATTATGGACCAGGGTCAGTTTCAGCCTCTACTCAATATCCCCGACGGTTAGCTGCTATTTATTCTAAAATATTCGAAGTATATACATGTATTAAAATATAGAATTAGGACCTATTTACGAATATAAAACAAGAAAATAACATGTGTTAAATATATAGTTTGTGCAAATAAAACATATGTCCAGCTGTAGGTATAATTGCCATTTTCAGACTAATCAACTGACATAGTGTGTATGCATGGCTATGATCATACAACATTACATAATACGCATAATATATTAAAAGGATTGAAAATATAATACATGTACTTGTTTATTACATTTGTTATCTCGTATTGACTGGGATAGTTTATACCACAATAGTTGTGGCTACACGTCATCTATCTGAGACAGTTTATACCACAATAGTTGTGGCTTCACGTCATCTATCTGTGACAGTTTATACCACAATAGTTGTGGCTATAAGTCATCTATCTGGAATAGTTTATACCACAATAGTTGTGGCTATAAGTCATCTATCTGGGACAGTTTATACCACAATAGTTGTGGCTACACGTCATCTATCTGGGATAGTTTATACCACAATAGTTGTGGCTATAAGTCATCTATCTGGAATAGTTTATACCACACTAGTTGTGGCTATAAGTCATCTATCTGGGATAGTTTATACCACAATAGTTGTGGCTATAAGTCATCTATCTGGGATAGTTTATACCACACTAGTTGTGGCTATAAGTCATCTATCTGGGACAGTTTATACCACAATAGTTGTGGCTATAAGACATCTATCTGGGATAGTTTATACCATCTTAGTTGTGGCTATAAGTCATATATCTGGGACAGTTTATACCATCTTAGTTGTGGCTATAGGTCATCTATCTGGGATAGTTTATACCATCTTAGTTGTGGCTATAAGTCATCTATCTGGGACAGTTTATACAACAATAGTTGCGGCTATAAGTCATCTATCTGGGACAGTTTATACCATCTTAGTTGTGGCTATAAGTCATCTATCTGGGACAGTTTATACAACAATAGTTGTGGCTATAAGTCATCTATCTGGGACAGTTTATACCATCTTAGTTGTGGCTATAAGTCATCTATCTGGGACAGTTTATACAACAATAGTTGTGGCTATAAGTCATTTATCTGGGACAGTTTATACAACAATAGTTGTGGCTATAAGTCATCTATATGGGATAGTTTATACCATCTTAGTTGTGGCTATAGGTCATCTATCTGGGATAGTTTATACCATCTTAGTTGTGGCTATAAGTCATCTATCTGGGACAGTTTATACAACAATAGTTGTGGCTATAAGTCATCTATATGGGACAGTTTATACCATCTTAGTTGTGGCTATATCTCGGATAGTTTATACCATCTTAGTTGTGGCTATAAGTCATCTATCTGGGACAGTTTATACAACAATAGTTGTGGCTATAAGTCATCTATCTGGGACAGTTTATACAACAATAGTTGTGGCTATAAGTCATCTATCTGGGACAGTTTATACAACAATAGTTGTGGCTATAAGTCATCTATATGGGACAGTTTATACCATCTTAGTTGTGGCTATATCTCGGATAGTTTATACCATCTTAGTTGTGGCTATAAGTCATCTATCTCGGACAGTTTATACCATCTTAGTTGTGGCTATAAGTCATCTATCTGGGATAGTTTATACCATCTTAGTTGTGGCTATCAGTCATCTATCTCGGATAGTTTATACCATCTTAGTTGTGGCTATAAGTCATCTACCTGGGACAGTTTATACCATCTTAGTTGTGGCTATAAGTCATCTATCTGGGATAGTTTATACCATCTTAGTTGTGGCTATAAGTCATCTATCTGGGACAGTTTATACCATCTTAGTTGTGGCTATAAGTCATCTATCTGGGACAGTTTATACCACAATAGTTGTGGCTTTAAGTCATCTATCTGGGACAGTTTATACAACAATAGTTGTGGCTATAAGTCCTCTATCTGGGACAGTTTATACCACAATAGTTGTGGCTATAAGTCATCTATCTGGGATAGTTTATACCACAATAGTTGTGGCTATAAGTCCTCTATCTGGGACAGTTTATACCACAATAGGTGTGGCTATTTGTCACCTATCTGGGACAGTCTATACAACAATAGTTGTGGCTATAAGTTATCTATCTGGTTAGTTTATACCATCTTCGTTGTGGCTAAAAGTCATCTATCTGGTACAGTTTATACTACAATGATTGTGGCTATATGTCCTCTATCTGGATAGTTTATACCACAATAGTTGTGGCTTTAAGTCATCTATCTGGGACAGTTTATACAACAATAGTTGTGGCTATAAATCATCTATCTGGGATAGTTTATACCACAATAGTTGTTGCTATAAGTCCTCTATCTGGGATAGTCCATACCATTTTCTTTGTGGCTATAAGTCCTCTATCTGGGATAGTTTATACCACAATAGTTGTGGCTTTAAGTCATCTATCTGGGACAGTTTATACCACACTAGTTGTGGCTATGAGTCATCTATCTGGGCAAGTTTATACCACAATAGTTGTGGCTATAAGTCATCTATCTGGGACAGTTTATACCACAATAGTTGTGGATATATGTCATCTATCTGGGACAGTTTATACCATCTTAGTTGTGGCTATTAGTCATATATCTGGGAAAGTTTATACCACAATAGTTGTGGCGTTAAGTCATCTATCTGGGACAGTTTATACCACAATAATTGTGGCTATAAGTCATCTATCTGGGACAGTTTATACCACAATAGTTGTGGCTATAATTCCTCTATCTGGGAAAGTTTATACCACAAGAGTTGTGGCTATAATTCATCTATCTGGGACAGTTTATACCATCTTAGTTGTGGCTATAAGTCATCTATCTGGGATAGTTTATACCACAATAGTTGTGGCTATAAGTCATCTATCTGGGACGACAGTTTATACCACAATAGTTGTGGCTATAAGTCATCTATCTGGGACGACAGTTTATACCACAATAGTTGAGGCTATAAGTCACCTATCTGGGATAGTTTATACCATCTTAGTTGTGGCTATTAGTCATCTATCTGGGACAGTTTATACCACACTAGTTGTGGCTATGAGTCATCTATCTGGGCAAGTTTATACCACAAGAGTTGTGGCTATAAGTTATCTATCTGGATAGTTTATACCATCTTAGTTGTGGCTATAAGTCATCTATCTGGGATAGTTTATACCACAATAATTGTGGCTATAAGTCCTCTATCTGGGATAGTTTATACCACAATAGTTGTGGCTATAAATCCTCTATCTGGGATAGTTTATACCACAATAGTTGTGGCTATAAGTCATCTATCTGGGATAGTTTATACCACAATAGTTGTGGCTATAAGTCCTCTATCTGGGACAGTTTATACCACAATAGTTGTGGCTATAAGTCCTCTATCTGGGATAGTTTATACCACAATAGTTGTGGCTATAAGTCCTCTATCTGGGACAGTTTATACCACAATAGGTGTGGCTATTTGTCACCTATCTGGGACAGTCTATACAACAATAGTTGTGGCTATAAGTTATCTATCTGGTTAGTTTATACCATCTTCGTTGTGGCTAAAAGTCATCTATCTGGTACAGTTTATACTACAATGATTGTGGCTATATGTCCTCTATCTGGATAGTTTATACCACAATAGTTGTGGCTTTAAGTCATCTATCTGGGACAGTTTATACAACAATAGTTGTGGCTATAAATCATCTATCTGGGATAGTTTATACCACAATAGTTGTTGCTATAAGTCCTCTATCTGGGATAGTCTATACCATTTTCTTTGTGGCTATAAGTCCTCTATCTGGGATAGTTTATACCACAATAGTTGTGGCTTTAAGTCATCTATCTGGGACAGTTTATACCACACTAGTTGTGGCTATAAGTCATCTATCTGGGACAGTTTATACCACAATAGTTGTGGATATATGTCATCTATCTGGGACAGTTTATACCATCTTAGTTGTGGCTATTAGTCATATATCTGGGAAAGTTTATACCACAATAGTTGTGGCGTTAAGTCATCTATCTGGGACAGTTTATACCACAATAATTGTGGCTATAAGTCATCTATCTGGGACAGTTTATACCACAATAGTTGTGGCTATAATTCCTCTATCTGGGAAAGTTTATACCACAAGAGTTGTGGCTATAATTCATCTATCTGGGACAGTTTATACCATCTTAGTTGTGGCTATAAGTCATCTATCTGGGATAGTTTATACCACAATAGTTGTGGCTATAAGTCATCTATCTGGGACGACAGTTTATACCACAATAGTTGTGGCTATAAGTCATCTATCTGGGACGACAGTTTATACCACAATAGTTGAGGCTATAAGTCACCTATCTGGGATAGTTTATACCATCTTAGTTGTGGCTATTAGTCATCTATCTGGGACAGTTTATACCACACTAGTTGTGGCTATGAGTCATCTATCTGGGCAAGTTTATACCACAAGAGTTGTGGCTATAAGTTATCTATCTGGATAGTTTATACCATCTTAGTTGTGGCTATAAGTCATCTATCTGGGATAGTTTATACCACAATAATTGTGGCTATAAGTCCTCTATCTGGGATAGTTTATACCACAATAGTTGTGGCTATAAATCCTCTATCTGGGATAGTTTATACCACAATAGTTGTGGCTATAAGTCATCTATCTGGGATAGTTTATACCACAATAGTTGTGGCTATAAGTCCTCTATCTGGGACAGTTTATACCACAATAGTTGTGGCTATAAGTCCTCTATCTGGGATAGTTTATACCACAATAGTTGTGGCTATAAGTCCTCTATCTGGGACAGTTTATACCACAATAGTTGTGGCTATTAGTCCTCTATCTGGGACAGTTTATACCACAATAGTTGTGGCTATAGTCCTCTATCTGGGATAGTTTATACCACAATAGTTGTGGCTATAAGTCCTCTATCTGGGACAGTTTATACCATCTTGGTTGTGGCTATAAGTCCTCTATCTGGGACAGTTTATACCACAATAGTTGTGGCTATAAGTCCTCTATCTGGGACAGTTTATACCATCTTAGTTGTGGCTATAAGTCCTCTATCTGGGACAGTTTATACCACAATAGTTGTGGCTATAAGTCCTCTATCTGGGATAGTTTATACCACAATAGTTGTGGCTTTAAGTCATCTATCTGGGACAGTTTATACCACAATAGTTGTGGCTATGAGTCATCTATCTGGGCAAGTTTATACCACAATAGTTGTGGCTATAAGTCATCTATCTGGGACAGTTTATACCACAATAGTTGTGGATATATGTCATCTATCTGGGACAGTTTATACCATCTTAGTTGTGGCTATTAGTCATCTATCTGGGAAAGTTTATACCACAATAGTTGTGGCGTTAAGTCCTCTATCTGGGACAGTTTATACCACAAGAGTTGTGGCTATAATTCATCTATCTGGGACAGTTTATACCATCTTAGTTGTGGCTATAAGTCATCTATCTGGGACAGTTTATACCACAATAATTGTGGCTATTAGTCATCTATCTGGATAGTTTATACCATCTTAGTTGTGGCTATAAGTCATCTATCTGGGACAGTTTATACCATCTTAGTTGTGGCTATAAGTCATCTATCTGGGACAGTTTATACCACAATAATTGTGGCTATTAGTCATCTATCTGGATAGTTTATACCATCTTAGTTGTGGCTATAAGTCATCTATCTGGGACAGTTTATACCACAATAATTGTGGCTATTAGTCATCTATCTGGATAGTTTATACCATCTTAGTTGTGGCTATAAGTCATCTATCTGGGACAGTTTATACCATCTTAGTTGTGGCTATAAGTCATCTATCTGGGACAGTTTATACCACAAGAGTTGTGGCTATAAGTCACCTATCTGGGATAGTTTATACCATCTTAGTTGTGGCTATTAGTCATCTATCTGGGACAGTTTATACCACAATAATTGTGGCTATTAGTCATCTATCTGGATAGTTTATACCATCTTAGTTGTGGCTATAAGTCATCTATCTGGGATAGTTTATACCACAATAGTTGTGGCTATAAGTCATCTATCTGGGACGACAGTTTATACCACAATAGTTGTGGCTATAAGTCATCTATCTGGGACGACAGTTTATACCACAATAGTTGAGGCTATAAGTCACCTATCTGGGATAGTTTATACCATCTTAGTTGTGGCTATTAGTCATCTATCTGGGACAGTTTATACCACACTAGTTGTGGCTATGAGTCATCTATCTGGGCAAGTTTATACCACAAGAGTTGTGGCTATAAGTTATCTATCTGGATAGTTTATACCATCTTAGTTGTGGCTATAAGTCATCTATCTGGGATAGTTTATACCACAATAATTGTGGCTATAAGTCCTCTATCTGGGATAGTTTATACCACAATAGTTGTGGCTATAAATCCTCTATCTGGGATAGTTTATACCACAATAGTTGTGGCTATAAGTCATCTATCTGGGATAGTTTATACCACAATAGTTGTGGCTATAAGTCCTCTATCTGGGACAGTTTATACCACAATAGTTGTGGCTATAAGTCCTCTATCTGGGATAGTTTATACCACAATAGTTGTGGCTATAAGTCCTCTATCTGGGACAGTTTATACCACAATAGTTGTGGCTATTAGTCCTCTATCTGGGACAGTTTATACCACAATAGTTGTGGCTATAGTCCTCTATCTGGGATAGTTTATACCACAATAGTTGTGGCTATAAGTCCTCTATCTGGGACAGTTTATACCATCTTGGTTGTGGCTATAAGTCCTCTATCTGGGACAGTTTATACCACAATAGTTGTGGCTATAAGTCCTCTATCTGGGACAGTTTATACCATCTTAGTTGTGGCTATAAGTCCTCTATCTGGGACAGTTTATACCACAATAGTTGTGGCTATAAGTCCTCTATCTGGGATAGTTTATACCACAATAGTTGTGGCTATAAGTCCTCTATTTGGGATAGTTTATACCACAATAGTTGTGGCTATAAGGCATTTCTAACCTATTCTGATGACGAGATGAACATCGGATGACGATACAATATTGGGGGTGTTCTAAAGTTTATTGTACAATATAAAATTAATGCATGGCTGTAGCAAGGAGTTATTTATTTTGTGAGGCGTACACTATACTGTGAACTGTACATTACTGTCCTTTGTAGTTGGCATGACTGTGTAGGATTTCTATATGAACTGTTGCCTTCTATTTATCTGGGTTAGCCATGCCAGTAAAATGAAAACCCCATACATCCAAGCCAACTTGTAACGACAATAATTCAAAGAAAAGAAATCGGATATAGCCATGCTATTTAATATTATTTCTTAAAGAATCAGTTCCATTTGCTTGCGCCTACACACAACGAAACACATATGGACACCGTATGGGACAGCATATTTCTGGGGTTTCTCCACACAGTACCAACATATCTATAACATTTGATATCTGCCATAGCATGCTCTACGAGCACTCTGTATTTTGTGATATATCTATTGAGTTTACGACACTTTTGTCTTTCTCCTGGCTGCTTTCGAGGTATATGCGTTCATAACATAATCGCGATTAGGGTCGATTTTTGTCGCCTAAAATAAGCAAATTGTCTGGAATATGTAAGTCTGGTCCAACCTGTTTCATCAAGCCGTATTGTTGGGCATTGTCAAGATGACCTAGATATCCACTCTCGATGTGTCGATGCACATCAACCACCACCTGTGAGTGCATGCAATGATAGTTACGGTGCCCCGAATAATACCGTTATTGTGGTTCCATTTCTTGTCGATACATTTGATGGGACGTTCGATCTATGACAACCACAACCATGTGCAGTTTGGCCCATGTACTCTCCATAGCCATTCAACCAATGTCGGCCAAACAACAAAATGCCTTAACTTGTCATAAATCAGTGGGATAATATGTCTGACTTCAAGACGCACAGTGCCAACACTTACACCAAACATAGTGGCCAACACATGGTATGTTGGATACGCTCTTGCCCAAATCATAAACAATAATGTTCTGTTCCTTGCTGACAGCAAAGACGGTAGTCTAAAGGATATAA
>CM026397.1:92573625-92610351 GCA_014843695.1 Archivesica marissinica | reverse complement strand
TGGTAGGCAGCAGTCAATGTGCCTTATCTATACTGGTAGGCAGCAGTCAATGTGCCTTATCTATACTGGTAGGCAGCAGTCAATGTGCCTTATCTATACTGGTAGGCAGCAGTCAATATGCTTTATCCATACTAATAAGCAGCAGTCAATATTCCTTATCTATACTGGTAGGCAGCAGTCAATGTGCCTTATCTATACTGGTAGGCAGCAGTCAATGTGCCTTATCTATACTGGTAGGCAGCAGTCAATATGCCTTACCTATACTGGTAGGCAGCAGCCAATATGCCTTATCTATACTGGTAGGCAGCAACCAAGGCAGCAACAAATATGCCTTATCTATGCTGGTAGGCAGCAGTCAATATGCCTTATCTATGCTAGTAGGCAGCAGTCAATATGCCTTATTTATACTGGTAGGCAGCAGTCAATATGCCTTATATACTGGTAGGCAGCAACCAATATGCCTTATCCATACTGATAGGCAGCAGCCAATATGCCTTATCTATAATGGTAGGCAGCAACCAAGGCAGCAACCAATATGCCTTATCTATGCTGGTAGGCAGCAGTCAATATGCCTTATATATGCTGGTAGGCAGCAGTCAATATGCCTTATCTATGCTGGTAGGCAGCAGTCAATATGCCTTATTTATACTGGTAGGCAGCAGTCAATATGCCTTATCTATACTGGTAGGCAGCAGTCAATATGTCTTATCTATACTGATAGGCAGCAGTCAATATTCCTTATCTATACTGGTAGGCAGCAGTCAATATGCCTTATCTATACTGGTAGGCAACAACCAATATGCCTTATATATACAGATAGGCAACAGTCAATGTGCCTTATATATACTAGTAGGCAGCAGTCAATATGCCTTATATACTGGTAGGCAGCAACCAATATGCCTTATCCATACTGATAGGCAGCAGTCAATATGCCTTATCTATACTGGTAGGCAGCAGTCAATGTGCCTTATCTATACTGGTAGGCAGCAGTCAATATGCCTTATCTATGCTGATAGGCAGCAGCCAATATGCCTTATCTATACTGGTAGGCAGCAGTCAATATGCCTTATATATACTGGTAGGCAGCAACCAATATGCGTTATCCATACTGATAGGCAGCAGTCAATATGCCTTATCTATACTGGTAGGCAGCAGTCAATGTGCCTTATCTATACTGGTAGGCAGCCGTCAATGTGCCTTATTTATACTGATAGGCAACAGTCAATATTCCTTATATATACTGGTAGGCAGCAGTCAATGTGCCTTATCTATACTGGTAGGCAACAACCCATATGTTTTATATATATAGGTAGGCAGCAGTCAATGTGCCTTATCTGTACTGGTAGGCAGCAGTCAATATGCCTTATCTATACCGATAGGCAACAGTCAATGTGCCTTATCTATACAGGTAGGAAACAACCAAGACAGCAACCACTATGCCTTATCTATGCTGATAGGCAGCAGCCAATATGCCTTGTCTATACTGGTAGGCAGCAGTCAATGTGCCTTATCTATACTGGTAAGCAGCAGTCAATATGCCTTATCTATACTGATAGGCAGCAGTCAATGTGCCTTATCTATTCTGGTAGGCAGCAACCAATATGCCTTATCTATACTGGTAGGCAGCAACCAATATGCCTTATCTATACTGATAGGCAGCAGTCAATATGCCTTATCTATACTGATGGGCAGCAACCAATATCCCTTATCTATACTGATAGGCAGCAACCAATACGCCTTATCTATACTGGCAGGCAGCAACCAATATGCCTTATCTAGTCTGGTAGGCAGCAGTCAATACACCTTATCTATATTGGTACGCAGCAGTCAATATTCCTTATATATACTGGAAGGCAGCAGCCAATATGCCTTATCTATACTGGTAGGCAGCAACCAATATGCCTTATCTATACTGGTAGGCAGCCGTCAATGTGCCTTATCTATACTGGTAGGCAGCAGTCAATATGCCTTATTTATACTGGTAGGCAGCAGTCAATATGCCTTATCTATACTGGTAGGCAGCAATCAATGTGCCTTATCTATGCTGATAGGCAGAAGTCAATATGCCTTATATATACAGGTAGGCAGCAACCAATATGCCTTATATATACTTGTAGGCAGTAGTCAATGTGCCTTATCTATACTGGTAGGCAGCAGTCAATATGCCCTATCGATACTGATAAGCAGCAGTCAATATTCCTTATCTGTACTGGTAGGCAGCCGTCAATTTGCCTTATCTATACTAGTAGGCAGCCGTCAATGTGCCTTATC
This sequence comes from Archivesica marissinica, assembly GCA_014843695.1. Taxonomy (NCBI): domain Eukaryota; kingdom Metazoa; phylum Mollusca; class Bivalvia; order Venerida; family Vesicomyidae; genus Archivesica; species Archivesica marissinica. Next base: position 92,608,080 of record CM026397.1, on the reverse strand, counting down.
TATACTGGTAGGCAGCAGTCAATATGCTTTATCTATACTGATAGGCAGCCGTCAATGTGCCTTATCTATTCTGGTAGGCAGCAGTCAATGTGCCTTATCTATATTGGTAGGCAGCAGCCAATATGCCGTATCTATACTGGTAGGCAGTAACCAATATGCCTTATCTATACTGGCAGGCAGCAACCAATATGCCTTATCTATTCTGGTAGGCAGCAGTCAATGTGCCTTATCTATACTGGTAGACAGCAGCCAATATGCCATATCTATACTGGTAGGCAGCAAACAATATTCCTTATCAATACTGGTAGGCAGCAGTCAATATGCCTTATATATACTGGTAGGCAGCAATCAATGTGCCTTATCTATGCTGATAGGCAGCAGTCAATATTCCTTATCTATACTGATAGGCAGCAGCCAATATGCCTTATCTATACTGGTAGGCAGAAGTCAATATGCCTTATATATACTGGTAGGCAGCAACCAATATGCCTTATATATACTAGTAGGCAGTAGTCAATGTGCCTTATCTATACTGGTAGGCAGCAGTCAATATGCCTTATCTATGCTGATAGGCAGCAGTCAATATGCCTTATCTATACTGGTAGGCAGCAGTCAATATGCCTTATATATACTGGTAGGCAGCAACCAATATGCGTTATCCATACTGATAGGCAGCAGTCAATATGCCTTATCTATACTGGTAGGCAGCAGTCAATGTGCCTTATCTATACTGGTAGGCAGCAGTCAATGTGCCTTATTTATACTGATAGGCAACAGTCAATATTCCTTATATATACTGGTAGGCAGCAGTCAATGTGCCTTATCTGTACTGGTAGGCAGCAGTCAATATGCCTTATCTATACCGATAGGCAAAAGTCAATGTGCCTTATCTATACAGGTAGGAAACAACCAAGACAGCAACCACTATGCCTTATCTATGCTGCAGCAGCAATTGCCTTTCTATCTGGTAGGCAGCAGTCAATGTGCCTTATCTATACTGGTAAGCAACAGCCAATATGCCTTATCTATACTCATAGGCAGCAATCAATGTGCCTTATCTATTCTGGTAGGCAGCAACCAATATGCATTATCTATACTGGTAGGCAGCAACCAATATGCCTTATCTATACTGATAGGCAGCAGTCAATATGCCTTATCTATACTGATAGGCAGCAACCAATATCCCTTATCTATACTGATAGGCAGCAACCAATACGCCTTATCTATACTGGCAGGCAGCAACCAATATGTCTTATCTATTCTGGTAGGCAGCAGTCAATACACCTTATCTATATTGGTACGCAGCAGTCAATATTCCTTATATATACTGGAGGCAGCAGCCAATATGCCTTATCTATACTGGTAGGCAGCAACCAATATGCCTTATCTATACTGGTAGGTAGCCGTCAATGTGCCTTATCTATATTGGTAGGCAGCAGTCAATATGCCTTATTTATACTGGTAGGCAGCAGTCAATATGCCTTATCTATACTGGTAGGCAGCAATCAATGTGCCTTATCTATGCTGATAGGCAGCAGTCAATATTCCTTATCTTTACTGATAGGCAGCAGCCAATATGCCTTATCTATAATGGTAGGCAGCAGTCAATATTCCTTATCTATACTGATAGGCAGCAGCCAATATGCCTTATCCATACTGATAGGCAGCAGCCAATATGCCTTATCTATACTGGTAGGCAGCAGTCAATATGCCTTATCTATACTGGTAGGCAGCAGTCAATGTGCCTTATATATACTGGTAGGCAGCAGTCAATATGCCTTATATATACTGGTAGGCAGTAGTCAATGTGCCTTATCTATACTAGTAGGCAGCAATCAATGTGCCTTATCTATGCTGATAGGCAGCAGTCAATATTCCTTATCTATACTGATAGGCAGCAGCCAATATGCCTTATCTATACTGGTAGGCAGCAGTCAATATGCCTTATATATACTGGTAGGCAGCAACCAATATGCCTTATCTATACTGGTAGGCAGCAGTCAATGTGCCTTATCTATACTGGTAGGCAGCAGTCAATATGCCTTATCTATACTGGTAGGCAGCAGTCAATGTGCCTTATCTATACTGGTAGCAGCAACAATATGCCTTATTATCTGGTAGGCAGCAACCAATATGCCTTATCTATACTGGTAGGCAGCAGTCAATATGCCTTATCTATACTGGTAGGCAGCAGTCAATGTGCCTTATCTATACTGGTAGGCAGCAGTCAATGTGCCTTATCTATACTGGTAGGCAGCAATCAATGTGCCTTATCTATGCTGATAGGCAGCAGTCAATATTCCTTATCTATACTGATAGGCAGCAGCCAATATGCCTTATCTATACTGGTAGGCAGCAGTCAATATGCCTTATATATACTGGTAGGCAGCAACCAATATGCCTTATATATACTAGTAGGCAGTCAATGTGCCTTATCTATACTGGTAGGCAGCAGTCAATATGCCTTATCGATCTGATAAGCAGCGTCAATATTCCTTATCTATACTGGTAGGCAGCAGTCAATATGCCTTATCTATACTGGTAGGCAGCAGTCAATGTGCCTTATCTATACTGATAGGCAGCAGTCAATGTGCCTTATCTATGCTGATAGGCAGCAGTCAATATGCCTTATCTATACTGGTAGGCAGCAGTCAATGTGCCTTATCTATACTGGTAGGCAACAGTCAATCTGCCTTATCTATACTGGTAGGCAGCAGTCAATATGCCTTATCTATACTGATAGGCAGCAGTCAATATTCCTTATCTATACTGGTAGGCAGCAGTCAATATGCCTTATCTATACTGGTAGGCAGCAGTCAATGTGCCTTATCTATACTGGTAGGCAGCAGTCAATATGCCTTATCTATACTGGTAGGCAGCAGCCAATATGCCTTATCTATACTGGTAGGCAGCAACCAATGCACAATATGCCTTATCTATGCTGGTAGGCAGCAGTCAATATGCCTTATCTATACTGTTAGGCAGCAGTCAATGTGCCTTATCTATACTGGTAGCACAACCAAGGCAGCAACCAATATGCCTTATCTATGCTGGTAGGCAGCAGTCAATATGCCTTATCTATGCTGGTAGGCAGCAGTCAATATGCCTTATTTATACTGGTAGGCAGCAGTCAATATGCCTTATCTATACTGGTAGGCAGCAGTCAATATGCCTTATCTATACTGATAGGCAGCAGTCAATATTCCTTATCTATACTGGTAGGCAGCAACATTTATACTGGTAGGCAGCAACCATATGCCTTATCTATACTGATAGGCAGCGTCAATATGCCTTATCTATACTGGTAGGCAGCAGTCAAGTGCCTTATCTATACTGGTAGGCAGCAGTCAATATGCCTTATCTATACTGATAGGCAGCAGCCAATATGCCTTATTTGTGGCAGAATATGCCTTATCTATACTGGTAGGCAGCAGTCAATATGCCTTATCTATACTGATAGGCACAGTCAATGTGCCTTATCTATACTGGTAGGCAGCAACCAATATGCCTTATCTATACTGATAGGCAGCAGCCAATATGCCTTATCTATACTGGTAGGCAGCAGTCAATGTGCCTTATCTATACTGGTAGGCAGCAGTCAATATGCCTTATCTATACTGATAGGCAGCAGTCAATGTGCCTTATCTATTCTGGTAGGCAGCAACCAATATGCCTTATCTATACTGGTAGGCAGCAACCAATATGCCTTATCTATACTGATAGGCAGCAGTCAATATGCCTTATCTATACTGATAGGCAGCAACCAATATCCCTTATCTATACTGATAGGCAGCAACCAATACGCCTTATCTATACTGGCAGGCAGCAACCAATATGCCTTATCTATTCTGGTAGGCAGCAGTCAATATGCCTTATCTATACTGGTAGGCAGCAGTCAATGTGCCTTATCTATGCTGATAGGCAGCAGTCAATATGCCTTATCTATACTGATAGGCAGCAGCCAATATGCCTTATCTATACTGGTAGGCAGCAGTCAATATTCCTTATCTATACTGATAGGCAGCAGCCAATATGCCTTATCTATACTGATAGGCAGCAACCAATATGCCTTATCTATACTGGTAGGCAGCAGTCAATATGCCTTATCTATACTGGTAGGCAGCAGTCAATGTGCCTTATATATACTGGTAGGCAGCAGTCAATATGCCTTATATATACTGGTAGGCAGTAGTCAATGTGCCTTATCTATACTGTAGGCAGCAATCAATGTGCCTTATCTATGCTGATAGGCAGCAGTCAATATTCCTTATCTATACTGATAGGCAGCAGCCAATATGCCTTATCTATACTGGTAGGCAGAAGTCAATATGCCTTATATATACTGGTAGGCAGCAACCAATATGCCTTATTTATACTGGTAGGCAGTAGTCAATGTGCCTTATCTATACTGGTAGGCAGCAGTCAATATGCCTAATCGATACTGATAAGCAGCAGTCAATATTCCTTATCTATACTGGTAGGCAGCCGTCAATGTGCTTTATCTATACTGATAGGCAGCCGTCAATTTGCCTTATCTATTCTGGTAGGCAGCAGTCAATGTGCCTTATCTATACTGGTAGACAGCAAACAATATTCCTTATCTATACTGGTAGGCAGCAAACAATATTCCTTATCAATACTGGTAGGCAGCAGTCAATATGCCTTATATATACTGGTAGGCAGCAGTCAATGTGCCTTATCTATACTGGTAGGCAGTAGTCAATGTGCCTTATCTATACTGGTAGGCAGCAATCAATGTGCCTTATCTATGCTGATAGGCAGCAGTCAATATTCCTTATCTATACTGATAGGCAGCAGCCAATATGCCTTATCTATACCGGTAGGCAGAAGTCAATATGCCTTATATATACTGGTAGGCAGCAACCAATATGCCTTATATATACTAGTAGGCAGTCAATGTGCCTTATCTATACTGGTAGGCAGCAGTCAATATGCCTTATCGATTCTGATAAGCAGCTATCAATATTCCTTATCTATACTGGTAGGCAGCAGTCAATATGCCTTATATATACTGGTAGGCAGCAGTCAATGTGCCTTATCTATACTGATAGGCAGCAGTCAATGTGCCTTATCTATGCTGATAGGCAGCAGTCAATATTCCTTATCTATACTGGTAGGCAGCAGTCAATGTGCCTTATCTATACTGGTAGGCAATAGTCAATCTGCCTTATGTATACTGGTAGGCAGCAGTCAATATGCCTTATCTATACTGATAAGCAGCAGTCAATATTCCTTATCTATACTGGTAGGCAGCAGTCAATGTGCCTTATCTATACTGGTAGGCAGCAGTCAATGTGCCTTATCTATACTGGTAGGCAGCAGTCAATATGCCTTATCTATACTGGTAGGCAGCAGCCAATATGCCTTATCTATACTGGTAGGCAGCAACCAATGCAGCAACCAATATGCCTTATCTATGCTGGTAGGCAGCAGTCAATATGCCTTATCTATACTGTTAGGCAGCAGCCAATATGCCTTATCTATACTGGTAGACAGCAACCAAGGCAGCAACCAATATGCCTTATCTATGCTTGTAGGCAGCAGTCAATATGCCTTATCTATGCTGGTAGGCAGCAGTCAATATGCCTTATTTATACTATTAGGCAGCAGTCAATATGCCTTATCTATACTGGTAGGCAGCAGTCAATATGTCTTATCTATACTGATAGACAGCAGTCAATATTCCTTATCTATACTGGTAGGCAGCAGTCAATATGCCTTATCTATACTGGTAGGCAACAACCAATATGCCTTATATATACAGATAGGCAACAGTCAATGTGCCTTATATATACTAGTAGGCAGCAGTCAATATGCCTTATATATACTGGTAGGCAGCAACCAATATGCCTTATCCATACTGATAGGCAGCCGTCAATATGCCTTATCTATACTGGTAGGCAGCAGTCAATGTGCCTTATCTATACTGGTAGGCAGCAGTCAATATGCCTTATCTATGCTGATAGGCAGCAGCCAATATGCCTTATCTATACTGGTAGGCAGCAGTCAATATGCCTTATCTGTACTGGTAGGCAGCAGTCAATATGCCTTATCTATACCGATAGGCAACAGTCAATGTGCCTTATCTATACAGGTAGGCAACAACCAAGACAGCAACCAATATGCCTTATCTATACTGATAGGCAGCAGCCAATATGCCTTATCTATACTGGTAGGCAGCAGTCAATGTGCCTTATCTATACTGGTAGGCAGCAGTCAATATGCCTTATCAATACTGATAGGCAGCAGTCAATGTGCCTTATCTATTCTGGTAGGCAGCAACCAATATGCCTTATCTATACTGGTAGGCAGCAACCAATATGCCTTATCTATACTGATAGGCAGCAGTCAATATGCCTTATCTATACTGATAGGCAGCAACCAATATCCCTTATCTATACTGATAGGCAGCAACCAATACGCCTTATCTATACTGGCAGGCAGCAACCAATATGCCTTATCTATTCTGGTAGGCAGCAGTCAATACACCTTATCTATATGGGTACGCAGCAGTCAATATTCCTTATATATACTGATAGGCAGCAGCCAATATGCCTTATCTATACTGATAGGCAGCAGCCAATATGCCTTATCTATACTGGTAGGCAGCAGTCAATATGCCTTATATATACTGGTAGGCAGCAGTCAATGTGCCTTATATATACTGGTAGGCAGCAGTCAATATGCCTTATATATACTGGTAGGCAGTAGTCAATGTGCCTTATCTATGCTGATAGGCAGCAGTCAATATTCCTTATCTATACTGGTAGGCAGCAGTCAATGTGCCTTATCTATACTGGTAGGCAGCAGTCAATTTGCCTTATTTATTCTGGTAGGCAGCAACCAATATGCCTTATCTATACTGGTACGCAGCAACCAATATTCCTTATCTATACTGATAGGCAGCAGTCAATATGCCTTATCTATACTGATAGGCAGCAACCAATATGCCTTATCTATACTGATAGGCAGCAACCAATACGCCTTATCTATACTGGCAGGCAGCAACCAATATGCCTTATCTATTCTGGTAGGCAGCAGTCAATACACCTTATCTATATTGGTACGCAGCCGTCAATATTCCTTATATATACTGGAAGGCAGCAGCCAATATGCCTTATCTATACTGGTAGGCAGCAACCAATATGCCTTATCTATACTGGTAGGCAGCCGTCAATGTGCCTTATCTATACTGGTAGGCAGCAGTCAATATGCCTTATTTATACTGGTAGGCATCAGTCAATGTGCCTTATCTATACTGGTATGCAGCAATCAATGTGCCTTATCTATGCTGATAGGCAGCAGTCAATATTCCTTATCTATACTGGTAGGCAGCAGTCAATATTCCTTATCTATACTGGTAGGCAGCCGTCAATTTGCCTTATCTATACTAGTAGGCAGCCGTCAATGTGCCTTATCTATACTGGTAGGCAGCAGTCAATATGCTTTATCTATACTGATAGGCAGCCGTCAATGTGCCTTATCTATTCTGGTAGGCAGCAGTCAATGTGCCTTATCTATATTGGTAGGCAGCAGCCAATATGCCGTATCTATACTGGTAGGCAGTAACCAATATGCCTTATCTATACTGGCAGGCAGCAACCAATATGCCTTATCTATTCTGGTAGGCAGCAGTCAATGTGCCTTATCTATACTGGTAGACAGCAGCCAATATGCCATATCTATACTGGTAGGCAGCAAACAATATTCCTTATCAATACTGGTAGGCAGCAGTCAATATGCCTTATATATACTGGTAGGCAACAGTCAATGTGCCTTATCTATACTGATAGGCAGCAGTCAATGTGCCTTATCTATGCTGATAGGCAGCAGTCAATATTCCTTATCTATACTGGTAGGCAGCAGTCTATGTGCCTTATCTATACTGGTAGGCAATAGTCAATCTGCCTTATCTATACTTGTAGGCAGCAGTCAATATGCCTTATCTATACTGATAAGCAGCAGTCAATATTCCTTATCTATACTGGTAGGCAGCAGTCAATGTGCCTTATCTATACTGGTAGGCAGCAGTCAATGTGCCTTATCTATACTGGTAGGCAGCAGTCAATGTGCCTTATCTATACTGGTAGGCAGCAGTCAATATGCATTATCCATACTAATAAGCAGCAGTCAATATTCCTTATCTATACTGGTAGGCAGCAGTCAATGTGCCTTATCTATACTGGTAGGCAGCAGTCAATGTGCCTTATCTATACTGGTAGGCAGCAGTCAATATGCCTTATCTATACTGATCAGCAGCAGTCAATATTCCTTATCTATACTGGTAGGCAGCAGCCAATATGCCTTATCTATACTGGTAGGCAGCAGTCAATGTGCCTTATCTATACTGGTAGGCAGCAGTCAATATGCCTTATCTATACTGATAAACAGCAGTCAATATTCCTTATCTATACTGGTAGGCAGTAGTCAATATGCCTTATCTATACTGGTAGGCAGCAGTCAATATGCCTTATCTATACTGATAAGCAGCAGTCAATATTCCTTATCTATACTGGTAGGCAGCAGTCAATATACCTTATATATACTGGTAGGCAGTAGACAATGTGCCTTATCTATACTGGTAGGTAGCAGTCAATATGCCTTATCTATACTGGTAGGCAACAGACAATATGCCTTATCTATACTGATAGGCAACAGCCAATATGCCTTATATATACTGGTAGGCAGCAGTCAATATGTCTTATTTATACTGATAGGCAGCAGTCCGTATGTCTTATCTATACTGATAGGCAGCAGTCAATGTGCCTTATTTATACTGATAGGCAGCAACCAATATGCCTTATCTATACTGGTAGGCAGCAGTCAATATTCCTTATATATACTGATAGGCAGCAGTCAATGTGCCTTGTCAATACTGGTAGGCAGCAACAAATATGCCTTATCTATACTGGTAGGCAGCAGTCAATATGTCTTATTTATACTGATAGGCAGCAATCAATGTGCCTTATCTATACTGGTAGGCAGCAACCAATATGCCTTATCTATACTGGTAACCAGCAGTCAATGTGCCTTATCTATACTGATAGGCAGCAGTCAATGTGCCTTATCCATACTGGTAGGCAGCAACCAATATGACTTATCTATACTGGTAGGTAGCAGCCAATGTGCCTTATCTATACTGATAGGCAGCAGTCAATATTCCTTATCTATACTGGTAGGCAGCAGTCAATATGCCTTATCTATACTGGTAGGCAACAGTCAATATGCCTTATCTATACTGATAGGCAGCAGTCAAAGTGCCTTATCTATACTGGTAGGCAGCAGTCAAAGTGCCTTATCTATACTGGTAGGCAGCAGTCAATATGCCTTATTTATACTGGTAGGCAGCAGTCAAAGTGCCTTATCTATACTGGTAGGCAGCAGTCAATGTGCCTTATCTATACTGGTAGGCAGCAGTCAATATGCATTATCCATACTAATAAGCAGCAGTCAATATTCCTTATCTATACTGGTAGGCAGCAGTCAATGTGCCTTATCTATACTGGTAGGCAGCAGTCAATGTGCCTTATCTATACTGGTAGGCAGCAGTCAATATGCCTTATCTATACTGATCAGCAGCAGTCAATATTCCTTATCTATACTGGTAGGCAGCAGCCAATATGCCTTATCTATACTGGTAGGCAGCAGTCAATGTGCCTTATCTATACTGGTAGGCAGCAGTCAATATGCCTTATCTATACTGATAAACAGCAGTCAATATTCCTTATCTATACTGGTAGGCAGTAGTCAATATGCCTTATCTATACTGGTAGGCAGCAGTCAATATGCCTTATCTATACTGATAAGCAGCAGTCAATATTCCTTATCTATACTGGTAGGCAGCAGTCAATATACCTTATATATACTGGTAGGCAGTAGTCAATGTGCCTTATCTATACTGGTAGGTAGCAGTCAATGTGCCTTATCTATACTGGTAGACAACAGTCAATATGCCTTATCTATATTGGTAGGCAGTAACCAATATGCCTTATCTATATTGGTAGGCAGTAACCAATATGCCTTATCTATACTGGTAGGCAGCAGCCAATATGCCTTATCTATACTGGTAGGCAACAGACAATATACCTTATCTATACTGATAGGCAACAGCCAATATGCCTTATATATACTGGTAGGCAGCAGTCAATATGTCTTATCTATACTGATAGGCAGCAGTCCGTATGTCTTATCTATACTGATAGGCAGCAGTCAATGTGCCTTATTTATACTGATAGGCAGCAACCAATATGCCTTATCTATACTGGTAGGCAGCAGTCAATATTCCTTATATATACTGATAGGCAGCAGTCAATGTGCCTTGTCAATACTGGTAGGCAGCAACAAATATGCCTTATCTATACTGGTAGGCAGCAGTCAATATGTCTTATTTATACTGATAGGCAGCAATCAATGTGCCTTATCTATACTGGTAGGCAGCAACCAATATGCCTTATCTATACTGGTAACCAGCAGTCAATGTGCCTTATCTATACTGATAGGCAGCAGTCAATGTGCCTTATCTATACTGGTAGGCAGCAACCAATATGACTTATCTATACTGGTAGGTAGCAGCCAATGTGCCTTTTCTATACTGATAGGCAGCAGTCAATATTCCTTATCTATACTGGTAGGCAGCAGTCAATATGCCTTATCTATACTGGTAGGCAACCGTCAATATGCCTTATCTATACTGATAGGCAGCAGTCAAAGTGTCTTATCTATACTGGTAGGCAGCAGTCAAAGTGCCTTATCTATACTGGTAGGCAGCAGTCAATATGCCTTATCTATACTGGTAGGCAGCAGTCAAAGTGCCTTATCTATACTGGTAGGCAGCAGTCAATGTGCCTTATCTATACTGATAGGCAGCAGTCAATATTCCTTATATATACTGGTAGGCAGCAGTCAATATGCCTTATCTATACTGGTAGGCAACAGTCAAAATGCCTTATCTATACTGATAGGCAGCAGTCAATATGCCTTATCTATACTGATAGACAGCAGTCAAAGTGCCTTATCTATACTGGTAGGCAGCAGTCAAAGTGCCTTATCTATACTGGTAGGCAGCAGTCAATATGCCTTATCAATACTGGTAGGCAGCAGTCAAAGTGCCTTATCTATACTGGTAGGCAGCAGTCAATGTGCCTTATCTATACTGATAGGCAGCAGTCAATATGCCTTTTCCTGTGTAACCGTGTTCGACGAATTGACCTTTCTGCAAACGCTACTTAGGCACGCCCCCCATAGTTACCGGTGCTCGCTGTAACCACGCGAGACAAGCTATCTAACAAACTGGCGTCTAACGCAGTCCTGCATCGAGTTAATCTAGATAACATTCCGTCGAATTTCTCGGTTTTATTTCACCCAGATAAGAATATCTCGTTGAAAGCAAGACAGCAATGGTTTAAGTTTTCAGTGAACGTTATTTCTCTAAAGTACAGATATATTTAACGGATGAGGACGTGTTAAGTATTCGTGGAAAATGCTTTCGCAGTCAACGGAAGAGTGAACAACCATATCGTGTCAACTTTGACATCAAAAGAAATGAAATATGCCACCGTATTGAGAGACTCGACCCTATGCCTCCTAGAAGACTCGAACATTAGGCCCAAAAACTGAACACCAGTACGTTCACTGAGCTAATATGGGAGTCCCACAGCTCTGCACATGCATGGGTACTATTACTACTATCTGATCCCTAGTCCACCATCCACGACAATATGTATGAACCACATGTATAATTTGAATCACCATTATACTCACATATCTCTTGTGAACAGTAAATCTATAAATGCAGAATATATTTTTTCGAAATATTTTATTATGCATAAATAAATTAATTTCAACTTACTTTTGTGCAAATATATCTGTTTGCATTAATTTTGGATGTATTCAGCTGGTCGTCCACACAACTTAATTCACCTTAGACATGTTTCAAGATTTGTCTTAGGTTTTGGAAATGGCACGAATTTAACGTCACCTATCAATCGATCTGGATATCTACTATCACTGTCACACAGACCGTAACTACATCTTTTCACCATTGTCAATGACAGACAGCAATAATTAATTTGTAATTAATTTTCAAAACATAATTTCAGATCACGATCACTCATCAGATTTGATTAAAACTTTACTAAATAACTCGTTTGTCTGAGAGAACGATAAAACAATGACTCGGTGTAGTAATCAATGCTATAATTATGTGCACACATTTTATAATTGACCAATTAGCACAATCAGTGCTAAATTCCGTTGTGCAATACTTTGATATTGATAATAGCAGTAGGCCCCTATTGGGATATTATAAAGTCGGCGGTCTCTGTGATGTACCGGATAAGTTGTTGATTACTCCCAATAAACAGTGTGACACGCTTAAATTTGGTTGCTGTGTTTGCTAGAAAAGAATGACTATATGGGGTCAGTCGGTGTTTTTATAGATGCATTGTTTTTAAAGCAGCTGTCTGGTATTTTGTGGTTCATATACACACTTTTAGATTTGTCCAAGGATTTTGAAATGGGTTGAATTTAATGTCGATCACCAGGATATCGACTAATTTTGTACTATAACTAACCCACACACCAAAGCTACACATTTTCAACATCATTAAAACAATTTTAAACCCGTATTTTCGATCAAATTCACGCCTTTTCAAATTTGTCTACTCGTTACTAGTTTGTCTATTATGCATTGTTTGTCTAACAAGATGGCGGCGATAAGCCGTTGCCGGGGGTGTGCGCGAATGGTGCGATGCGATTGGCTAACGCCAGCTGTCAATCAAAATCGGCAGAAAGGTCAATTGATCGTATATAGCTGCTTCACGTAAATCAGCGACGCCCCAACATGACTGCAAAAACCGTATCACAGCATATAGTGGTGTGGAATCATGCAGATCGTTGTCTCAACCTTGTCACATCGTATCAGTAATTCCATATGCATGCTAAATGGTTAACAATAATGGCGGTTAACGGCGGTGGACGTTTGCAGACAACCGTCAGATAAACATATACATAATACGACTAATTACACAGCATGCATCCTATTCATGCACGTATATCCATATATATAGTAACTGTTATTTGCAGTGTATAATCTGCAATTCAGAGTTGTATATATAATTTAATATTGTGTTTATTTATGTGAATGTATAATTCACATCATCTGGTATGTTATAGCGATGGTCGTCCATCATCAACAGCCAATCACTAAGCATAATATATAGATGCACATCATTTACATAATACTAGGGACAGGTAAAAGAAGATAACAGGTGTTATGTTAGTAAAGTATTATACGATGTGATGACTATCGTATTGCGTTATGTATCTACCACTACAACGTAACTACTATGTGTCTACAGGACTATAATACGGCCTACGTACTATAATACGGCTTACGTACTATAATACGGCTTACGTACTATAATACGGCCTACGTACTATAATACGGCCTACGTACTATAATACGGCCTACGTACTATAATACGGCCTACGTACTATAATACGGCTTACGTACTATAATACGGCCTACGTACTATAATACGGCCTACGTACTATAATACGGCCTACGTACTATAATACGGCCTACGTACTATAATACGGCTTACGTACTATAATACGGCCTACGTACTATAATACGGCCTACGTACTATAATACGGCTTACGTACTATAATACGGCCTACGTACTATAATACGGCTTACGTACTATAATACGGCTTACGTACTATAATACGGCCTACGTACTATAATACGGCTTACGTACTATAATACGGCGTACGTACTATAATACGGCCTACGTACTATAATACGGCCTACGTACTATAATACGGCCTACGTACTATAATACGGCGTACGTACTATAATACGGCTTACGTACTATAATACGGCTTACGTACTATAATACGGCGTACGTACTATAATACGGCTTACGTAGGCCTACTATAATACGGCGTACGTACTATAATACGGCCTACGTACTATAATACGGCCTACGTACTATAATACGGCTTACGTACTATAATACGGCGTACGTACTATAATACGGCTTACGTACTATAATACGGCCTACGTACTATAATACGGCTTACGACTGAAGTATATCAAGTTATAGAAAAGGGTTCCCTATATGTGGAATGAAAGGGAGTTTCAACTGATACATACACATAGACACAATTTATTCATACAATGTTTTATTCGAATTAATAACCTGCGACACAAACTTCTCCAATGCCTGTCATGCAGTGGCAATGTGCAAAGTCGATTATTCCGTGTGGATTGGCGACTTCTCCAATGCCTGTCATGCAGTGGCAATGTGCAGAGTCGATTATTCCATCTGCAGTGGTAACTTCTCCAATGCCTGTCATGCAGTGGCAGTGAGCAGAGTCGATGATTCCATCTGGATTGGCAACTTCTCCAATGCCTGCCATGCAGTGGTAATGTGCATCTGGATTGGCGATGACCCAGTGTTTCAGCGGTGTATCACTAATCGGCTAAGAATGTCGGAGCTGCATATAAACAAACCTCATTCGCATTATTGTAAACTAGTATACATATATATGTATGATCTGGATAGCCCTGCGTGCTGCCGGGCTCTGTAAACAAAATGCCCCGTCAAGCTCACGAAAACAATGTGCACGTAAAAAACCAGAGGGGACTCTGGAATGGGTCTCTGTCTGTATCATTGCACTATCCTCCACAAATATAAAATGACTAATATCTTCAGGAGGCGTCGCTCATATGGGCAACCGGTAACGACGATAAATGAACGTAAAACACACGAAAACAATGGATATTCCCAGGTACTCTAGGGGCTGGGCATGAGTTATATGCATTTTTATGCATAGGGGAAACCCCACTTTTATATGGTAGTATAGGTCCTAGGCTTTAAAAGCAATTTGGGTTCTCGTTCGAAAACCCTATACAGTTTTCCCAGCATGCCCCAAAAGTTGCCCACCGGGCGAGAAACCATACCGGTCATATCTCGGCCATTTCTTGAGCGATTTTGACAATCTTTTTTTTAATAGAGGTTTTTTTTGGGCGTGCAACACGTTTAAAACAATATAAAATCGATATGGAGTCTCTATCAAGTGATTCCAAAGTCAATCGAAAACACAGACCATGTTCCAGCACATGTTCTACATTCTCCGCCGGGCGAGAAACCATACCGGTCAAATCTCGGCCATTTCTTGAGCGATTTTGACAATCTATTTTTTAGGATAGAGGTTTGTTTGGCTGTTGAACAAATTTAGTTGATTTGAGATTTTGTTTACATGGTAGGGGCTCTGAAGGTCTTCCGGTGAAACTGAATCAGGTTTGCAGATTTAACACCCACATCACAATGAAACAGATCTAATTATATGGATTGGTGCAGGCATCATCTTGCAACTTCATGCACTTGCAGAAAGGGGTATAGCCTACCTACTTCATGCGGCATGTACATATGGCTCGAGCACACTAGCCACAGAGACTGGAACAAGGCATTCGTTCTCTAGCTGACACCCAAAATGTAGTGGATCTATGATGCTGGGTTGGAAGATGTGGATAATCGAGTATGTACCGAATAAGGCTCGCATTATGTGTGGAAGCACGTTGGAGGTAAATTTTGATGTGATGAGCCCTTGGTCTGATGATATATTTGGGCACGAAGCTGTGTGAAAGACGAATATTGGTTACTCTCTCTTAAAACAAACACAATGAATTTTTCAGCATCAGCCTTGGTCTCGGGTGTAATTGTCATTTCTCTACCGAAATTTCTAAGCCATTGGATGGGCTGGGCTTTGAGGGCAGCTTTCTTGGTGCCTACTTTGCTTGTTGCATCACGTCCAGTCAAGCAGTGCAAGGCGGGAATGACATGGCAAACGTCTTGACCTTGACGTTCGTGCACAATCGCACAGTTTTGCCGCATCCACCTCGCATCCAGAGCTCGCTTAGTCCTGCTTCTTTCATGATAGGTAAGTGGTAGAGTAGGGCCACAGCAACGTCAGTGTCGTTGTACAAAACTACACAGGTTTTGTAGCCTGCCTTAGCACAGTTGAAGGCATGGAGAACAAGCCGCAAATCTGCCTTGTCTAGCTGTGAGTACAATTCAGGAGGTATTGTTCTGTTGCCTTTATACAAGGAAGTACATGGCCAGTCGTCGCCCTGCATTGATAGCTGACTCACGACAGTAGGGTGTGGTAAGTCCATGGCGAGAACAGAGACATGTTTCTAAACCAGCATCATCTTGTTCTGTTGTGATGGCCAGAAGTTAGCCATCATGGAAAGTGGAGACTCAGGTGTGAATTCAATTAACACAATCGAAGGTCAGTACACCTTCTCTCGTGTTCTTGGTCTTGTGGAAGGCTCTCCAGTATAGATGTCAAAGACATAGTCACAGCGGCCATGTTTGTGGTAGATCGCTAAAGACTTTTGCATGGGTGTGAGCAGGACACCGAATGCATTAAGCCCCTGAAGTGGTAGGCGGCGGACTAGGGCCATGACGTCGATAATAAATGCAGAATTATCACAATGCATATACTGCATATCAGCATCAGTCAGGACAAGCTCAAGCTCACGTATGAGCAGACTTTTCTCTGAGTGGGTCATGTAGCCGTCGGCGTCAAATATCATGGGACTAGGTACAACACCATACTTGAGGAGCTCATTCGTTGTAATGTGTCTGTGTCGAGCAATGTCAATATACTTGTCTGTGATGTTGACTTGTCTCACAGTTTGCTTTACAGTTGACTTCGGCTTGTTGTTCTTTATGCTGATCATTGTATGGATCTTGCGGCGGCTGTCTAGTCGTACATTCCTCGTGATGAAAGCGCTCATGGTGAACATGCTCATAAGCTTCTTTCCCAATGTCTGTCTCATTCAGCAAATCACTTCTTATGTTTTCAGGCATACCTTATTTGGTTACAAAGTTGTGAAACTTCTTTGGGCAATCAGTTGAGAAAGAAGACCCTCTTTCCTCAATACAGCGGACACAGTTCTGGATATTTTCTTCGCTCTTGTTCGTGTAGGATTGGGATGATTCATGATGTACATAGGCTTCTGACGTGTGTTCATGAACACCTGTAATTTCACGAAGCAAGTTGTTCACACCTATCATCTCGTGAAAGATCAGATCCCATTGGGCGACAAATAAAATTGTTTCCACTTGCAATGCCCAATGATGCTGTCACTGCATTTTGAAGAAAGATCTATTCTTTGCTCGAGCATTTGGTGACCCCCACAGCTGTAAAGACACCAAGCTTGTCCTTCACAGAGAAGGAGTTACCAGGGTTCATTCTAGGTCAGAATCTTATCTTTGTGAGAAGTGAGAAAGCGCGTGATCGCTTCCTTAAATGGTGTTCTTTAATATGCATCTGCAAAATAGGGTTAAAATGCACATACAACATTTGAATAGAAGGAGTGCTTTATAATTGGCCATTGTATCTTACTAGACACAATTATGTTTGAAAATCGTAAAAACCAAAAAATACTTCTTTTTTTAGGGAGAAGTGGTGCCCCCAGAGGGCGAAGTCAGGGTCCCTAGGGCGACAATTTCACCCACATCGCCCTCTAGAATGATCCCTGAGTTACGTTCTGCAAAGTTCTCATACACCTCCTGAGGCAAGTTTCTGCAGATTTTCAAGGTAGACTGTCCCCCAGCGAAGGTAGTGTGTGCAGTCCCAGATGCCACATTCATACAGTGCCCGCTGCATGGCATCGAGGTGGGGGTCCCAAGAACCCTCTCTGTCGGCACGAAGAAGATCTAAGACCACCTGGAACCGAGACAAGTACTGGTACCAGCACAAATGAAATTCTCGCACACCTTGACTCTTGACTCTATGAACTCATCACGGCCACTCATCAGCTGAGTAGAAGAAGCGTTGCACTGATCGAGCAACTTCTTGTTGCGCTCTCGGGCTCCATATTTCATTGCACTGCGGAGGCTGGCCAAAAGCCTAAATTCCGTGACATATTTGTCAACTCCAGTACTCTCGAAGAATTCCTTCAACAGTAGGCACTGCATCACTTCGGCCAGGATCTTTTGAGCATCAAGCGACCGAGTGTAATGGCCCGCATTAAGAATCGAGGTCTGGATTATAGATGGCCCGTAGATATGTGTCTCAAGCCATACATGATCTGCACCACTTCCTTCGATGCTCCTGCCACAGCACTTAAGCAAGTGTTTTCGCAGTGTGGAACGTCCCTAAACACAATATGATGCACTTGAACTCATCTGGTCTCCGAAGCTGTATCATTTTTGCTATGCTGTACACCTTCTCATCGGCATAGAGTGTAATATATGATTGTACTAGTTGAGAACACAGGGACTTGATGCTATTCAACTCTGTGTATACAACGTCCCCGTTGTTGGGGTCAAGTGGCACTATGGGCGTAAAGACATTGTCATCCGTCCAAACCGCATTACTTGCACTCCACAATTGCATAGTTTGACTTGTCGGATATACAAGTCCGCCATGTGGCAATCACGGGGTTCCAAGTTAAGTCTGCATATAGCCCAAGCCATATCGGATAGTCTATTGTCCCGCCTAATGTCATTGTAGACTGTTGATCGTGGCCTTTGTAGGATGTAGGTAGGTCATACCTTTTCATATTGTCTCCAAATTATTGTAACTGCTGGCATGGCAATACTTCCTTTAGGGCTTTCGGACCATGAACAACTGATGTGTCAGAGCGCTTGGGTTTGGATAAGACGACCGTAGGCTTATGCTGGTAGAGGACACACACCGTATCGTGTTCAGATGAATTAGCATCTTCGTGGTCCCAGTTATCCATTGCTGCTGATGTGAAGTGCCCTGGGTCAAAATGGACTGGCCATGTCATGCTGGTACCGGCGAAGTTCCGTGTAGCTCATAGCTAGTGCCTGTCGATTCAAAGAGGTGACAAAGATTTTGCCACCGCGTCCTAGACAATGTGCAAACTCGGCATTCAATACAGACATTGGTGTTCTTTTTCTGCCAGAATGGTGAATGTAGAACATGTGCTGGAACATGATCTGTATTTTCGATTGACATTGGAATCACTTGATAGAGACTCCATATCGATTTTATATTGTTTTAAACGTGTTTCACACCCAAAAAACCTCTATTTAAAACAAAGATTGTCAAAATCGCTCAAGAAATGGCCGAGATATGACCGGTATGGTTTCTCGCCCGGTGGGCAACTATTGGGGCATGTTGGGAAAAATCTATAGGGTTTGCGAGCGAGAACCCACATTTTTTAAAGCCTAGGACCTATGCTACCATATAAAAATTAATGTTTCCCTATACATAAAAATGCATACAACTCTGTCCCAGCCCCAGGATCCATCTCGCTATTTCTGAAATATTTCTGATAGTTCATCACCAATAAGTGGGCACTTGATGAATACATGAACGTATGTAGTATGTCTAAATGTAATATCATACATATAGTATGTCTAAATGTAATATCATACATATAGTATGTCTAAATGCAATATCATACATATAGTATGTCTAAATGTAATATCATACATGTAGTATGTTTAAATGTAATATCATACATATAGTATGTCTAAATGTAATATCATATATGTAATATGTCTAAATGTAATATCATATATGTAGTATGTCTAAATGTAATATCATATATGTAATATGTCTAAATGTAATAT
This sequence comes from Archivesica marissinica, assembly GCA_014843695.1. NCBI lineage: Eukaryota > Metazoa > Mollusca > Bivalvia > Venerida > Vesicomyidae > Archivesica > Archivesica marissinica. Next base: position 92,588,434 of record CM026397.1, on the reverse strand, counting down.
CATATATGTAGTATGTCTAAATGTAATATCATATATGTAATATGTCTAAATGTAATATCATGCATGTAGTATGTCTAAATGTAATATCATGCATGTAGTATGTCTAAATGTAATATCATACATATAGTATGTCTAAATGCAATATCATACATATAGTATGTCTAAATGTAATATCATACATGTAGTATGTCTAAATGTAATATCATACATATAGTATGTCTAAATGTAATATCATATATGTAATATGTCTAAATGTAATATCATATATGTAGTATGTCTAAATGTAATATCATATATGTAATATGTCTAAATGTAATATCATATATGTAGTATGTCTAAATGTAATATCATATATGTAATATGTCTAAATGTAATATCATGCATGTAGTATGTCTAAATGTAATATCATGCATGTAGTATGTCTAAATGTAATATCATACATATAGTATGTCTAAATGCAATATCATACATATAGTATGTCTAAATGTAATATCATACATGTAGTATGTCTAAATGTAATATCATACATATAGTATGTCTAAATGTAATATCATATATGTAATATGTCTAAATGTAATATCATATATGTAGTATGTCTAAATGTAATATCATATATGTAATATGTCTAAATGTAATATCATGCATGTAGTATGTCTAAATGTAATATCATACATATAGTATGTCTAAATGTAATATCATACATGTAGTATATCTAAATGTAATAGCATACATGTAGTATGTCTAAATGTAATATCATACATATAGTATGTCTAAATGTAATATCATACATGTAGTATGTCTAAATGTAATATCATACATATAGTATGTCTAAATGTAATATCATACATGTAGTATGTCTAAATGTAATATCATATATGTAATATGTCTAAATGTAATATCATACATGTAGTATGTCTAAATATAATCATGTAGCCACCGTAGCTATATAGTCCTACACTTTATGTATATAAATTATGTATACGGAGATGTTTACTTAAATGCGCCCGTCTCATCACTAACTGCTACCAATGTAAATGCGCCCGTCTCATCACTAACTGCTACCAATGTCAATGCGCCCGTCTCATCACTAACTGCTACCAATGTCAATGCGCCCATCTCATCACTAACTGCTACCAATGTCAATGCGCCCGTCTCATCACTAACTGCTACCAATGTAAATGCGCCCGTCTCATCACTAACTGCTACCAATGTCATCACTAACTGCTACCAATGTAAATGCGCCCGTCTCATCACTAACTGCTACCAATGTCAATGCGCCCGTCTCATCACTAACTGCTACCAATGTAAATGCGCCCGTCTCATCACTAACTGCTACCAATGTAAATGCGCCCGTCTCATCACTAACTGCTACCAATGTCAATGCGCCCGTCTCATCACTAACTGCTACCAATGTCAATGCGCCCGTCTCATCACTAACTGCTACCAATGTCAATGCGCCCGTCTCATCACTAACTGCTACCAATGTAAATGCGCCCGTCTCATCACTAACTGCTACCAATGTCAATGCGCCCGTCTCATCACTAACTGCTACCAATGTAAATGCGCCCGTCTCATCACTAACTGCTACCAATGTCAATGCGCCCGTCTCATCACTAACTGATACCAATGTCAATGCGCCCGTCTCATCACTAACTGCTACCAATGTCAATAAAAGAAATTACATGTAATATACATATAGGCACTGAGCTTGTTTTCCAATCCATTTCTCAACTTTTCTTTTCAAAGAGGAGAACCGAAATCTACGGTGTTCCGTTAGGGTCATCGCGGTATATAAAAAATGTAACGCGATGGTACGATGGCACGATGTCGATGGTACGATGGCACGATGGCGATGGTACGATGGTACGATGTCGATGGTACGATGTCGATGGTACGATGGCACGATGTCGATGGTTCGATGGCACGATGGTACGATGTCGATGGTACGATGGCACGATGATAATAACACATCGTACCATCGTACCATCGACATCGTACCATCGACATCGTACCATCGTGCCATCGACATCGTGCCATCGTACCATCGACATCGTACCATCGTACCATCGACATCGTGCCATCGTATCATCGACATCGTACCATCGACATCGTACCATCGTACCATCGACATCGTACCATCGTACCATCGACATCGTACCATCGACATCGTGTCATCGTACCATCGTACCATCGACATCGTGCCATCGTACCATCGCCTTTTTGTGGCAATCAAGCGCTTTCATGCAGTAAAGCGTTCAAGCGCTTTCATGCAGTACTGTTTATTTAAATATTTATTTTGGTGTAGATCTATGTGCATATTTCGAACATATTCAACTACAATTAACCAAAGAAAACATAGCCCGGGGAAATTTAACAGCGCAATAGAATGAAATTTCACCGTAGCAACAACTGCAAATGCACGGAAGGATGAGAAAGCGTCTGTGTGATACGGAGTATGAACGTTTTTATAATAAAAATAATGTTATACATGTATAGTGTTCTATTTTCAATTGTGTCTGTCTGCGATATTTCCATAGTGTGCCGTACGAAATCAGTGGAGTAGCCAGAACAAAATTATGTGTACGCAAAATGGGAACACTGAAATTGCAACCTAGGCAGGGGGTCCAGGGGCATGCTCCCCCTGAATTCTTTTTACATCGTAAAGGCGATTTCCTGCCATCTGAGGTATCTATGGATAATTTGATCACCGACATTTTTCAACCTTTTCAAAACTATGTGTACGCAGCTGCGTTTTTGCGTACGGGCAGCTATGCGCCTGGAAATATAGAACGGAAGTCGGCCGTTGGATGTTTTAATGAATGAAAAAAGTAGCCCGATTCCCACGCTCCAAGTATTATTATGTGCGTTAGGTCCTAATGGTGTTCCTCAGTTTATGAATACATTTGCACTGGTATTGATTCATCGTAGACGACAGCAGTGGGAATGTAAATATACACGGTCGTGGAAGTCGTGATAGCGCAGTGCTAGCGCGTTCGCTTCAGGTGCAAAAGGCCCGGAGTTACACCAGGAATTAGGTCTCGAGAGTGATTTATATAAGTTGTAAGAACTTGTTTCGCAATCGAGCTTAAAAAATATATTTGTATAAACTGAATATACACGCATGAACATCGAAATCCGCGCTTCAATTCTTAAGTGATTTTCTGCATGTATATATTCAATCCTTAAGTGGTGAAAATAACGAACTATGGAAACGTCCATTGTTGTTGTCACTTAATGCGCATGCGTCACAGGAAGGCGATGGTACGATGGCACGATGTCGATGGTACGATGGCACGATGTCGATGGTACGATGGTACGATGTCGATGGTACGATTGTACGATGTCGATGGTACGATGGCACGATGGCGATGGTACGATGGTATGATGTCGATGGTACGATGGCACGATGTCGATGGTACGATGGCACGATGTCGATGGTACGATGTCGATGGTACGATGATACGATGTCGATGATACGATGGTACGATGGCACGATGCCGATGGTACGATGTCGATGGTACGATGGTACGATGGCGTTGACCATCGTACCATCGTATCATCGACATCGTACCATCGTACCATCGACATCGTACCATCGTACCATCGACATCGTGCCATCGTACCATCGACATCGTGCCATCGTACCATCGACATCGTACCATCGTACCATCGGCATCGTGCCATCGTACCATCGGCATCGTGCCATCGTACCATCGGCATCGTGCCATCGTACCATCGACATCGTGCCATCGTACCATCGTACCATCGACATCGTACCATCGTACCATCGACATCGTACCATCGGCATCGTGCCATCGTACCATCGTGCCATCGTACCATCGCCTTCCTGATTTCCCTCTATATACAGCGATGGCCCTAACGGAACACCGTAGAAATCTGTATAACTACTCATCCTTTTACTTCTGCGGTTTGAAGCGCAACATGTCTACATCTCCGCGAGGTGTTTGCCATTAGTGTAAGATAGATAGATATATGTCCTACCATTACTGGCCACCTTCAACTGACGGAAGTTATTGCCATTGTTGTAAATAATCGTATACATGATAGAAAATAAATATAACTTTATCTGGTATTTAGTATTCTGGTTGTTGCATACGCATATTCTCTCTGTTCTGGTATTTAGTATTCTGGTTGTTGCATAAACATATGCTCTCTGTTCTGGTATTTAGTATTCTGGTTGTTGCATAAACATATGCTCTCTGTTCTGGTATTTAGTATTCTGGTTGTTGCATACGCATATGCTCTCTGTTCTGGTATTTAGTATTCTGGTTGTTGCATAAACATATTCTCTCTGTTCTGGTATTTAGTATTCTGGTTGTTGCATAATCATATATGTTCTGGTATTTAGTATTCTGGTTGTTGCATACGCATATTCTCTCTGTTCTGGTATTTAGTATTCTGGTTGTTGCATACGCATATTCTCTCTGTTCTGGTATTTAGTATTCTGGTTGTTGCATAAACATATGCTCTCTGTTCTGGTATTTAGTATTCTGGTTGTTGCATAAACATATGCTCTCTGTTCTGGTATTTAGTATTCTGGTTGTTGCATACGCATATGCTCTCTGTTCTGGTATTTAGTATTCTGGTTGTTGCATAAACATATTCTCTCTGTTCTGGTATTTAGTATTCTGGTTGTTGCATACGCATATTCTCTCTGTTCTGGTATTTAGTATTCTGGTTGTTGCATAAACATATTCTCTCTGTTCTGGTATTTAGTATTCTGGTTGTTGCATACGCATATTCTCTCTGTTCTGGTATTTAGTATTCTGGTTGTTGCATACGCATACGCATACGCTCTCTGTTCTGGTATTAGTATTCTGGTTGTTGCATAAACATATTCTCTCTGTTCTGGTATTTAGTATTCTGGTTGTTGCATACACATATGCTCTCTTTTCTGGTGTTTAGTATTCTGGTTGCTGCATACGCATATTCTCTCTTTTCTGGTATTTAGTATTCTGGTTGTTGCATACGCATATGCTCTCTGTTCTGGTATTTAGTATTCTGGTTGTTGCATAAACATATTCTCTCTGTTCTGGTATTTAGTATTCTGGTTGTTGCATACGCATATGCTCTCTTTTCTGGTATTTAGTATTCTGGTTGTTGCATAAGCATATGCTCTCTGTTCTGGTATTTAGTATTCTGGTTGTTGCATACGCATAATCTCTCTTTTCTGGTATTTAGTATTCTGGTTGTTGCATACGCATATGCTCTCTGTTCTGGTATTTAGTATTCTGGTTGTTGCATAAACATATTCTCTCTTTTCTGGTATTTAGTATTCTGGTTGTTGCATAAACATATTCTCTCTTTTCTGGTATTTAGTATTCTGGTTGTTGCATACGCATATTCTCTCTTTTCTGGTATTTAGTATTCTGGTTGTTGCATAAGCATATGCTCTCTGTTCTGGTATTTAGTATTCTGGTTGTTGCATAAGCATATGCTCTCTGTTCTGGTATTTAGTATTCTGGTTGTTGCATACGCATATTCTCTCTTTTCTGGTATTTAGTATTCTGGTTGTTGCATAAGCATATGCTCTCTGTTCTGGTATTTAGTATTCTGGTTGTTGCATACGCATATTCTCTCTGTTATGGTATTTAGTATTCTGGTTGTTGCATAAACATATGCTCTCTGTTCTGGTATTTAATATTCTGGTTGTTGCATAAACATATGCTCTCTGTTCTGGTATTTAGTATCCTGGTTGTTGCATACGCATATGCTCTTTCTGATATTTTGATTAAAACAAATAAATCAGTTCTTACCCTCCCAGTCACCACTTTGTTGTTAACTGTCAAACGTCTTTCACCCATCCATTGACAAGCTGGTTAACCATTATACCATTCTAGAGATTTAACTGCCTTTAACTGCTTCATTGTATATGCACTTTTTGTATTGATCAAGTAATTAAAGCGACACTACATCAGTGAAAACGCACTTTTCTACAGAAAGTAATTTCCTATTATATGGTATACATTTTGTCCAAATAGTTGCCACAGAATCTGAGTATTTCAACTAATAAAAAACCGTCGTATACGCGTTTTGTTGACGTAACAAAATAATGTAAATATTGTCGACATCCATGTGTAATACAATGCACGTATCTTGAATAACACAATTTATGTTACAGATTTATCGTTATATCTCACATTTGTGACTATGCATATTTATTTAAAGGCTAATTTTAGTTAAATTATCTCTAAACGACAGTACAACGCGTTAAGTATTCACTCCAATGACAAACACATGTCAATTCAGGAGCATGGATGACCGTTATATGAAATTCTACTTTCACTTTTGAAAATGTGTAGCTGTAATGTAATGTCGCTTTAAGAATGTCAATTTATGTTATTGCATGAAAGCAACTTCGGTTATTTGTCATGAAACACTTTGCCACTTCATACGGATCAACACCGATACATGCTGTCTTCTCTTCATATCATACACGTGTCTTCTGATCTAAAGTATCTTTGTACGGTTTATTGGCGGGTTTAAGTGGTGCTTTATCAGTCATACATGGATCTGTTTTCGAAATTATATTTCCACTTCCTGATTTCAGTTTCAACAGGAGGCTTGACTTCCAAAATGGCCGCTCTAATCGAGTTCGCGCACCTGCTTAATTTGTGTATTCCCTCAGTTATTTTACATTATTCCATTACATATATGTTTATTGCTTATATCATGTTCCATTGTATCAACTGTTTACATATTTCATATGGTGCTATGCAGTATGCACAATTGGTTTTCTTACTAATAAACCACGACAGGGCTGTCCGATTAGCGCAGTGGTTAGCGCGCTCGCTTCTCACCAATGCAACCCGGGTTCGATCCTCGGACCGGGAAGTATGTATGATGGTACGGTGGTCGCCAGATCGGACAGATGGGTTTTCTCCAGTTACTCCGGTTTCCTCCCACATGAATTACCACATGTACGCGTTCATCCGCGCCAACGAGAGTGATTAATATAAGTTGTTAAAACTTGCTTCGCAATCGTTGTAAAATAAATAAAGGTTAAATCACGACATGCTCTAATTATGTTCCTATTACCTCCCTTGGCAGATAAAGTCTGATAAATTCCAAAGTGAGAATAGGTTCTTTTTAGTTAGAAACCTTTGTTTTTGCTGTTGTTACCTAACCAGATGTTGCGGTATGATAATTGTGATTTTATCAAAATCATGTTAATTACAAATAAGTACCGATTGATTCTTTACAAATAAGTACCGATTGATTGTTTTACAAATAAGTACCGATTGCATATACTGTAGGAGATTTGTCGAGATATAGTAATTTAATAATCGTATAAAGCGATGGTGGAATACAATTGCTAGCATGTTGTGCAAATGAAACAACGATACACACAGAGGAAAACACTTAAAATAGGACCTACATACGTTTAAGGAGTTTTCAGAGACAGTAACTGACCGATGTCTCTCATTGTGATCGACTTGCGACCACATAAACGTATCTTTGCCAGATTTTAGAGGGCGCCCTAGCCGGATCCGCTGGTGTAGTGGATACTCATTTAGTTTCGCTTCTTTGCAAGTTCTAGTTCTTACAGCATTAGTTAAATCTCCCTCAAAACCTTTATCCTGACGCAATCCATCGCCACGAGGCGCTGTGGAATTTAAGCCCCTTGTCTAAGGTCACAATCGTAACCGCCGGCTCAGCAGGGACCGCCCACCAAAGTTTGGCCTAAACTCGCATATATGCTCATATGTACACAATGTTATACCACAGGAACTTGAAATTGTATCCATAAGCCACTAAAGGTCTCGTACCTCTATCCTAGGACACCCGCCTCTATTAAAAAAAAGATAGAGATGAGAGAGGTACGAGACCTTTGGTGGCTTATGGGTAACATTTCAATTTCCTGTGGTTATACGCAGATCTATGAAAAGCGTGATTCACGCAGCTTATGTTTCATTATTGTGCATTGTATTGTCAAGGATATTATTAGTTTATTTTCAACTCTGCAGGAATCTAGTTTCAGTTTCTATTTATAATTCGTGTGTTATTCTAGGAATACAGGATAGGCGAAACCAGATAGAGTGTTTTACAATTAAGTACCCATTGCATTCACTGTAGGATGTCAATGATTTTCGGAAATGTATCATTATGTTTATTCGTGTACATATTACAAGTGACGCTCTTATGTCATTTCAACAGCATCTCCGTGTCTTGCACGCACTTGTTGATGGATAAACACGCACTTGTTGTTGGATAAACACGCACTTGTTGTTGGGTAAACACGCACTTGTTGGATAAACACGCACTTGTTGTTGGATAAACACGCACTTGTTGTTGGATAAACACGCACTTGTTGTTGGATAAACACGCACTTGTTGTTGGATAAACACGCACTTGTTGTTGGGTAAACACGCACTTGTTGGATAAACACGCACTTGTTGTTGGATAAACACGCACTTGTTGTTGGATAAACACGCACTTGTTGTTGGATAAACACGCACTTGTTGTTGGATAAACACGCACTTGTTGTTGGATAAACACGCACTTGTTGTTGGATAAACACGCACTTGTTGTTGGATAAACACGCACTTGTTGTTGGATAAACACGCACTTGTTGTTGGATAAACACGCACTTGTTGTTGGGTAAACACGCACTTGTTGTTGGGTAAACACGCACTTGTTGTTGGATAAACACGCACTTGTTGTTGGATAAACACGCACTTGTTGTTGGATAAACACGCACTTGTTGTTGGATAAACACGCACTTGTTGTTGGATAAACACGCACTTGTTGTTGGATAAACACGCACTTGTTGTTGGATAAACACGCACTTGTTGTTGGATAAACACGCACTTGTTGTTGGATAAACACGCACTTGTTGTTGGATAAACACGCACTTGTTGTTGGATAAACACGCACTTGTTGTTGGATAAACACGCACTTGTTGTTGGATAAACACGCACTTGTTGTTGGATAAACACGCACTTGTTGTTGGATAAACACGCACTTGTTGTTGGATAAACACGCACTTGTTGTTGGGTAAACACGCACTTGTTGTTGGATAAACACGCACTTGTTGTTGGATAAACACGCACTTGTTGTTGGATAAACACGCACTTGTTGTTGGATAAACACGCACTTGTTGTTGGATAAACACGCACTTGTTGTTGGATAAACACGCACTTGTTGTTGGATAAACACGCACTTGTTGTTGGATAAACACGCACTTGTTGTTGGTAAACACGCACTTGTTGTTGGATAAACACGCACTTGTTGTTGGATAAACACGCACTTGTTGTTGGATAAACACGCACTTGTTGTTGGATAAACACGCACTTGTTGTTGGATAAACACGCACTTGTTGTTGGATAAACACGCACTTGTTGGATAAACACGCACTTGTTGTTGGATAAACACGCACTTGTTGTTGGATAAACACGCACTTGTTGTTGGATAAACACGCACTTGTTGTTGGATAAACACGCACTTGTTGTTGGATAAACACGCACTTGTTGGATAAACACGCACTTGTTGTTGGATAAACACGCACTTGTTGTTGGATAAACACGCACTTGTTGTTGGATAAACACGCACTTGTTGTTGGATAAACACGCACTTGTTGTTGGATAAACACGCACTTGTTGTTGGATAAACACGCACTTGTTGTTGGATAAACACGCACTTGTTGTTGGGTAAACACGCACTTGTTGGATAAACACGCACTTGTTGTTGGATAAACACGCACTTGTTGTTGGATAAACACGCACTTGTTGTTGGATAAACACGCACTTGTTGTTGGGTAAACACGCACTTGTTGTTGGATAAACACGCACTTGTTGTTGGATAAACACGCACTTGTTGTTGGATAAACACGCACTTGTTGTTGGGTAAACACGCACTTGTTGTTGGATAAACACGCACTTGTTGTTGGATAAACACGCACTTGTTGTTGGATAAACACGCACTTGTTGTTGGATAAACACGCACTTGTTGTTGGATAAACACGCACTTGTTGTTGGGTAAACACGCACTTGTTGTTGGATAAACACGCACTTGTTGGATAAACACGCACTTGTTGTTGGATAAACACGCACTTGTTGTTGGGTAAACACGCACTTGTTGTTGGATAAACACGCACTTGTTGTTGGGTAAACACGCACTTGTTGTTGGATAAACACGCACTTGTTGTTGGATAAACACGCACTTGTTGTTGGATAAACACGCACTTGTTGTTGGGTAAACACGCACTTGTTGTTGGGTAAACACGCACTTGTTGTTGGATAAACACGCACTTGTTGTTGGATAAACACGCACTTGTTGTTGGATAAACACGCACTTGTTGTTGGATAAACACGCACTTGTTGTTGGGTAAACACGCACTTGTTGTTGGATAAACACGCACTTGTTGTTGGATAAACACGCACTTGTTGTTGGATAAACACGCACTTGTTGTTGGATAAACACGCACTTGTTGTTGGATAAACACGCACTTGTTGTTGGATAAACACGCACTTGTTGTTGGATAAACACGCACTTGTTGTTGGTAAATAAACACGCACTTGTTGTTGGATAAACACGCACTTTGTTGGATAAACACGCACTTGTTGTTGGATAAACACGCACTTGTTGTTGGATAAACACGCACTTGTTGTTGGGTAAACACGCACTTGTTGTTGGATAAACACGCACTTGTTGTTGGATAAACACGCACTTTGTTGGGTAAACACGCACTTGTTGTTGGGTAAACACGCACTTGTTGTTGGATAAACACGCACTTGTTGTTGGATAAACACGCACTTGTTGTTGGGTAAACACGCACTTGTTGTTGGGTAAACACGCACTTGTTGTTGGATAAACACGCACTTGTTGTTGGATAAACACGCACTTGTTGTTGGATAAACACGCACTTGTTGTTGGGTAAACACGCACTTGTTGTTGGATAAACACGCACTTGTTGTTGGATAAACACGCACTTGTTGTTGGATAAACACGCACTTGTTGTTGGATAAACACGCACTTGTTGTTGGATAAACACGCACTTGTTGTTGGATAAACACGCACTTGTTGTTGGATAAACACGCACTTGTTGTTGGATAAACACGCACTTGTTGTTGGATAAACACGCACTTGTTGTTGGATAAACACGCACTTGTTGTTGGATAAACACGCACTTGTTGTTGGATAAACACGCACTTGTTGTTGGGTAAACACGCACTTGTTGTTGGATAAACACGCACTTGTTGTTGGATAAACACGCACTTGTTGTTGGATAAACACGCACTTGTTGTTGGATAAACACGCACTTGTTGTTGGATAAACACGCACTTGTTGTTGGGTAAACACGCACTTGTTGTTGGATAAACACGCACTTGTTGTTGGATAAACACGCACTTGTTGTTGGATAAACACGCACTTGTTGTTGGATAAACACGCACTTGTTGTTGGATAAACACGCACTTGTTGTTGGATAAACACGCACTTGTTGTTGGATAAACACGCACTTGTTGTTGGATAAACACGCACTTGTTGTTGGATAAACACGCACTTGTTGTTGGATAAACACGCACTTGTTGTTGGATAAACACGCACTTGTTGTTGGGTAAACACGCACTTGTTGTTGGATAACACGCACTTGTTGTTGGGTAAACACGCACTTGTTGTTGGATAAACACCACGCACTTGTTGTTGGATAAACACGCACTTGTTGTTGGATAAACACGCACTTGTTGTTGGATAAACACGCACTTGTTGTTGGGTAAACACGCACTTGGTGGATAAACACGCACTTGTTGTTGGGTAAACACGCACTTGTTGGATAAACATGCACTTGTTGTTGGGTAAACACGCACTTGTTGTTGGATAAACACGCACTTGTTGTTGGATAAACACGCACTTGTTGTTGGATAAACACGCACTTGTTGTTGGATAAACACGCACTTGTTGTTGGATAAACACGCACTTGTTGTTGGATAAACACGCACTTGTTGTTGGATAAACACGCACTTGTTGTTGGATAAACACGCACTTGTTGTTGGATAAACACGCACTTGTTGTTGGATAAACACGCACTTGTTGTTGGATAAACACGCACTTGTTGTTGGATAAACACGCACTTGTTGTTGGATAAACACGCACTTGTTGTTGGATAAACACGCACTTGTTGTTGGATAAACACGCACTTGTTGTTGGATAAACACGCACTTGTTGTTGGATAAACACGCACTTGTTGTTGGATAAACACGCACTTGTTGTTGGATAAACACGCACTTGTTGTTGGATAAACACGCACTTGTTGTTGGATAAACACGCACTTGTTGTTGGATAAACACGCACTTGTTGTTGGATAAACACGCATTTGTTGGATAAACACGCACTTGTTGTTGGATAAACACGCACTTGTTGTTGGATAAACACGCACTTGTTGTTGGATAAACACGCACTTGTTGTTGGGTAAACACGCACTTGTTGTTGGATAAACACGCACTTGTTGTTGGGTAAACACGCACTTGTTGGATAAACACGCACTTGTTGTTGGGTAAACACGCACTTGTTGGATAAACACGCACTTGTTGTTGGGTAAACACGCACTTGTTGGATAAACACGCACTTGTTGTTGGGTAAACACGCACTTGTTGGATAAACACGCACTTGTTGTTGGGTAAACACGCACTTGTTGTTGGATAAACACGCACTTGTTGTTGGATAAACACGCACTTGTTGTTGGATAAACACGCACTTGTTGTTGGGTAAACACGCACTTGTTGTTGGATAAACACGCACTTGTTGTTGGATAAACACGCACTTGTTGTTGGATAAACACGCACTTGTTGTTGGATAAACACGCACTTGTTGTTGGATAAACACGCACTTGTTGTTGGATAAACACGCACTTGTTGTTGGATAAACACGCACTTGTTGTTGGGTAAACACGCACTTGTTGTTGGATAAACACGCACTTGTTGTTGGGTAAACACGCACTTGTTGTTGGATAAACACAACACGCACTTGTTGTTGGATAAACACGCACTTGTTGTTGGATAAACACGCACTTGTTGTTGGATAAACACGCACTTGTTGTTGGGTAAACACGCACTTGGTGGATAAACACGCACTTGTTGTTGGGTAAACACGCACTTGTTGGATAAACACGCACTTGTTGTTGGATAAACACGCACTTGTTGTTGGATAAACACGCACTTGTTGTTGGATAAACACGCACTTGTTGTTGGATAAACACGCACTTGTTGTTGGGTAAACACGCACTTGTTGTTGGATAAACACGCACTTGTTGTTGGATAAACACGCACTTGTTGTTGGATAAACACGCACTTGTTGTTGGATAAACACGCACTTGTTGTTGGATAAACACGCACTTGTTGTTGGATAAACACGCACTTGTTGTTGGATAAACACGCACTTGTTGTTGGATAAACACGCACTTGTTGTTGGATAAACACGCACTTGTTGTTGGATAAACACGCACTTGTTGTTGGATAAACACGCACTTGTTGTTGGATAAACACGCACTGTTGTTGATAAACACGCACTTGTTGTTGGATAAACACGCACTTGTTGTTGGATAAACACGCACTTGTTGTTGGATAAACACGCACTTGTTGTTGGTAAACACGCACTTGTTGTTGGATAAACACGCACTTGTTGTTGGATAAACACGCACTTGTTGTTGGGTAAACACGCACTTGTTGTTGGATAAACACGCACTTGTTGTTGGATAAACACGCACTTGTTGTTGGGTAAACACGCACTTGTTGTTGGATAAACACGCACTTGTTGTTGGGTAAACACGCACTTGTTGTTGGATAAACACGCACTTGTTGTTGGATAAACACGCACTTGTTGTTGGATAAACACGCACTTGTTGTTGGATAAACACGCACTTGTTGTTGGATAAACACGCACTTGTTGTTGGATAAACACGCACTTGTTGTTGGATAAACACGCACTTGTTGTTGGATAAACACGCACTTGTTGTTGGATAAACACGCACTTGTTGTTGGATAAACACGCACTTGTTGTTGGATAAACACGCACTTGTTGTTGGGTAAACACGCACTTGTTGTTGGATAAACACGCACTTGTTGTTGGATAAACACGCACTTGTTGTTGGATAAACACGCACTTGTTGTTGGATAAACACGCACTTGTTGTTGGATAAACACGCACTTGTTGTTGGATAAACACGCACTTGTTGTTGGATAAACACGCACTTGTTGTTGGATAAACACGCACTTGTTGTTGGATAAACACGCACTTGTTGTTGGGTAAACACGCACTTGTTGTTGGATAAACACGCACTTGTTGTTGGATAAACACGCACTTGTTGTTGGATAAACACGCACTTGTTGTTGGATAAACACGCACTTGTTGTTGGATAAACACGCACTTGTTGGATAAACACGCACTTGTTGTTGGATAAACACGCACTTGTTGTTGGATAAACACGCACTTGTTGTTGGATAAACACGCACTTGTTGTTGGATAAACACGCACTTGTTGTTGGATAAACACGCACTTGTTGGATAAACACGCACTTGTTGTTGGATAAACACGCACTTGTTGTTGGGTAAACACGCACTTGTTGTTGGATAAACACGCACTTGTTGTTGGATAAACACGCACTTGTTGTTGGATAAACACGCACTTGTTGTTGGATAAACACGCACTTGTTGTTGGATAAACACGCACTTGTTGTTGGATAAACACGCACTTGTTGTTGGATAAACACGCACTTGTTGTTGGATAAACACGCACTTGTTGTTGGATAAACACGCACTTGTTGTTGGATAAACACGCACTTGTTGTTGGGTAA
>CM026397.1:92523597-92572625 GCA_014843695.1 Archivesica marissinica | reverse complement strand
ACTAGTAAGGTGGGTATCTACTGTATGTGTAGAGAATCAGCCACTAGTAAGGTGGGTATCTACTGTATGTGTAGAGAATCAGCCACTAGTAAGGTGGGTATCTACTGTATGTGTAGAGAATCAGTCACTAGTAAGGTGGGTATCTACTGTATGTGTAGAGAATCAGCCACTAGTAAGGTGGGTATCTACTGTATGTGTAGAGAATCAGTCACTAGTAAGGTGGGTATCTACTGTATGTGTAGAGAATCAGTCACTAGTAAGGTGGGTATCTACTGTATGTGTAGAGAATCAGCCACTAGTAAGGTGGGTATCTACTGTGGGTGTAGAGAATCAACCACTAGTAAGGTGGGTATCTACTGTGGGTGTAGAGAATCAACCACTAGTAAGGTGGGTATCTACTGTGGGTGTAGAGAATCAACCACTAGTAAGGTGGGTATCTACTGTATGTGTAGAGAATCAGTCACTAGTAAGGTGGGTAGCTACTGTATGTGTAGAGAATCAGCCACTAGTAAGGTGGGTATCTACAGTATGCATAGAGAATCAGTCACTAGTAAGGTGGGTATCTACTGTATGTGTAGAGAATCAGCCACTAGTAAGGTGGGTATCTACTGTATGTGTAGAGAATCAGCCACTAGTAAGGTGGGTATCTACTGTATGTGTAGAGAATCAGCCACTAGTAAGGTGGGTATCTACTGTGTGTGTAGAGAATCAGTCACTAGTAAGGTGGGTATCTACTGTATGTGTAGAGAATCAGTCACTAGTAAGGTGGATATCTACTGTATGTGTAGAGAATCAGCCACTAGTAAGGTGGGTATCTACTGTATGTGTAGAGAATCAGTCACTAGTAAGGTGGGTATCTACTGTGTGTGTAGAGAATCAGTCACTAGTAAGGTGGGTATCTACTGTATGTGTAGAGAATCAGCCACTAGTAAGGTGGGTATCTACTGTGGGTGTAGAGAATCAGTCACTAGTAAGGTGGGTATCTACTGTGGGTGTAGAGAATCAGTCACTAGTAAGGTGGGTATCTACTGTATGTGTAGAGAATCAGCCACTAGTAAGGTGGGTATCTACTGTGGGTGTAGAGAATCAACCACTAGTAAGGTGGGTATCTACTGTATGTGTAGAGAATCAGCCACTAGTAAGGTGGGTATCTACTGTATGTGTAGAGAATCAGCCACTAGTAAGGTGGGTATCTACTGAGGGTGTAGAGAATCAGCCACTAGTAAGGTGGGTATCTACTGTATGTGTAGAGAATCAGTCACTAGTAAGGTGGGTATCTACTGTGGGTGTAGAGAATCAGCCACTAGTAAGGTGGGTATCTACTGTGGGTGTAGAGAATCAGCCACTAGTAAGGTGGGTATCTACTGTGGGTGTAGAGAATCAGTCACTAGTAAGGTGGGTATCTACTTTATGTGTAGAGAATCAGCCATTAGTAAGGTGGGTATCTACTGTATGTGTAGAGAATCAGTCACTAGTAAGGTGGGTATCTACTGTGGGTGTATAGAATCAGCCACTAGTAAGGTGGGTATCTACTGTATGTGTAGAGAATCAACCACTAGTAAGGTGGGTATCTACTATGGTTGTAGAGAATCAGCCACTAGTAAGGTGGGTATCTACTGTGGGTGTAGAGAATCAGCCACTAGTAAGGTGGGTATCTACAGTATGTGTAGAGAATCAGCCACTAGTAAGGTGGGTATCTACTGTGGGTGTAGAGAATCAGTCACTAGTAAGGTGGGTATCTACTGTGGGTGTAGAGAATCAGCCACTAGTAAGGTGGGTATCTACTGTGGGTGTAGAGAATCAGCCACTAGTAAGGTGGGTATCTACTGTGGGTGTAGAGAATTAATCTTCGGATGGGAATAATTATGTCAGGTGTTTGCAGGTAGAGATGAGATATGTCAGGTGTTTGTAGATAGAGATGAGATATGTCAGGTGTTTGTAGAAAGAGATGAGATATGTCAGGTGTTTGTAGGTAGATATGAGATATGTCAGGTGTTTGTAGATAGATATGAGATATGTCAGGTGTACTTCTTTGTTTATACTGCACTCCTTCACTTATGTTTGTAGGCAGAGATGAGATATGTCAGGTGTTTGTAGATAGAGATGAGATATGTCAGGTGTTTGTAGATAGAGATGAGATATGTCAGGTGTTTGTAGATAGAGATGAGATATGTCAGGTGTTTGTAGGTAGAGATGAGATATGTCAGGTGTTTGTAGATAGAGATGAGATATGTCAGGTGTTTGTAGATAGAGATGAGATATGTCAGGTGTTTGTAGATAGAGATGAGATATGTCAGGTGTTTGTAGATAGAGATTAGATATGTCAGGTGTTTGTAGATAGAGATGATATATGTCAGGTGTTTGTAGATAGAGATGTCAGTTTCTAAACATAGGTCACCAATTCAGTCAAAACTAACATATCCGTTGACCTCATTTATGTATAACATATATACCACTGTCCGTGGACCTCATTTATGTATAACATATATACCACTGTCCATGGACCTCATTTATGTATAACATATATACCACTGTCCGTGGACCTCATTTATGTATAACATATATACCACTGTCCGTGGACCTCATTTATGTATAACATATATACCACTGTCCATGGACCTCATTTATGTATAACATATATACCACTGTCCATGGACCTCATTTATGTATAACATATATACCACTGTCCATGGACCTCATTTATGTATAATATATATACCACTGTCCATGGACCTCATTTATGTATAACATATATACCACTGTCCATGGATCTCATTTATGTATAACATATATACCACTGTCCATGGACCTCATTTATGTATAAAATATATACCACTGTCCATGGACCTCATTTATGTATAACATATATACCACTGTCCATGGACCTCATTTATGTATAACATATATACCACTGTACATGGACCTCATTTATGTATAACATATATACCACTGTCCATGGACCTCATTTATGTATAACATATATACCACTGTCCGTGGACCTCATTTATGTATAAGATATATACCACTGTCCATGGACCTCATTTATGTATAACATATATACCACTGTCTGTGGACCTCATTTATGTATAACATATATACCACTGTCCATGGATCTCATTTATGTATAACATATATACCACCGTCCGTGGACCTCATTTATGTATAACATATATACCACTGTCTGTGGACCTCATTTATGTATAACATATATACCACTGTCCATGGACCTCATTTATGTATAACATATATACCACTGTCTGTGGACCTCATTTATGTATAACATATATACCACTGTCCATGGACCTCATTTATGTATAACATATATACCACTGTCCGTGGACCTCATTTATGTATAACATATATACCACTGTCTGTGGACCTCATTTATGTATAACATATATACCACTGTCCATGGATCTCATTTATGTATAACATATATACCACTGTCCATGGACCTCATTTATGTATAACATATATACCACTGTCCATGGACCTCATTTATGTATAACATATATACCACTGTCCGTGGACCTCATTTATGTATAACATATATACCACTGTCCATGGACCTCATTTATGTATAACATATATACCACTGTCCGTGGACCTCATTTATGTATAACATATATACCACTGTCCGTGGACCTCATTTATGTATAACATATATACCACTGTCTGTGGACCTCATTTATGTATAACATATATACCACTGTCCATGGACCTCATTTATGTATAACATATATACCACTGTCTGTGGACCTCATTTATGTATAAGATATATACCACTGTCCATGGACCTCATTTATGTATAACATATATACCACTGTCTGTGGACCTCATTTATGTATAACATATATACCACTGTCTGTGGACCTCATTTATGTATAACATATATACCACTGTCCATGGACCTCATTTATGTATAACATATATACCACTGTCCGTGGACCTCATTTATGTATAACATATATACCACTGTCCATGGACCTCATTTATGTATAACATATATACCACTGTCCGTGGACCTCATTTATGTATAACATATATACCACTGTCCGTGGACCTCATTTATGTATAACATATATACCACTGTCCGTGGACCTCATTTATGTATAACATATATACCACTGTCCATGGATCTCATTTATGTATAACATATATACCACTGTCCATGGACCTCATTTATGTATAACATATATACCACTGTCCATGGACCTCATTTATGTATAACATATACACCACTGTCCGTGGACCTCATTTATGTATAAGATATATACCACTGTCCGTGGATATATACCACTGTCCGTGGACCTCATTTATGTATAACATATATACCACTGTCTGTGGACCTCATTTATGTATAACATATATACCACTGTCTGTGGACCTCATTTATGTATAACATATATACCACTGTCCATGGACCTCATTTATGTATAACATATATACCACTGTCCGTGGACCTCATTTATGTATAACATATATACCACTGTCCATGGACCTCATTTATGTATAACATATATACCACTGTCCGTGGACCTCATTTATGTATAACATATATACCACTGTCCATGGACCTCATTTATGTATAACATATATACCACTGTCCGTGGACCTCATTTATGTATAACATATATACCACTGTCCGTGGACCTCATTTATGTATAAGATATATACCACTGTCCATGGACCTCATTTATGTATAACATATATACCACTGTCCATGGACCTCATTTATGTATAACATATATACCACTGTCCATGGACCTCATTTATGTATAACATATATACCACTGTCCGTGGACCTCATTTATGTATAACATATATACCACTGTCCATGGACCTCATTTATGTATAACATATATACCACTGTCCGTGGACCTCATTTATGTATAACATATATACCACTGTCTGTGGACCTCATTTATGTATAAGATATATACCACTGTCCATGGACCTCATTTATGTATAACATATATACCACTGTCCGTGGACCTCATTTATGTATAACATATATACCACTGTCCATGGACCTCATTTATGTAAAGATATATACCACTGTCCGTGGATCTCATTTATGTATAACATATATACCACTGTCCATGGATCTCATTTATGTATAACATATATACCACTGTCTGTGGACCTCATTTATGTATAAGATATATACCACTGTCCGTGGACCTCATTTATGTATAACATATATACCACTGTCCGTGGACCTCATTTATGTATAACATATATACCACTGTCCGTGGACCTCATTTATGTATAACATATATACCACTGTCCATGGACCTCATTTATGTATAACATATATACCACTGTCCATGGACCTCATTTATGTATAACATATATACCACTGTCCGTGGACCTCATTTATGTATAACATATATACCACTGTCCGTGGACCTCATTTATGTATAAGATATATACCACTGTCCGTGGACCTCATTTATGTATAACATATACACCACTGTCCATGGACCTCATTTATGTATAACATATATACCACTGTCCGTGGACCTCATTTATGTATAAGATATATACCACTGTCCGTGGACCTCATTTATGTATAACATATATACCACTGTCCATGGACCTCATTTATGTATAACATATATACCACTGTCCGTGGACCTCATTTATGTATAACATATATACCACTGTCCATGGACCTCATTTATGTATAACATATATACCACTGTCCATGGACCTCATTTATGTATAACATATATACCACTGTCCGTGGACCTCATTTATGTATAAGATATATACCAATGTCCATGGACCTCATTTATGTATAACATATATACCACTGTCCATGGACCTCATTTATGTATAACATATATACCACTGTCCGTGGACCTCATTTATGTATAACATATATACCACTGTCCGTGGATCTCATTTATGTATAACATATATACCACTGTCCATGGACCTCATTTATGTATAATATATATACCACTGTCCGTGGACCTCATTTATGTATAACATATATACCACTGTCCATGGACCTCATTTATGTATAACATATATACCACTGTCCGTGGACCTCATTTATGTATAACATATATACCACTGTCTGTGGACCTCATTTATGTATAACATATATACCACTGTCCGTGGACCTCATTTATGTATAACATATATATCCACTGTCCATGGACCTCATTTATGTATAACATATATACCACTGTCCATGGACCTCATTTATGTATAACATATATACCACTGTCCGTGGACCTCATTTATGTATAAGATATATACCACTGTCCGTGGACCTCATTTATGTATAACATATACACCACTGTCCATGAACCTCATTTATGTATAACATATATACCACTGTCCGTGGACCTCATTTATGTATAAGATATATACCACTGTCCGTGGACCTCATTTATGTATAACATATATACCACTGTCCATGGACCTCATTTATGTATAACATATATACCACTGTCCGTGGACCTCATTTATGTATAACATATATACCACTGTCCATGGACCTCATTTATGTATAACATATATACCACTGTCCATGGACCTCATTTATGTATAACATATATACCACTGTCCGTGGACCTCATTTATGTATAAGATATATACCAATGTCCATGGACCTCATTTATGTATAACATATATACCACTGTCCATGGACCTCATTTATGTATAACATATATACCACTGTCCGTGGACCTCATTTATGTATAACATATATACCACTGTCTGTGGATCTCATTTATGTATAACATATATACCACTGTCCATGGACCTCATTTATGTATAATATATATACCACTGTCCGTGGACCTCATTTATGTATAACATATATACCACTGTCCATGGACCTCATTTATGTATAACATATAGACCACTGTCTGTGGATCTCATTTATGTATAACATATATACCACTGTCCATGGACCTCATTTATGTATAACATATATACCACTGTCCATGGACCTCATTTATGTATAACATATAGACCACTGTCCGTGGACCTCATTTATGTATAACATATATACCACTGTCCATGGACCTCATTTATGTATAACATATATACCACTGTCCGTGGACCTCATTTATGTATAACATATATACCACTGTCCGTGGATCTCATTTATGTATAACATATATACCACTGTCCATGGACCTCATTTATGTATAATATATATACCACTGTCCGTGGACCTCATTTATGTATAACATATATACCACTGTCCATGGACCTCATTTATGTATAACATATAGACCACTGTCCATGGATCTCATTTATGTATAACATATATACCACTGTCTGTGGACCTCATTTATGTATAAGATATATACCACTGTCCGTGGACCTCATTTATGTATAACATATATACCACTGTCCGTGGACCTCATTTATGTATAACATATATACCACTGTCTGTGGACCTCATTTATGTATAACATATATACCACTGTCCATGGACCTCATTTATGTATAACATATATACCACTGTCCATGGACCTCATTTATGTATAACATATATACCACTGTCCGTGGACCTCATTTATGTATAACATATATACTACTGTCCGTGGACCTCATTTATGTATAAGATATATACCACTGTCCATGGACCTCATTTATGTATAACATATATACCACTGTCCATGGACCTCATTTATGTATAACATATATACCACTGTCAGTGGACCTCATTTATGTATAAGATATATACCACTGTCCGTGGACCTCATTTATGTATAACATATATACCACTGTCCATGGACCTCATTTATGTATAACATATATACCACTGTCCGTGGACCTCATTTATGTATAACATATATACCACTGTCCATGGACCTCATTTATGTATAACATATATACCACTGTCCATGGACCTCATTTATGTATAACATATATACCACTGTCCATGGACCTCATTTATGTATAACATATAGACCACTGTCCGTGGACCTCATTTATGTATAACATATATACCACTGTCCATGGACCTCATTTATGTATAACATATATACCACTGTCCATGGACCTCATTTATGTATAACATATATACCACTGTCCGTGGATCTCATTTATGTATAACATATATACCACTGTCCATGGACCTCATTTATGTATAATATATATACCACTGTCCGTGGACCTCATTTATGTATAACATATATACCACTGTCCATGGACCTCATTTATGTATAACATATAGACCACTGTCTGTGGATCTCATTTATGTATAACATATATACCACTGTCCGTGGACCTCATTTATGTATAACATATATACCACTGTCCATGGACCTCATTTATGTATAACATATATACCACTGTCCATGGACCTCATTTATGTATAACATATATACCACTGTCCATGGACCTCATTTATGTATAACATATAGACCACTGTCCGTGGACCTCATTTATGTATAACATATATACCACTGTCCATGGACCTCATTTATGTATAACATATATACCACTGTCCATGGATCTCATTTATGTATAACATATATACCACTGTCCATGGACCTCATTTATGTATAACATATATACCACTGTCCATGGACCTCATTTATGTATAACATATATACCACTGTCCGTGGACCTCATTTATGTATAACATATATACCACTGTCCGTGGACCTCATTTATGTATAAGATATATACCACTGTCCGTGGACCTCATTTATGTATAACATATATACCACTGTCCATGGACCTCATTTATGTATAACATATATACCACTGTCCGTGGACCTCATTTATGTAAAGATATATACCACTGTCCATGGACCTCATTTATGTATAACATATATACCACTGTCCATGGACCTCATTTATGTATAACATATATACCACTGTCCATGGACCTCATTTATGTATAACATATATACCACTGTCCGTGGACCTCATTTATGTATAACATATATACCACTGTCCATGGACCTCATTTATGTATAACATATATACCACTGTCCGTGGACCTCATTTATGTAAAGATATATACCACTGTCCATGGACCTCATTTATGTATAACATATAGACCACTGTCCATGGATCTCATTTATGTTTGTTTATATGTTTGTTTGGCTTTTACGCCTGCATCAGCATACCTTTCCTGGGCAGGCTCCAGTGGTCAAACAGTACTTGGTGCAACAACCTCCATAAGAAACTGCCAACTTTTTTCATATAAATGAGACCCGACCCGAGTGGGGCTCGAACCTGTGACCATCAATGATGATAGATTACAGTGATATACAAGTCAGTGACCTCAACCACTCGACCATGGAGGCGGACTCAGTGCATATGTTGATGATTTGTAATGGAATCAAGTCAACCAGATATCTCAAATTGAGCCCAGTTTCGTTCAAACATGAGAGAAAACCATTGTCGTAATTAATGCCATAAGTCCACGAAGTACCCTCCCTCCACTTATGGAAAGATCCAGCTTTTCAAATATAATTGGACCCTCGACTTATGGCCGAGATCGACTTATGGTCAGGTAGTTGCAAAAGCAAATATATACATTTCAAACTTGGTGTTAATCTAGATTCTAACACGACCCAGCTAATAACATACATACTTGTAGAGTAAAATCTACCTCGGGTTATTCTGCGATATACCTACCTTGAACTATGCTGCGCGCGCACCTTGTTTTGGCTATTCCATTTATACAATGCGTGTAAAGTTTTATGAATGAAAGTCACGTGATGTTTGTAAATACTACCATGGGAATTCGCGGAAGTGAGCTATTTTTAGAATCAGATAATCTCTTGTCCGTCTTGTTTTTCTGTTAAGTAACGTTTCAGTTACTATTCTGTACAGTTTTATTTGACAAAATAAATAAAATTATTGATCAGTTACAACTTTTGTTCATATATGCACTATATTGATATTTTCCATAAAACGCAGGAGGCAATTTCGAAAGCCAAATGCATGGCGTTTGAAGAAAATACTCCTTTGATTCTCGTTTAAAATTATTAGAAGTAAGTCGTGTTAGAATCGAAATAATAAGTATCAACCGTGGTATATCGCAGAATAACCTTCAGCCTTCGTGATATATTTCTACGCATAAGAACTTCAAACTCGGGTTATTTTGCGATACACCACGGTTGATACTTATTATTTCTTAAATATGTGTTTGAGTTTAATATTAAATGTTATCATTCCATCATTACCGATTCGCAAGCAATGCCTTTAACCCTTTCAACCCCACAGGCCTCTAAATAGGCTTATGAAAAGTGTAAATCCAGATGAGCCGGCTCGTAACGAGCCGTCTCATCAGGATCTGCACTTTTTTGCCAGTAATAATTATTACTATTTTTAGATAAAATTACCCATTTTGATAAATGAACTGGTCCAAATGTAATATTCTTATTAATTTATTGGTCTAAAAATAGCATGCACCAGTCCATGTCAGTTACTTGGGGTTGAATGGGTTAATTAATACATTAATAAAATGCAAATACTTTCTATGTAGTAATGCACAATTTATTGATCAACCCTCGAATTCATAGCATCATTAATTTGTTGTTTTTTGTACTTGACACAGAGACATGCATCTATGCTAATGGATCAGTCACACTAAAATGCTGGTTTTGTTTACTTTTTGTGTAACAGCATGCATAATAATGCAAGGTCTGCACATGACAGCATGCAAATGTTAAACATGAATGCACACTTGTTGTTCCCTGCAGTATAGATGCACATGCACCAGCTATGCAAACACTATAGATGCACATGCACCAGCTATGCAAACACTATAGATGCACATGCACCAGCTATGCAAACACTATAGATGCACATGCACCAGCTATGCAAACACTATAGATGCACATGCACCAGCTATGCAAACACTATAGATGCACATGCACCAGCTATGCAAACACTATAGATGCACATGCACCAGCTATGCAAACACTATAGATGCACATGCACCAGCTATGCAAACACTATAGATGCACATGCACCAGCTATGCAAACACTATAGATGCACATGCACCAGCTATGCAAACACTATAGATGCACATGCACCAGCTATGCAAACACTATAGATGCACATGCACCAGCTATGCAAACACTATAGATGCACATGCACCAGCTATGCAAACACTATAGATGCACATGCACCAGCTATGCAAACACAATAGTGGACTGCATCAGTCATATTATTATGCAAACACTATAGTGGACTGTGTCAGTCATATTATTATGCAAATACTATAGTGGACTGTGTCAGTCATATTATTATGCAAACACTATAGTGGACTGTGTCAGTCATATTATTATGCAAATACTATAGTGGACTGTGTCAGTCATATTATTATGCAAACACTATAGTGGACTGCATCAGTCATATTATTATGCAAATACTATAGTGGACTGTGTCAGTCATATTATTATGCAAATACTATAGTGGACTGTGTCAGTCATATTATTATGCAAATACTATAGTGGACTGTGTCAGTCATATTATTATGCAAATACTATAGTGGACTGTGTCAGTCATATTATTATGCAAACACAATAGTGGACTGTGTCAGTCATATTATTATGCAAACACTATAGTGGACTGTGTCAGTCATATTATTATGCAAACACAATAGTGGACTACGTCAGTCATATTATTATGCAAACACAATAGTGGACTGCGTCAGTCATATTATTATGCAAACACAATAGTGGACTGCGTCAGTCATATTATTATGCAAACACAATAGTGGACTGCGTCAGTCATATTATTATGCAAACACTATAGTGGACTGTGTCAGTCATATTATTATGCAAATACTATAGTGGACTGTGTCAGTCATATTATTATGCAAACACTATAGTGGACTGTGTCAGTCATATTATTATGCAAACACTATAGTGGACTGTGTCAGTCATATTATTATGCAAACACTATAGTGGACTGTGTCAGTCATATTATTATGCAAACACTATAGTGGACTGTGTCAGTCATATTATTATGCAAACACTATAGTGGACTGTGTCAGTCATATTATTATGCAAACACTATAGTGGACTGTGTCAGTCATATTATTATGCAAACACTATAGTGGACTGTGTCAGTCATATTATTATGCAAACACTATAGTGGACTGTGTCAGTCATATTATTATGCAAACACTATAGTGGACTGTGTCAGTCATATTATTATGCAAACACTATAGTGGACTGTGTCAGTCATATTATTATGCAAATTTTTGTTGTGGTGTGTGTTTTTTGCACAATAGTGGACTGTGTCAGTCATATTATTATGCAAACACTATAGTGGACTGCGTCAGTCATATTATTTTAATTAATATTCAAATAGACAACTGGTCTTGAGTCAATTATCACTTCTGCATAAAGGTGCCAAATGAATGAAAACTAACTAGACGGATCTGTAGTCCAGTGGTAACATGCTGGACTGGTAATCCAGGGATCACAGGTTCGATCACCCATCTGACCATAATAAAATTAACAGTCTTTCAGATGGGACTTTAAACCGAGGTCTCGTGCCGGTGCTGTACACCGTGCACGCAAAAGAACCAGAGGAGACTCTGGAATGGGTCTCTGTCTGTATCATTGCACTATCCTCCAAAATCTAAAATGACTAATCTCTTCAGGAGGCGTCGCTCATATGGGCAACCGGTGGCGACGATAAATAAACGTAAAAACACACAAACTACCTAATTTCGAAGAGTTTAATGTAAAATATTCATATTTTACATTTATAATCCGTGTCCTAATGTGAACACGTTATTTCTGAACATCATCCTTTCACGTACATTTCATCTATTGTGGCTCATACATGTATACATGCTTCATTTCTTTACGTTACTCCTTAACCAGTTACGTCAATATTGATATTGTAATTTTGATACAGGTTGAGTAAATTCAATACCCAATCTTAACCCTTTCAACCCCACAGGCC
Source organism: Archivesica marissinica (assembly GCA_014843695.1). NCBI lineage: Eukaryota > Metazoa > Mollusca > Bivalvia > Venerida > Vesicomyidae > Archivesica > Archivesica marissinica. The sequence goes on along the minus strand of CM026397.1, from coordinate 92,559,703 downwards.
TCTAAATAGGCTTATGAAAAGTGTAGATCCAGATGAGCCGGCTCATGACGAGCCGTCTCATCAGGATCTGCACTTTTTTGCCAGTAATAATTATTACTATTTTTAGATAAAATTACCCATTTTGATAAATGAACTGGTCCAAAGGTAATTTTCTTATTAATTTAATACCCAATCTTAAAAGATATGTCACACATAAAAGGATTTATACTGATTACGGCCGTGAGTTTAACATTGTCCACTAATGTCAGCTAAAAACAATTCCCTCAGCGCCCGTTAGCACCGGGCACGATAGTGCGATGTAAAAACCCCAAATTGTATGCATTCATAAAATGTGGTATGAAATCACCACCGAGTATATGATTCTATATTTATTTCATTGGAAAACATAAAATAACTATGGATCATAAATCTTAAAAATAGATGCAGTAATTCAGATTACAAAATTGGTGATTCAGCAAAATCAGGTCAGCCGTCAATCAACGAAATGCAATTACTTGAGACAAGTTTAAATGCATCAAATGCAAATGCAACCACCTACGTCTTTTGGCTAATGGAATTGTTATGCAAACAGACCTAATGGATGTATTTCTTTCTGGGCAATGTGTCAGTAGGTGATGTCAGTATACTGTCTCCATATTGTGCCAGTATGACAAATGATTTCAGACAGTTTCTGCTATATATATACATGGATGGATTCCATTGGCAGGGCGAACATTTACAAAACATCTACAGACAGTTTCTGCTATATATATATGGATAGATTCCATTGGCAGGGCGAACATTACAAAACATCTACAGACAATGTCTGCTATATATATATGGATGGATTCCATTGGCAGGGCGAACATTACAAAACATCTACAGACAGTTTCTGCTATATATATATGGATAGATTCCATTGGCAGGGCGAACATTACAAAACATCTACAGACAATGTCTGCTATATATATATGGATGGATTCCATTGGCAGGACGAACATTACAAAACATCTACAGACAATGTCTGCTATATATATATGGATGGATTCCCTTGGCAGGGCGAACATTACAAAACATCTACAGACAGTTTCTGCTATATATGGATGGATTTCCTTGGCAGGGCGAACATTACAAAACATCTGCAGACAGTTACTGCTATATATATATGGATGGATTCCATTGGCAGGGCGAACATTACAAAACATCTGCAGACAGTTACTGCTATATATATACATGGATGGATTCCCTTGGCAGGGCGAACATTACAAAACATCTACAGACAGTTTCGCCCTTGTATTGCGTGGAACCTCATTTTTTTGTTCATATTATACGTAAATTATTCGGAAAGTTTTAGATGGAGCATTCTTTTCTTTTTTAATTCATCAAAAATCGCAATTATTTATTTTTCTATTAGGCCATCATGCACTATCATTCTCCACATATTTCTGCAACAAACTGCAAGCATGTTGAAACACAACTAATCTTATTTGGCCTATAGCAGATGCTATTGATGTGAATGTGTGTTCAGACACAACTGGTGAACACTGTGGACTGCCACAACTGGTGAACACTGTGGACTGCCACAACTGGTGAACACTGTGGACTGACACAACAAACACTGTGGACTGACACAACTGGTGAACACTGTGGACTGCCACAACTGGTGAACACTGTGGACTGACACAACTGGTGAACACTGTGGATTGACATAACTGGGCACACTGTAGACTGACACAACTGGTGCACATGGTGGACTGCCACAACTGATGCACACTGTGGACTGCCACAACTGGTGAACACTGTTGACTGACACAACTGGTGAACACTGTGGACTGCCACAACTGGTGACCACTGTGGACTGACACAATGAACACTGTGGACTGACACAACTGGTGAACACTGTGGACTGACACAATGAACACTGTGGACTGACACAACTGGTGAACACTGTGGACTGCCACAACTGGTGAACACTGTGGACTGATACAACGAACACTGTGGACTGACACAACTGGTGAACACTGTGGACTGACACAACGAACACTGTGGACTGACACAACTGGTGAACACTGTGGACTGCCACAACTGGTGAACACTGTGGACTGACACAACTGGTGAACACTGTGGACTGCCACAACTGGTGAACACTGTGGACTGACACAACAGACACTGTGGACTGACACAACTGGTGAACACTGTGGACTGACACAACTGGTGAACACTGTGGACTGACACAACTGGTGAACACTGTGTACTGCCACAACTGGTGAACACTGTGGACTGACACAACTGGTGAACACTGTGGACTGACACAACTGGTGAACACTGTGGACTGACACAACTGGTGAACACTGTGGACTGGCACAACTGGTGAACAATGTGGACTGACACAACTGGTGAACACTGTGGACTGCCACAACTGGTGAACACTGTGGACTGCCACAACTGGTGAACACTGTGGACTGCCACAACAGGTGAACACTGTGGACTGCCACAACTGGTGAACAATGTGGACTGACACAATTGGTGAACACTGTGGACTGCCACAACTGGTGAACACTGTGGACTGCCACAACTGGTGAACACTGTGGACTGACACAACTGCTGCACATTGTGGACTGCCACAACTGGTGAACACTGTGGACTGACATAACTGGGTACACTGTGGACTGACACAACTGGTGCACATGGTGGACTGAAACAACTGATGCACACTGTGGACTGACACAACTGGTGAACACTGTGGACTGACATAACTGGGCACACTGTGGACTGACACAACTGGTGCACATGGTGGACTGACACAACTGATGCACACTGTGGACTTCACAACTGGTGAACACTGTGGACTGACACAACTGGTGAACACTGTGGACTGACACAACTGGTGAACACTGTGGACTGACACAACGAACACTGTGGACTGCCACAACTGGTGAACACTGTGGACTGACACAACGGAAACTGTGGACTGACACAACTGGTGAACACTGTGGACTGACACAATGAACACTGTGGACTGACACAACTGGTGAACACTGTGGACTGCCACAACTGGTGAACACTGTGGACTGACACAACTGGTGAACAATGTGGACTGACACAACTGGTGAACACTGTGGACTGCCACAACTGGTGAACACTGTGGACTGACACAACTGGTGAACAATGTGGACTGCCACAACTGGTGAACACTGTGGACTGACACAACAAACACTGGACTGACACAACTGGTGAACACTGTGGACTGACACAACTGGTGAACACTGTGGACTGACACAACTGGTGAACACTGTGGACTGACACAACTGGTGAACAATGTGGACTGACACAACTGGTGAACACTGTGGACTGACACAACTGGTGAACACTGTGGACTGCCACAACTAGTGAACACTGTGGACTGACACAACAAACACTGTGGACTGACACAACTGGTGAACACTGTGGACTGCCACAACTGGTGAACACTGTGGACTGACACAATGAACACTGTGGACTGACACAACTGGTGAACACTGTGGACTGACCCAAAGAACACTGTGGACTAACACAACTGGTGAACAATGTAGACTGACACAACTGGTGAACACTGTGGACTGCCACAACTGGTGAACACTGGACTGACACAACTGGTGAACACTGTGGACTGACACAACTGGTTAACACTGTGGACTGCCACAACTGGTGAACACTGTGGACTGCCACAACTGGTGAACACTGTGGACTGCCACAACTGGTGAACACTGTGGACTGCCACAACTGGTGAACACTGTGGACTGCCACAACTGGTGAACACTGTGGACTGCCACAACTGGTGAACACTGTGGACTGCCACAACTGGTGAACACTGTGGACTGACACAACTGCTGCACATTGTGGACTGCCACAACTGGTGAACACTGTGGACTGACACAACTGGTGAACACTGTGGACTGCCACAACTGGTGAACACTGTGGACTGACACAACAAACACTGTGGACTGACACAACTGGTGAACACTGTGGACTGACACAACGAAAACTGTGGACTGACACAACTGGTGAACACTTTGGACTGACACAACGAACACTGTGGACTGACACAACTGGTGAACACTGTGGACTGCCACAACTGGTGAACACTGTGGACTGACACAACTGGTGAACAATGTGGACTGACACAACTGGTGAACACTGTGGACTGCCATAACTGGTGAACACTGTGGACTGACACAACTGGTGAACAATGTGGACTGCCACAACTGGTGAACACTGTGGACTGACATAACAAACACTGGACTGACACAACTGGTGAACACTGTGGACTGACACAACTGGTGAACACTGTGGACTGACACAACTGGTGAACACTGTGGACTGACACAACAAACACTGTGGACTGCCACAACTGGTGAACACTGTGGACTGCCACAACTGGTGAACACTGTGGACTGCCACAACTGGTGAACACTGTGGACTGCCACAACTGGTGAACACTGTGGACTGACACAACTGGTGAACACTGTGGACTGCCACAACTGGTGAACACTGTGGACTGCCACAACTGGTGAACACTGTGGACTGACATAACTGGGCACACTGTGGACTGACACAACTGGTGCACATGGTGGACTGACACAACTGATGCACACTGTGGACTGCCACAACTGGTGAACACTGTGGACTGACACAACTGGTGAACACTGTGGACTGACATAACTGGGCACACTGTGGACTGACACAACTGGTGCACATAGTGGACTGACACAACTGATGCACACTGTGGACTGCCACAACTGGTGCACACTGTGGACTGACACAACTGGTGAACACTGTGGACTGCCACAACTGGTGAACACTGTGGACTGACACAACGAACACTGTGGACTGCCACAACTGGTGAACACTGTGGACTGACACAACGAACACTGTGGACTGACACAACTGGTGAACACTGTGGACTGACACAACGAACACTGTGGACTGACACAACAAACACTGTGGACTGACACAACTGGTGAACACTGTGGACTGACACAACTGGTGAACACTGTGGACTGACACAACTGGTGAACATTGTGGACTGACACAACTGGTGAGCACTGGACTGACACAACTGGTGAACACTGTGGACTGACACAACTGGTGAACACTGTGGACTGCCACAACTGGTGAACACTGTGGACGGACACAACAAACAATGTGGACTGACACAACAGGTGAACACTGTGGACTGCCACAACTGGTGAACACTGTGGACTAACACAACAAACACTGTGGACTGACACAACTGGTGAACACTGTGGACTGACACAACGAACACTGTGGACAAACACAACTGGTGAACACTGTGGACTGCCACAACTGGTGAACACTGTGGACTGACACAACTGGTGAACAATGTAGACTGACACAACTGGTGAACACTGTGGACTGACACAACTGGTGAATACTGTGGACTGACACAACTGGTGAACATTGTGGACTGCCACAACTGGTGAACACTGTGGACTGCCACAACTGGTGAACACTGTGGACTGACACAACTGGTGAACACTGTGGACTGCCACAACTGGTGAACACTGTGGACTGCCACAACTGGTGAACACTGTGGACTGACACAACTGCTGCACATTGTGGACTGCCACAACTGGTGAATACTTGTGGACTGACACAACTGGTGAACACTGTGGACTGCCACAACTGGTGAACACTGTGGACTGCCACAACTGGTGAACACTGTGGACTGACACAACTGGTGAACACTGTGGACTGCCACAACTGGTGAACACTGTGGACTGCCACAACTGGTGAACACTGTGGACTGACATAACTGGGCACACTGTGGACTGACATAACTGGTGAACACTGTGGACTGACACAACTGGTGAACACTGTGGACTGACACAACTGGGCACACTGTGGACTGACATAACTGGTGAACACTGGTGAACCACAACTGGTGAGCACTAGTGAACAGATGACTGAACTATTGTGGAACACTTCAGTTAACACTGATAGTGAGAACCATATTGATTACTTGCAATTATTGCATGGAATGCTGTCTGGCTGTGCATTGCCCTCCAAGGATCACTGGCCTACTGACCTATTAATATACTTAAATATAAAAGTATAATTAACATTGCTTAGGATGATTTTATAGAACTGTGTGTATATATATATATATATATATATATATGCATGTTAGGATTATGTTGTAGAACTGTGTATATATATATATGCATGTTAGGATTATGTTGTAGAACTGTGTGTGTATATATATATATGCATGTTAGGATTATGTTGTAGAACTGTGTGTGTATATATATATATGCATGTTAGGATTATGTTGTAGAACTGTGTGTGTATATATATATATGCATGTTAGGATTATGTTGTAGAACTGTGTGTGTATATATATATATGCATGTTAGGATTATGTTGTAGAACTGTGTATATATATATATATATATATGCATGTTAGGATTATGTTGTAGAACTGTGTATATATATGCATGTTAGGATTATGTTGTAGAACTGTGTATATATATATATATATATATGCATGTTAGGATTATGTTGTAGAACTGTGTATATATATGCATGTTAGGATGTTTAAAGTGTCCTATGCTATCTATGAATGATGTTAGGACACTTTAACGTCATTCATAGATAGCATAGGACACTTTAACGTCATTCATAGATAGCATAGGAGACTTTAACATTGTTCATAGATAGCATAGGACACTTTAACATCGTTCATAGATAGCATAGGAGACTTTAACTTCGTTCATAGATAGCATAGGACACATTAACATCATTCATAGATAGCATAGGACACTTTAACATCATTCATAGATAGCATAGGAGACTTTAACATTGTTCATAGATAGCATAGGAGACTTTAACATCGTTCATAGATAGCATAGGACACTTTAACATCGTTCATAGATAGCATAGGAGACTTTAACATTGTTCATAGATAGCATAGGAGACTTTAACATCGTTCATAGATAGCATAGGAGACTTTAAACATCGTTCATAGATAGCATAGGACACTTTAACATCGTTCATAGATAGCATAGGACACATTAACATCATTCATAGATAGCATAGGACACTTTAACATCGTTCATAGATAGCATAGGAGACTTTAACGTTGTTCATAGATAGCATAGGAGACTTTAACATTGTTCATAGATAGCATAGGACACTTTAACATCGTTCATAGATAGCATAGGAGACTTTAAACATCGTTCATAGATAGCATAGGAGACTTTAAACATCGTTCATAGATAGCATAGGAGACTTTAAACATCGTTCATAGATAGCATAGGAGACTTTAACATTGTTCATAGATAGCATAGGAGACTTTAACATTGTTCATAGATAGCATAGGACACTTTAACATTGTTCATAGATAGCATAGGACACTTTAAACATCGTTCATAGATAGCATAGGACACTTTAATGTTGTATCATAGATAGCATAGGACACTTTAAACATCATTCATAGATAGCATAGGACACTTTAACATTGTTCATAGATAGCATAGGACACTTTAAACATCGTTCATAGATAGCATAGGACACTTTAATGTTGTATCATAGATAGCATAGGACACTTTAACGTTGTTCATAGATAGCATAGGGCACTTTAACGTTGTTCATAGATAGCATAGGACACATTAACATCATTCATAAATAGCATAGGAGACATTAAACATCGTTCATAGATAGCATAGGACACTTTAAACATCGTTCATAGATAGCATAGGACACTTTAAACATCGTTCATAGATAGCATAGGACACTTTAAACATTGTTCATAGATAGCATAGGACACTTTAAACATCGTTCATAGATAGCATAGGACACTTTAACATCGTTCATAGATAGCATAGGACACTTTAAACATTGTTCATAGATAGCATAGGACACTTTAAACATCGTTCATAGATAGCATAGGACACTTTAACATCGTTCATAGATAGCATAGGACACTTTAACATCGTTCATAGATAGCATAGGACACTTTAAACATCGTTCATAGATAGCATAGGACATTTTAACATCGTTCATAGATAGCATAGGACACTTTAAACATTGTTCATAGATAGCATAGGACACTTTAAACGGTGTTCATAGATAGCATCTATGCTATAGGACACTTTAAACATCGTTCATAGATAGCATAGGACACTTTAACATCGTTCATAGATAGCATAGGACACTTTAACATTGTTCATGTTCCCAAGCTAATTCCATCCCACTGATCCACTGACCCAGTCACTGATATAAATTCAATACCAGAATCAATCTAAATCCTCAAATAGAATGACAAATATATCAGCCTACAGGGAACAAGAATGTAATCAAATCCACCATAGAATAGCTGGAAAAGTTAATAAATAGTGTATGGCCTAATTACCCAGAAACATACAAACTGTAAATTGGATGAGGACTATGTTGAAAAAGTATTGTTCTTGACATACCCAATGATTTTAGCATACTGGGGTATACATTGATCTTGGATTTAGTTTTCAACAATGTCTATGTTTCTAGCCAAGACTCCCATTGTATGTTTGCATTCAATGCTCAACAAAATGATCCAATATGTAAAATATGCGCTGAACACAGTGCCAATATTTTACATATTGGATCCGTTTGAGGCTTATATCTTACTTACAACACACACTTATATAACAAGATCTTACTAATCAAAATTGTTGATTTTGTATATTTTATGATTTAATATAATACTCTTGAAAACAGTTCAATATTAATAATAATGGACAGCTAGTACAAAGGTATGACATCACAACAGTGTTTTAAGTAGATAAATAGTTTATTGCAGTGCAACCAGTACATACAATAAATATAAAGCAATATATTACAATAGCCATGGAGTTACGTTGCACTAACAATGGAGTTACATTGCACTAACAATGGAGTTACGTTGCACTAACAATGGAGTTATGTTGCACTAACAATGGAGTTACGTTGCACTAACATGTAATATCATAATCAGTAAAACGAAAGATAAAAAATAAATCACTTTGTAGTTCATATATAGTATATAGCCTAGAATCTATTTAATCGAAATAAATGGATGTATGGATGAACTTATAATTGAGTGAGCAAATGTAATTTCGGAATGGTATCAATTTGTTACACTGCAGTATAAGCATTGCGGTGCGGGGTGGGGGGTTATGAGATATATAGCATATATTGTATATATTAACACTTTCAACACCACAGACCTCTAAATAGGCTTACAAAAAGTGTAGATCTGCACTTTTTTCAAGTAATATAACTATTTTTAGAATTTTTTTTACCCATTTTGATAAATGAACTGATCCAAATGTAATTTTGTTATTAATTTATTGGTCTAAAAATATCATGGACCAGTCCATGTCAGTTACTTGGTGTTGAATGGGTTAAGTTATATTGTGTATTTATTATTAAATCAAGGACAGTAACGTGGTCGGTTCGGCGGGGAATAATGCGTAATGGTGATATGTTTTTTAATTTAAGTTTTATGGCATTACCATAATCGTTTGAGTATAGGTCGCACTGGAGTATAAGATGCAGTTAAAACAGCAGAGAAATTCCAGGTAATAAAACTTATTTGCTGTATAAAATGCATCTTTGAAGAAATGGACCTAATGTCGCGAAAACTAATAATAAATATATGAACATTGAACATGATTTGTAAGCGTTACTAGTAGTGATAATGACTCTGGTTTATGACCACTAAATCGTTATTATGCCATATTCTCTGAGCACGGCTCTATGTACTCCAGGCAGCTTACTTCTTATTCGCCGGGTACGATTATGATGATTGAGCTTATTTACCCACGCCTCCGGCGAACCTTGTGGGTACGATCAGTGTTTGTGTTTTTACGTTTATTTATCGTAGATACCGGTTGCCCATATGAGCGACGCCTCCTGAAGAGATTAGTTATTTTAGATTTTGGAGGATAGTGCATGATACAGACAGAGACCCATTCCAGAATCTCCTCTGGTTCTTTTACGTGCACGGTGTAAAGCACCGACACGAGACCTCGGTTTAACGTCCCATCTGAAAGACTGTTAATTTTATTAGGGTCAGACGGGGGATCGAACCTGCGATCCCTGGATTACCAGTCCAGCGTGTTACCACTGGACTACATATCCGTCTGTGGGGGTAACAAGTTCTAGTATTTAAAGTGACATAATTTCATCCTGTCAACACCTAGTCAAACTTGTCAATCTCAACACATTAACAATGATAATTAGCGCACATACACCAAACAGCAGTTGGTTGTTTGCAAAACTTGATAAATGTGAACCATCATTTTCCTTCAATAAAAGTTGCTTTTGTTGATTTTAATATTTTTTAATAATCTATTTTCTAACTAGATTTTCTTTTTAACTTTGAATGATTTCCCACACGATATAGATATATAGACTCAAAACGAAATCCGGAACAAATACAGCACGTTACGGGAATTAGAGAAAAATAGTATGGAACATTTATTCCCCTTTGTTGTAATATGCCATTTGTCGTTTTTGACTCTTTGTAACATGGAATTTAATTCTAAACTGGAGTATAAGACGCACCAGACTTTTGAATACTATTTTGGAGGGAAAAAAGTGCGTCTTATATTCAAACGATTACGGTAAGTTAATTGGTGATGGTGAAATTATCGAAATTTTAATGAATTCAAGGGACAAGTTTTAATCAATCCAAGGGCAATAACTATGGCTTTACTATTGCAATTTGGGTCAGACTTGCAGGACAACATCACACAATGGTGATTTAATTGTAGTATAAGTTAGATGACATTCCACACAGTGGTTCCTTAGTTATTAATTTTTTTTTAATCATTTAAAGGACCATAACTATATATAATTATTTTCAGTTTCATGAAATTCTATTTAGCAGTTACTTATTAAGGCAAATTTATTGAATTTTAAATAAATTCAAGGGCAATAACTCAAATAAGTTTGATGACATACCATACATCGGTTACTTAATTATGACCAATTTATTGAAACTTTTAATCAATTAAAGGCCATAACTCTAAGGGCCATAACTCAGGTATTACTGACCCGATGCAGACGAAGATATATGTACACCTGCACACTATGAAGATATATATACAATGGAGTTTCATGAAATTCCTTCCATTGGTTACAAAGACCTGACTCCGGATGGAAAGACAGACAGACGGACGTACTCATGAGAGGGTACTTAAGTGGCTGCGACATTTATCTCTCTTTTGTTCTATTAGCAACGCAAGACCATTTTTAGCCATATAAGAGGTAACGCTAGACAATAGATCTATTGTTCTCATAGCCAAGTAAGTACCCTCTCGTGTATACAGACATAGGAATACTGGAAACAAATGTCACCTCCGAGGTCTTTCAGTGGGGGATAACTAGTAACCAAGTAATCATGGGGCCATCATAAACTAGCTAACATGTACATAGGTAACATGAACAAAGCCAACATGTACATAGGTAACATGAACAAAGCCAACATGTACATAGGTAACATGAACAAAGCCAACATGTACATAGGTAACATGTACATAGGTAACATGAGCAAAGCCAACATGTACATAGGTAACATGAACAAAGCCAACATGTACATAGGTAACATGAACTAAGCCAAAATGTACATAGGTAACATGAACAAAGCCAACATGTACATAGGTAACATGAACTAAGCCAACATGTACATAGGTAACATGAACAAAGCCAACATGTACATAGGTAACATGAACAAAGCCAACATGTACATAGGTAACATGAACTAAGCCAACATGTACATAGGTAACATGCGCAAAGCCAACATGTACATATGTAACATGAGCAAAGCCAACATGTACATAGGTAACATGAACAAAGCCAACATGTACATAGGTAACATGCGCAAAGCCAACATGTACATAGGTAACATGAACATAGGTAACATGAACATAGCCAACATGTACATAGGTAACATTAGCAAAGCCAACATGTACATAGGTAACATGAACAAAGGTAACATGTACATAGGTAACATGAGCAAAGCCAACATGTACATAGGTAACATGTACATAGGTAGCATGAGCAAAGCTAACATGTACATAGGTAACATGTACATAGGTAACATGAACAAAGCTAACATGTACATAGGTAACATGAACAAAGCCAACATGTACATATGCAACATGAAGAAAGCTAACATGCACATAGGTAACATGAACAAAGTCAACATGTACATAGGTAACATGAGCAAAGCCAACATGTACATAGGTAACATGTACATAGGTAACATGAGCAAAGCCAACATGTACATAGGTAACATGTACATAGGTAACATGAGCAAAGCCAACATGTACATAGGTAACATGTACATAGGTAACATGAGCAAACCAACATGTACATAGGTAACATGAACATAGGTAACATGTACATAGGTAACATGAACAAAGCCAACATGTACATAGGTAACATGAACTAAGCCAACATGTACATAGGTAACATGCGCAAAGCCAACATGTACATATGTAACATGAGCAAAGCCAACATGTACATAGGTAACATGAACAAAGCCAACATGTACATAGGTAACATGCGCAAAGCCAACATGTACATAGGTAACATGAGCAAAGCCAACATGTACATAGGTAACATGAACATAGGTAACATGAACATAGCCAACATGTACATAGGTAACATTAGCAAAGCCAACATATACATAGGTAACATGAACAAAGGTAACATGTACATAGGTAACATGAGCAAAGCCAACATGTACATAGGTAACATGTACATAGGTAACATGAGCAAAGCTAACATGTACATAGGTAACATGTACATAGGTAACATGAACAAAGCTAACATGTACATAGGTAACATGAACAAAGCCAACATGTACATATGTAACATGAACAAAGCTAACATGCACATAGGTAACATGAACAAAGTCAACATGTACATAGGTAACATGAGCAAAGCCAACATGTACATAGGTAACATGTACATAGGTAACATGAGCAAAGCCAACATGTACATAGGTAACATGTACATAGGTAACATGAGCAAAGCCAACATGTACATAGGTAACATGTACATAGGTAACATGAGCAAACCAACATGTACATAGGTAACATGAACATAGGTAACATGTACATAGGTAACATGAACAAAGCCAACATGTATATAGGTATCATGTACATAGGTAACATGTACATAGGTAACATGAGCAAAGCCAACATGTACATAGGTAACATGTACATAGGTAACATGAACATAGCCAACATGTACATAGGTAACATTAGCAAAGACAACATGTACATAGGTAACATGAGCAAAGCCAACATGTACATAGGTAACATGAACAAAGCCAACATGTACATAGATAACATGAGCATAGGTAACATGAGCAAAGCCAACATGTACATAGGTAACATGTACATAGGTAACATGAGCAAAGCCAACATGTACATAGGTAACATGTACATAGGTAACATGAGCAAAGCCAACATGTACATAGGTAACATGTACATAGGTAACATGAGCAAAGCCAACATGTACATAGGTAACATGTACATAGGTAACATGAGCAAAGCCAACATGTACATAGGTAACATGTACATAGGTAACATGAGCAAAGCCAACATGTACATAGGTAACATGTACATAGGTAACATGAGCAAAGCCAACATGTACATAGGTAACATGTACATAGGTAACATGAGCAAAGCCAACATGTACATAGGTAACATGTACATAGGTAACATGAGCAAAGCCAACATGTACATAGGTAACATGTACATAGGTAACATGAGCAAAGCCAACATGTACATAGGTAACATGTACATAGGTAACATGAGCAAAGCCAACATGTACATAGGTAACATGAACAAAGCCAACATGTACATAGGTAACATGTACATAGGTAACATGTACATAGGTAACATGAACAAAGCCAACATGTACATAGGTAACATGAACATAGGTAACATGTACATAGGTAACATGTACATAGGTAACATGAACATAAGTAACATGTACATAGGTAACATGAACAAAGCCAACCTGTACATGGGTAACATGAGCAAAGCCAACATGTACATAGGTAACATGAACATAGGTAACATGTACATATGTAACATGTACATAGGTAACATGAGCAAAGCCAACATGTACATAGGTAACATGAACATAGCCAACATGTACATAGGTAACATGAACATAGGTAACATGAACATAGGTAACATGCACATAGGTAACATGAACATAGGTAACATGAACATAGGTAACATGAACATAGGTAACATGAACATAGGTAACATGAACATAGGTAACATGTACATAGGTAACATGAACATAGGTAACATGAACATAGGTAACATGAACATAGGTAACATGAACATAGGTAACATGTACATAGGTAACATGAACAAAGCCAACATGAACATAGGTAACATGAACATAGGTAACATGAACATAGGTAACATGAACATAAGTAACATGAACATAGGTAACATGAACAAAGCTAACATGTACATAGGTAACATGAACATAGGTAACATGTACATAGGTAACATGTACATAGGTAACATGTACATAGGTAACATGAACATAGGTAACATGTACATAGGTAACATGAACAAAGCCAACATGTACATAGGTAACATGAGCAAAGCCAACATGTACATAGGTAACATGAACATAGGTAACATGAACACAGCCAACATGTACATAGGTAACATGAACATAGGTAACATGTACATAGGTAACATGTACATAGGTAACATGAACATAGGTAACATGTACATAGGTAACATGAACAAAGCCAACATGTACATAGGTAACATGAGCAAAGCCAACATGTACATAGGTAACATGTACATAGGTAACATGTACATAGGTAACATGAACATAGGTAACATGCACATAGGTAACATGAACATAGGTAACATGTACATAGGTAACATGAACATAGGTAACATGTACAAAGCCAACATGTACATAGCCAACATGTACATATGTAACATGTACATAGGTAACATGAGCAAAGCCAACATGTACATAGGTAACATGAACATAGCCAACATGTACATAGGTAACATGAACATAGGTAACATGAACAAAGCCAACATGACCATAGGTAACATGAACATAGGTAACATGTACATAGGTAACATGAACATAGGTAACATGAACATAGGTAACATGAACATAGGTAACATGAACATAGGTAACATGTACATGGGTAACATGAGCAAAGCCAACATGACCATAGGTAACATGAACATAGGTAACATGAACATAGGTAACATGAACATAGGTAACATGAACATAGGTAACATGAACATAGGTAACATGAACAAAGCCAACATGACCATAGGTAACATGAACATAGGTAACATGTACATAGGTAACATGAACATAGGTAACATGAACATAAGTAACATGAACATAGGTAACATGAACATAGGTAACATGTACATAGGTAACATGAACATAAGTAACATGAACATAGGTAACATGTACATAGGTAACATGAACATAGGTAACATGAACAAAGGTAACATGTACATAGGTGACATGAGCAAAACCATCATGTACATAGGTAACATGAACATAAGTAACATGAACAAAGCCAACATGTACATAGGTAACATGAACATAAGTAACATGAACATAGGTAACATGAACAAAGCTAACATGTACATAGGTGACATGAGCAAAACCATCATGTACATAGGTAACATGAACATAAGTAACATGAACAAAGCCAACATGTACATAGGTAACATGAACATAAGTAACATGAACATAGGTAACATGAACAAAGCTAACATGTACATAGGTGACATGAGCAAAACCATCATGTACATAGGTAACATGAACATAAGTAACATGAACAAAGCCAACATGTACATAGGTAACATGAACATAAGTAACATGAACATAGGTAACATGAACAAAGCTAACATGTACATAGGTGACATGAGCAAAACCATCATGTACATAGGTAACATGAACATAGGTAACATGAACAAAGCCAACATGTACATAGGTAACATGAACATAGGTAACATGAACATAGGTAACATGAACAAAGCTAACATGAACATAGGTAACATGAGCAAAGCCAACATGTACATAGGTAACATGAACATAGGTAACATGTACATAGGTAACATGAACAAAGCCAACATGTACATAGGTAACATGAACAAAGCTAACATGTACATAGGTAACATGTACATAGGTAACATGTACATAGGTAACATGTACATAGGTAACATGAACAAAGCCAACATGTACATAGGTAACATGAACAAAGCCAACATGTACATAGGTAACATGAACAAAGCCAACATGTACATAGGTAACATGAACAAAGCCAACATGTACATAGGCAACATGAGCAAAGCCAACATGTACATAGGTAACATGAACAAAGCCAACATGTACATAGGCAACATGAGCATAGGTAACATGAACAAAGCCAACATGTACATAGGTAACATGAACATAAGTAACATGAACATAGGTAACATGAACAAAGCTAACATGTACATAGGTAACATGTACATAGGTGACATGAGCAAAACCATCATGTACATAGGTAACATGTACATAGGTAACATGAGCATAGGTAACATGACCAAAGCCAACATGAACATAGGTAACATGAACATAGGTAACATGTACATAGGTAACATGAACAAAGCCAACATGAACATAGGTAACATGAGCAAAGCCAACATGTACATAGGTAACATGAACATAGGTAACATGAACAAAGCTAACATGTACATAGGTGACATGAGCAAAACCATCATGTACATAGGTAACATGTACATAGGTAACATGAGCAAAGCCAACATGTACATAGGTAACATGTACATAGGTAACATGAGCAAAGCTAACATGTACATAGGTAACATGAACAAAGCCAACATGTACATAGGTAACATGAACAAAGCCAACATGTACATAGGTAACATGAGCAAAGCCAACATGTACATAGGTAACATGAACATAGGTAACATGTACATAGGTAACATGAACAAAGCCAACATGTACATAGGTAACATGAACAAAGCCAACATGTACATAGGTAACATGAACAAAGCCAACATGTACATAGGTAACATGAGCAAAGCCAACATGTACATAGGTAACATGAGCAAAACCAACATGTACATAGGTAACATGTACATATGTAACATTAGCAAAGCCAACATGTACATAGGTAACATGAACAAAGGTAACATGAACATAGGTAACATGTACATAGGTAACATGAACAAAGCCAACATGACATAGGTAACATGTACATAGGTAACATGAACAAAGCCAACATGTACATAGGTAACATGTACATAGGTAACATGAACAAAGCCAACATGTACATAGCCAACATGTACATATGTAACATGTACATAGGTAACATGAGCAAAGCCAACATGTACATAGGTAACATGAACAAAGCCAACATGTACATAGGTAACATGAACATAGGTAACATGAACAAAGCCAACATGTACATAGGTAACATGAACATAGGTAACATGTACATAGGTAACATGAACAAAGCCAACATGAACATAGGTAACATGAACATAGGTAACATGTACATAGGTAACATGAACACAGCCAACATGAACATAGGTAACATGAACATAGGTAACATGAACAAAGCCAACATGTACATAGGTAACATGAACAAAGCTAACACGTACATAGGTAACATGAACAAAGCCAACATGTACATAGGTAACATGAACAAAGCTAACACGTACATAGGTAACATGAACAAAGCCAACATGTACATAGGTAACAGGAACAAAGCTAACATGTACATAGGTAACATGAACAAAGCCAACATGTACATAGGTAACATGAGCAAAGCCAACATGTACATAGGTAACATGTACATAGGTAACATGAGCAAAGCCAACATGTACATAGGTAACATGTACATAGGTAACATGAGCAAAGCCAACATGTACATAGGTAACATGAACATAGGTAAAATGTACATAGGTAACATGAACAAAGCCAACATGTATATAGGTATCATGTACATAGGTAACATGTACATAGGTAACATGAGCAAAGCCAACATGTACATAGGTAACATGAACAAAGGTAACATGAACAAAGCTAACATGTAAATAGGTAACATGAGCAAAGCCAACATGTACATAGGTAACATGAACAAAGGTAACATGTACATAGGTAACATGAACAAAGCCAACATGTACATAGGTAACATGAGCAAAGCCAACATGTACATAGGTAACATGAACAAAGCCAACATGTACATAGGTAACATGAACAAAGCCAACATGTACATAGGTAACATGAACAAAGCCAACATGTACATAGGTAACATGAGCAAAGCCAACATGTACATGGGTAACATGAACATAGGTAACATGTACATAGGTAACATGAACAAAGCCAACATGTACATAGGTAACATGAACAAAGCTAACATGTACATAGGTAACATGTACATAGGTAACATGAACAAAGCCAACATGTACATAGGTAACATGAGCAAAGCCAACATGTACATAGGTAACATGAACAAAGCCAACATGTACATAGGTAACATGAACAAAGCCAACATGTACATAGGTAACATGAACAAAGCCAACATGTACATAGGCAACATGAGCAAAGCCAACATGTACATAGGTAACATAGGTAACATGTACCCAGGTAACATGAACAAAGCCAACATGTACATAGGTAACATGTACATAGGTAACATGAACAAAGCCAACATGTACATAGGTAACATGAACAAAGCTAACATGTACATAGGTGACATGAGCAAAACCATCATGTACATAGGTAACATGTACATAGGTAACATGACCATAGGTAACATGACCAAAGCCAACATGAACATAGGTAACATGAACATAGGTAACATGCACATAGGTAACATGAACAAAGCCAACATGAACATAGGTAACATGAGCAAAGCCAACATGTACATAGGTAACATGAACATAGGTAACATGTACATAGGTAACATGAACAAAGCCAACATGTACATAGGTAACATGAACAAAGCTAACATGTACATAGGTAACATGTACATAGGTAACATGTACATAGGTAACATGTACATAGGTAACATGAACAAAGCCAACATGTACATAGGTAACATGAACAAAGCCAACATGTACATAGGTAACATGAACAAAGCCAACATGTACATAGGTAACATGAACAAAGCCAACATGTACATAGGCAACATGAGCAAAGCCAACATGTACATAGGTAACATGAACAAAGCCAACATGTACATAGGCAACATGAGCATAGGTAACATGAACAAAGCCAACATGTACATAGGTAACATGAACATAAGTAACATGAACATAGGTAACATGAACAAAGCTAACATGTACATAGGTAACATGTACATAGGTGACATGAGCAAAACCATCATGTACATAGGTAACATGTACATAGGTAACATGAGCATAGGTAACATGACCAAAGCCAACATGAACATAGGTAACATGAACATAGGTAACATGTACATAGGTAACATGAACAAAGCCAACATGAACATAGGTAACATGAGCAAAGCCAACATGTACATAGGTAACATGAACATAGGTAACATGAACAAAGCTAACATGTACATAGGTGACATGAGCAAAACCATCATGTACATAGGTAACATGTACATAGGTAACATGAGCAAAGCCAACATGTACATAGGTAACATGTACATAGGTAACATGAGCAAAGCTAACATGTACATAGGTAACATGAACAAAGCCAACATGTACATAGGTAACATGAACAAAGCCAACATGTACATAGGTAACATGAGCAAAGCCAACATGTACATAGGTAACATGAACATAGGTAACATGTACATAGGTAACATGAACAAAGCCAACATGTACATAGGTAACATGAACAAAGCCAACATGTACATAGGTAACATGAACAAAGCCAACATGTACATAGGTAACATGAGCAAAGCCAACATGTACATAGGTAACATGAGCAAAGCCAACATGTACATAGGTAACATGAACATAGGTAACATGTACATAGGTAACATGAACAAAGCCAATATGTACATAGGTAACATGAACAAAGCCAACATGTACATAGGTAACATGAACAAAGCTAACATGTACATAGGTAACATGTACATAGGTAACATGAACATAGGTAACATGTACATAGGTAACATGTACATAGGTAACATGTACATAGGTAACATGTACATAGGTAACATGTACATAGGTAACATGTCATATGTAACATGAGCAAAGCCAACATGTACATAGGTAACATGTACATAGGTAACATGTACATAGGTAACATGAGCAAAGCCAACATGTACATAGGTAACATGTACATAGGTAACATTAGCAAAGCCAACATGTACATAGGTAACATGCACATAGGTAACATGAACTTGTATTGTAGATGCTTATGTTTCACTGTATATATTTACAGCATGAACAATCTGTTGTGTTGTATTGTATTGTAGATGCTTGTGTTTCACTGTATATATTTACAGCATGGACAATCTGTTGTATTGTAGATGCTTATGTTTCACTGTATATATTTACAGCAGGGACAATCTGTTGTGTTGTATTTTATTGTAGATGCTTGTGTTTCACTGTATATATTTACAGCAGGGACAATCTGTTGTATTGTATTTTATTGTAGATGCTTGTGTTTCACTGTATATATTTACAGCAGGGACAATCTGTTGTATTGTAGATGCTTGTGTTTCACTGTATATATTTACAGCATGGACAATATGTTGTGTTGTATTGTATTGTAGATGCTTGTGTTTCACTGTATATATTTACAGCATGGACAATCTGTTGTATTGTAGATGCTTGTGTTTCACTGTACATATTTACAGCATGGACAATCTGTTGTGTTGTATTGTATTGTAGATGCTTGTGTTTCACTGTATATATTTACAGCATGGACAATCTGTTGTGTTGTATTGTATTGTAGATGCTTGTGTTTCACTGTACATATTTACAGTATGGACAATCTGTTGTATTGTAGATGCTTGTGTTTCACTGTATATATTTACAGCATGGACAATCTGTTGTATTGTAGATGCTTGTGTTTCACTGTATATATTTACAGCATGGACAATATGTTGTATTGTAGATGCTTGTGTTTCACTGTATATATTTACAGCATGGACAATCTGTTGTATTGTAGATGCTTGTGTTTCACTGTATATATTTACAGCATGGACAATATGTTGTATTGTAGATGCTTGTGTTTCACTGTATATATTTACAGCATGGACAATCTGTTGTATTGTAGATGCTTGTGTTTCACTGTATATATTTACAGCATGGACAATCTGTTGTATTGTAGATGCTTGTGTTTCACTGTATATATTTACAGCATGGATGATCTGTTGTATTGTATTGTAGATGCTTGTGTTTCACTGTATATATTTCCTTAAATAAAATATTGCAAATAAAATTAAAGTCAAATTCAACCACGAAAATGAACATCCAGTTTTAAGAACCTTGACCGGAGATAACGGTTGTTTATATGTGTCTGCTCATATGTATGTTAATCTGTCTGTCTGTCTGTCTGTCTGTCTGTCTGTCTGTCTGTCTGTTTGTTTGTTTGTCTAGCTCATTGTCCTGCCATGATCTAATCTACATTGTAAGTTCAATATGAAATTGCAATCTTGTGTAGAGACAGAAAAATGATCAGATTATAACATTAGAATGTGTTCATTGAGAGGTGACTCATGGATGAACAAATGTGTGGATGTTTAGTCAGTTAAAGTGCAATAGTCGTGATAGCTTCAGGTGCAAAAGATCCGGAGTTCGAGCCACGCTGACGCCGTTACGATTGTGCCCTTAGGCAAGGCATTTAAATTCCACGTTGCCTCTTCTCTCTCCCTAGTGGCGATGGATTCCATCAGGAATGAGGTCTCGAGACTGATTAATATAAGTTGAAATAACTTGTTTCGCAATCGAGCTAAAATAAATTTGTATAAACTAAAGTGCAATAAATGTTTTACTGAGCCAATCCCCACGAAAGGTGCATCACAACACCATGGTGGAATATTTGGAAACTTCCACCCATTGGTTACTTAGATCTAGCCCAGGATGCACGCATGCACGGCGCCAAACCATTATCCCTCGAAATACCGGCGGGGGATAAAAAATACTGTCACTACAAAGTTTACAAATTTTCCTTTAACCTAAGATTGCGATTTAGTTTTGTGGCGAAAACAGCAGCTTATTGGAAAAAACCAAGCTTTCATCAACAGTGTTTATAAGGCATGCCGGGGCATAGACTTTATAATTAAAGATAATGGCAAAAGCCTGGTACCTGATTCATTTCAAACAGTTTTTCTATTCCCACCAAAAGTACCTTTATTGGATAGTATATTTAGCTGTTTACCAATAAGAACCGGTTTTTTCATGAACTAGGGTGGCACATATCTTAAACAAAATCACTATAAGGATATATCATCTACAAATAATGAACATTCCCGACCATGAAGAAAGTGGAATTAGAACACTCATGAATAATTCAAGCAAAACAGTAAGTGTAAAGAATTTGACTTACAGTCGGAGCAAACAATAGGGCGCAGGAAGTAGCAGTCAATGAGTCTATGAGGAACACCAGGAGGACCTGAAACACAAAACATACAAACTCGATTTAACTTTAACAATAACCAACTTATTCAACTCACAATCATCCTGTTGATAACAATTATTATAACAGTAGTTAGATTATACAGGTAGTCAGTCATTAGTGTAACATACTTTGATTAGACAGGTAGTCATGTAACATACTCTGATTAGACAGGTAGTTGTGTAACATATCTGATTAGACAGGTAGCCGTGTAACATACTTTGTTTAGACAGGTAGTCATGTAACATACTTTGTTTAGACAGGTAGTCATGTAACATACTTTGATTAGACAGGTAGTCGTGTAACATACTTTGTTTAGACAGGTAGTCGTGTAACATACTTTGATTAGACAGGTAGCCGTGTAACATACTTTGTTTAGACAGATAGTCGTGTAACATACTTTGATTAGACAGGTAGTCATTAGTGTAACATACTTTGTTTAGACAGATAGTCGTGTAACATACTTTGTTTAGACAGGTAGTCGTGTAACATACTTTGATTAGACAGGTAGTCATTAGTGTAACATACTTTGTTTAGACAGGTAGTCGTGTAACATACTTTGATTAGACAGGAGGTCGTGTAACATACTTTGTTTAGACAGGTAGTCATGTAACATACTTTGATTAGACAGGTAGTCATGTAACATACTTTGATTAGACAGGTAGTCATGTAACATACTTTGATTAGACAGGTAGTCATGTAACATACTTTGATTAGACAGGTAGTCGTGTAACATACTTTGATTAGACAGGAGGTCGTGTAACATACTTTGTTTAGACAGGTAGTCGTGTAACATACTTTGATTAGACAGGTAGTCGTGTAACATACTTTGATTAGACAGGTAGTCATGTAACATACTTTGATTAGACAGGTAGTCATGTAACATACTTTGATTAGACAGGTAGTCGTGTAACATACTTTGATTAGACAGGTAGTCATGTAACATACTTTGATTATACAGGTAGTCATGTAACATACTTTGATTAGACAGGTAGTCATGCAACATACTTTGATTAGACAGATAGTCGTGTAACATACTTTGATTAGACAGGTAGTCGTGTAACATACTTTGATTAGACAGGTAGTCGTGTAACATACTTTGATTAGACAGGTAGTCATGTAACATACTTTGATTAGACAGGTAGTCAGTCATTAGTGTAACATACTTTGTTTAGACAGATAGTCGTGTAACATACTTTGATTAGACAGGTAGTTATGTAACATACTTTGATTAGACAGGTAGTCGTGTAACATACTTTGATTAGACAGGTAGTCGTGTAACATACTTTGATTAGACAGGTAGTCGTGTAACATACTTTGATTAGACAGGTAGTCATTAGTTTAACATACTTTGATTAGACAGATAGTCGTGTAACATATTTTGATTAGACAGGTAGTCATGTAACATACTTTGATTAGACAGGCAGTCATTAGTTTAACATACTTTGATTAGACAGATAGTCATGTAACATACTTTGATTAGACAGGTAGTCGTGTAACATACTTTGATTAGACAGGTAGTCATTAGTTTAACATACTTTGATTAGACAGGTAGTCGTGTAACATACTTTGATTAGACAGGTAGTCGTGTAACATACTTTGATTAGACAGGTAGTCGTGTAACATACTTTGATTAGACAGGTAGTCGTGTAACATACTTTGTTTAGACAGGTAGCCGTGTAACATACTTTGATTAGACAGGTAGTCGTGTAACATACTTTGTTTAGACAGGTAGTCATGTAACATACTTTGATTAGACAGGTAGTCATGTAACATACTTTGATTAGACAGATAGTCGTGTAACATACTTTGATTAGACAGGTAGTCATTAGTTTAACATACTTTGATTAGACAGGTAGTCGTGTAACATACTTTGATTAGACAGGTAGTCGTGTAACAATAGAGTCTCTATACAAACATATGGTTCTGTATATCTTACCGTCCGTGATCGTAGGAAATATCCATGCCACAACTACTATTACAAAATATAACTTTTAATTAATTAATAATTTTAGTATGCATCATGTTGCAGCCTAGAAACATATTTAAGTGTAAGACATCTCAATAGTAACCAGCCAATCCTCAATACACAGCCGTGTGCTGTTCTATACTCTGTAAGAACAGTCTGGTCAGATCAACAACATCATCAGGACATTCAGGTTTAAATCAGGCTAGCATCTCCTTGACCATCAGCTGGCTAGAACCGGTGTTACTCAGGCTAGCATTTCCTTGACCATCAGCTGGCTAGAACCAGTGTTACTCAGGCTAGCATCTCCTTGACCATCAGCTGGCTAGAACCAGTATTACTCAGGCTAGCATCTCCTTGACCATCAGCTGGCTAGAACCAGTGTTACTCAGGCTAGCATCTCCTTGACCATCAGCTGGCTAGAACCAGTGTTACTCAGGCTAGCATCTCCTTGACCATCAGCTGGCTAGAACCAGTGTTACTCAGGCTAGCATCTCCTTGACCATCAGCTGGCTAGAACCAGTGTTACTCAGGCTAGCATCTCCTTGACCATCAGCTGGCTAGAACCAGTGTTACTCAGGCTAGCATCTCCTTGACCATCAGCTGGCTAGAACCAGTATTACTCAGGCTAGCATCTCATTGACCATCAGCTGGCTAGAACCAGTGTTACTCAGGCTAGCATCTCCTTGACCATCAGCTGGCTAGAACCAGTGTTACTCAGGCTAGCATCTCCTTGACCATCAGCTGGCTAGAACCAGTGTTACTCAGGCTAGCATCTCCTTGACCATCAGCTGGCTAGAACCAGTGTTACTCAGGCTAGCATCTCCTTTACCATCAGCTGGCTAGAACCAGTGTTACTCAGGCTAGCATCTCCTTGACCATCACTGGCTAGAACCAGTGTTACTCAGGCTAGCATCTCCTTGACCATCAGCTGGCTAGAACCAGTGTTACTCAGGCTAGCATCTCCTTGACCATCAGCTGGCTAGAACCAGTGTTACTCAGGCTAGCATCTCCTTGACCATCAGCTGGCTAGAACCAGTGTTACTCAGGCTAGCATCTCCTTGACCATCAGCTGGCTAGAACCAGTGTTACTCAGGCTAGCATCTCCTTGACCATCAGCTGGCTAGAACCAGTGTTACTCAGGCTAGCATTTCCTTGACCATCAGCTGGCTAGAACCAGTGTTACTCAGGCTAGCATCTCCTTGACCATCAGCTGGCTAGAACCAGTGTTACTCAGGCTAGCATCTCCTTGACCATCAGCTGGCTAGAACCAGTGTTACTCAGGCTAGCATTTCCTTGACCATCAGCTGGCTAGAACCAGTGTTACTCAGGCTAGCATCTCCTTGACCATCAGCTGGCTAGAACCGGTGTTACTCAGGCTAGCATCTCCTGACCATCAGCTGGCTAGAACCGTGTTACTCAGGCTAGCATCTCCTTGACCATCAGCTGGCTAGAACCGGTGTTACTCAGGCTAGCATTTCCTTGACCATCAGCTGGCTAGAACCATGTGAACGTGCAGGCTAGCATTTCCTTGACCATCAGCTGGCTAGAACCAGTGTTACTCAGGCTAGCATTTCCTTGACCATCAGCTGGCTAGAACCAGTGTTACTCAGGCTAGCATCTCCTTGACCATCAGCTGGCTAGAACCAGTGTTACTCAGGCTAGCATCTCCTTGACCATCAGCTGGCTAGAACCAGTGTTACTCAGGCTAGCATCTCCTTGACACATATGCAATTCACCACATTTGAAAATGTCAAGCAATCTTGTTTGTTTGGGTTTTACGCCTTCGTCAGCATTTTGGGCTATATCGCCAGCGGGAAGTTTACTTAACAACACCTTTCCTGGGCAGGCTCCAGTGATTAAACAGTACTTGGTGCACCACACCCATACAATTTTCTGCCAACTTTTTCATATAAACAGACACGGCCCGAGCAGGGCTCAAATCAGTGACCATCAGTGATGATAGATCACAAGTCAGCGACCGTACCCACTCGACCATGGAGGCGGTTTGTTTCTTTCTTGATGTTTTACGCCTGCATCAGCACCATCCTGGGCTATATCGCCAGTGGGCAGTTTACACCTTTCCTGGGCTAGCGGTTAAGAAGTACTTGGTGTACCACACCCATACAATTTTGAAGTTACTTTGTGTTTGCCATCAAAATTAAAAACATTAGAATGTATTACTTATTAATAAACTGTTAATGATAATAATAATGGTTAATAAGCCAGAAAATAGCTAAAATACAAAAGTACATCTAACCGCGCAGGAATACGAAACATAACCAGTGGCAAAGAAAATGCCATGTTTCACTGTTTCAAAGCGGTGTAAGATGGAGTTTTCTTTCACTGAGAAACTCAATCATTCATTGGAAAGCATCAAAGAAAAGACATTCCTATTGTTCACATCATTATTCACAATTATAGTCCACAACTTTAGTCGATATCATGATTTGACCAAATATCATTCCATTATCAATTTCTATCAAAGTGCTGAGCTTGGAAACATTGTTTAACACTATTTGATATAGAAATTTATATGACAAGCTTCAACTAATCATACATTGAAACTATACAGTAATGTAAATAGGTGCGGGGGGGAATCCTAGTCTATTTAATACACAATGTTTATTATTATCATAGTTTATTTTCTACCCATTTTTCTGAAAAATGTATAAGTGCCCATTTTCACTTGGGTATTCCATGATTATTAAGTTGTAAATGTGACCTCTAAATGTAAATGTGACCTCTAAATGTAAATGTGACATCTAAGTATATGATCGCTAAATATAATCATGATCTCTAAGTATCTGAAGTCTTTGACAACTAAATATAACCATGATCTGTGAGTATCTGAAGTCTTTGATAACTAAATATAACCATGAACTGTGAGTATCTGAAGTCTTTGACAACTAAATATAACCATGATCTGTGAGTATCTGAAGTCTTTGATAACTAAATATAACCATGATCTGTGAGTATCTGAAGTCTTTGACAACTAAATATAACCATGATCTGTGAGTATCTGAAGTCTTTGACAACTAAATATAACCATGATCTGTGAGTATCTGAAGTCTTTGACAACTAAATATAACACCGTCTCCGTGGCCCAGTGGTTAAGGAGTGGGAGGTCGAAGGTTCGAATCTCATCAGGGGTTCGTTCTGATTTGGCCGGTTGGTGAGCTGCCAGCTAGTTAAATAATGGTTACCGATTGCCTACCAGCCTGGCATACAAGCATAGGATTCGGGAAGTACTGATTTTCATAAAAAGAGGTGTCTCATAAGTCAGAAATAGCTGGCCCTTTAAATAGGGGTGACACTATAATAAACAAACACTTTACTTTACTTTTATAACCATGATCTCTAAGTATCTGAAGTCATTGACCCCTGAATGTAACCAGGACCTATCAGTTAGAACTCTTTGACCACTAAGCATACCCATGACCTGTAACTGTCTGAAACGACCTCTAAATGTATCTATGACATATACATATCTGAAACTTTTGTCACCTGTGTTTAATTCTGCTTAAAACTTTGACTTCTAAGTGTAACAATAACATGTAATTGTCTGAAATCTTTGACCTCATTGTATAACCATGACATTTATGGTACATACTTTGCATTCTTCTGTCATGTAATTGTCTGAAATCTTTGACCTCATTGTATAACCATGACATATATGGTACATACTCTGGTATTGCATTCTTCTGTCATGTAATTGTCTGAAATCTTTGACCTCATTGTATAACCATGACATTTATGGTACATACTTTGCATTCTTCTGTCATGTAATTGTCTGAAATCTTTGACCTCATTGTATAACCATGACATATATGGTACATACTCTGGTATTGCATTCTTCTGTCATGTAATTGTCTGAAATCTTTGACCTCATTGTATAACCATGACATTTATGGTACATACTTTGCATTCTTCTGTCATGTAATTGTCTGAAATCTTTGACCTCATTGTATAACCATGACATATATGGTACATACTCTGGTATTGCATTCTTCTGTCATCTTCTACAACATTCAACATTCAAACTATTGTATCGAGTTCTAACTTATTACAGTTATGGAGTGTACATACAAACAGTGATGGACTGAATGACATACAGATAGACAAAACACACATTTATATCATTACTTGACGTTCATTTGGTAAAATGAAACTCATTCAGTATGACTTTAAAATTTCTCATTATAATGCATTTGGCTTCTACCATATGATTATAATTTAATATAAATGATTTCTAAATGACATATGTAGAAGAGCTATATCTAATGGCGATGTTGTCACATTCAAAATGTTCATGTGCTCGAAACATTTGTCAAAACTTAGACATAAGTACAAGTGTCCACATTACCATCCTTACAACTTATATTGAACAATCAAAGCCAATTTTCCTTTCAGTCAATACATATTTTCTACATAATTTGTATCATTACATATACTTACTTACCACTTATCAACATTGAAAGGCTTTTCATTGCATAATAAGTTAAGGTGCAGCGGAGACATATAATTCATAAAATATAAATAAATCATATTTACAGAAATATCCCGTCTGGAAGCTATTCAAATATTCGATATAATTCTATCAAAAAACTCAAAATCTCTCAAAATTGCCAAATTAACCTACTTTCTGTCTTACACGTGTTCTTCCAACGACTCATCTAGTTATGGTTATTGGCCACTGTACATTCATAGGCATTTTCACAAATGAAACCATTGTCACCCTTTCCGTTGAAGGGTGTTTGTTTTTCAAATGATTATTTTTGATGTTGTAGCAGAATATGTTAATTTCAATTTGCATAGATGACACCTAGCAGTTTTCTTATTCTCAGAGTGGTTGATGTCTTTCCAAACATGTGACTGAGTGGGCGGTATTTTTGAGGACAATATTTTATTTATTATTCAAGTTTAGCATTTTTTATTTAAGCTTAGGTTGCAAAATCCTTATATGTGTCACCTAGAAGTAGTGTGTTGAAGTTGACATTACAAATTGTGGACAGCTTATTGAAGAGTGTTAAACATAGTTGATCATAGAAATGGCATTGAAAGATTGCAGTGCCTCGCTTTCGATTCAAGTACGTCATTAATCAAAGTCATGTGCTAATAGGTCTATTAATAGGATTAATGATAATCATTAATTACACAGAATATCCCCCCCCCCAAGTTTCCCCAGGCGTTGATATTATCAGAAACTCAATACGGCCCAATTAATGGTCTCGGTGTTAAAATATATTTATATAACTGACAAGCCAAAATATATCAATGCCTGTTCCCAGGCTAGGTACCAACCAAATATGGGCATAATATAAGGTCCGAGAAGTGTATTTTCTATATATTTTTTATAAAGCAGATGTTTTTCCTATAAATATATTTTATTATTAAACACTAGTTGATGTTCATATGTTTGTAACTTTATCCTGTGATGTATGTGTATTGATTGACATGCGGTGATATATCCAGGTACCCCCATTTTATTATTCATAAAGAGTATGCCCATTTATTGGCCTAAAGTTGTTTGTTGTTCTCTGGTGGGAGATTCAAAAGAGATTCAGAGTTTGTGTTAAACTGATAAATTTACTGCTACACTTACCTATTATATAGATAACAGCTGCCTACCAGAACTATGTGTAACAGCTGCCTACCAGAACCATGTGTAACAGCTGCCTACCAGAACTATGTGTAACAGCTGCCTACCAGAACTATGTGTAACAGCTGCCTACCAGAACTATGTGTAACAGCTGCCTACCAGAACTATGTGTAATAGCTGCCTACCAGAACTGTGTGTAACAGCTGCCTACCAGAACTATGTGTAACAGCTGCCTACCAGAACTATGTGTAACAGCTGCCTACCAGAACTATGTGTAACAGTTGCCTACCAGAACTATGTGTAACAGCTGCCTACCAGAACTATGGTTGTGTAACAGCTGCCTACCAGAACTATGTGCAACAGCTGCCTACCAGAACTATGTGCAACAGCTGCCTACCAGAACTAGCTGCTGACCAGAACTATGTGTAACAGCTGCCTACCAGAACTGTGTGTAACAACTGCCTACCATAACTATGTGTAACAGCTGCCTACCAGAACTGTGTAACAGCTGCCTACCAGAACTATGTGTAACAGCTGCCTACCAGAACTATGTGTAACAGCTGCCTACCAGAACCATGTGTAACAGCTGCCTACCAGAACTATGTGTAATAGCCACCTACCAGAACTGTGTGTAACAGCTGCCTACCAGAAATATGTGTAACAGCTGCCTACCAGAACTATGTGTAACAGCTGCCTACCAGAACTATGTGTAACAGCTGCCTACCAGAACTATGTGTAACAGCTGCCTACCAGAACTATGTGCAACAGCTGCCTACCAGAACTATGTGCAACAGCTGCCTACCAGAACTAGCTGCCGACCAGAACTATGTGTAACAGCTGCCTACCAGAACTATGTGTAACAGCTGCCTACCATAACTATGTGTAACAGCTGCCTACCAGAACTGTGTAACAGCTGCCTACCAGAAATATGTGTAACAGCTGCCTACCATAACTATGTGTAACAGCTGCCTACCAGAACTATGTGCAACAGCTGCCTACCATAACTATGTGTAACAGCTGCCTACCATAACTATGTGTAACAGCTGCCTACCAGAACTGTGTAACAGCTGCCTACCATAACTATGTGTAACAGCTGCCTACCATAACTATGTGTAACAGCTGCCTACCAGAACTGTGTAACAGCTGCCTACCAGAACTATGTGCAACAGTCAGAACGTATATCTAATACTTATATATAAATATAATATTCATTATTTTATTATGATTTACATTATTTGCTGACTCTTGTATTATATTTTATAAAATGATCAATTATCAATAGTACATTTCCTAAGCAGATGGTTTATAGCGCTACTATAAATAATTGTCCAAGCAAGGTGTTATATTAAATCAAATGAGACAAACACAAAGAGAAATAAATAAAGTTCCTACAAATAAAAATTATTTTTTCTTGTTTCTTGTCAATAAGTCGACCTAGTACTTTCATCATATTTCTGGGTGAGAATACGGTCGACTTATGTCCGGGAATATACAGTATTTAAAATTTATGGTTTCCTTATGATAAATGCATTTTGTTCAATCAGAGATTTAATTATAATCTTAACACCGAGACTATTAATTGGGCCGTATTGAGCTTCTGATAATATCAACGCTTTGAGAAATTCGATGGGTTGTCTGTGTAATTATTGACTAGCATTTATCCAATTAATAGGTCTATTAGCACATGACTTAATTAATGACGTACTTGCATCGAAAGCGAGGCACTGCAATGTTGATAAAGCTTTAGAATTGGCTGCCATTGTTTACGGGTCAACGAACGATAAATAGTTTCAAAAAGTACAATGTACGTCTGATCTGACATATTTACTCAAGATTTAAGTCGTCCTTACTTCAATTACGCCGAATCGACCCATTACCACCCACACGTAATAGTTAAAATTCGCCATCTCGTCGATATAACACAGAAACGGGAAATTATATGTTTACAATGTAAATGAGTCTACGGGAGCATTCATGTATATTCGGAAATGATTGTGTATAATCGTGCCTGTTCGGCGATTTCAGATAGAATTCCGTTTCTATATTTAGCGATATTATCTTGTAGAGAAGAGTTGTCGTTCTTCAAATCTACACCCTTAAAAAATAGGGTGTGAGTAGATGGTGCTACGATCAGTTTCCCAAGGCTGTCATTTTGCCATTAGTTAAAAAGTGAAAAATCGACAGACTGGAGCCCAGGCTAGTATAGATGTACTGTGGGGGGTAGAATTTCAAAGGTCAACCTGCTGGGAAATACTCTCCCCTCCCACTCTATATACAAACACACGTATAGATGTACTGTGGGGGGTAGAATTTCAAAGGTCAACCTGCTGGGAAATACTCCCCCCTCCCACTCTATATACAAACACATGTATAGATGTACTGTGGAGGGTAGAATTTCCAGGGTCAGCCTGCTGGGAAATACTCCCCCCTCCCACACTATATACAAACACATGTATAGATGTACTGTGGAGGGTAGAATTTCCAGGGTCAGCCTGCTGGGAAATACTCCCCCCTCCCACTCTATATAGAAACACATGTATAGATGTACTGTGGAGGGTAGAATTTCCCGGGTCAGCCTGCTGGGAAATACTCCCCCCTCCCACTCTATATACAAACACACATATAGATGTACTGTGGAGGGTAGAATTTCAAGGGTCAGCCTGCTGGGAAATACTACCCTACCTCCACGCTATATGTTACATGCACATATAGATGTGCTGGGTGGGTGGTATAATTTCCAGCAGTGTTAGCCACCACTCTATACACGTATAGATGTACTAGGGTGGCGGTAGATATCCTGGGTCGGTCTGATATCTTGTATATTGATGTTAACCAGTAATCACTCGGATCTCAGCAAGGTGCTGCAGCATGGGGGAGGGGGTTATCCTGTTACACAGGCTATGATATGATCAGAGCATAATTATGTTGTAATAGAAAGTCACATTTTCTCAATTGGAAATGAAGTATAGACACAAAGCTTTGTGGTATAAAAATGTTCACATGGCTGTAAATCCTCGAGAAATCCTCCAACCGGAACAGGATTACAATATGCACAACTAGACATCATATTGGTGCTTCATGTTATAATAAATATGTACATAAATCTGCAAATAATCATGAACTAGAACAGGGTTATAATATGCCTGCAAATAATCATGAACCAGAACAGGGTTATAATATGCCTGCAAATAATCATGAACCAGAACAGGATTATAATATGCCTGCAAATAATCATGAACCAGAACAGGGTTATAATATGCCTGCAAATAATCATGAACCAGAACAGGGTTATAATATGCCTGCAAATAATCATGAACCAGAACAGGGTTATAATATGCCTGCAAATAATCATGAACTAGAACAGGATTATAATATGCCTGCAAATAATCATGAACCAGAACAGGGTTATAATATGCCTGCAAATAATCATGAACCAGAACAGGGTTATAATATGCCTGCAAATAATCATGAACTAGAACAGGATTATAATATGCCTGCAAATAATCATGAACTAGAACAGGATTATAATATGCCTGCAAATAATCATGAACCAGAACAGGGTTATAATATGCCTGCAAATAATCATGAACCAGAACAGGGTTATAATATGCCTGCAAATAATCATGAACCAGAACAGGGTTATAATATGCCTGCAAATAATCATGAACCAGAACAGGGTTATAATATGCCTGCAAATAATCATGAACCAGAACAGGGTTATAATATGCCTGCAAATAATCATGAACCAGAACAGGATTATAATATGCCTGCAAATAATCATGAACCAGAACAGGGTTATAATATGCCTGCAAATAATCATGAACTAGAACAGGATTATAATATGCCTGCAAATAATCATGAACTAGAACAGGATTATAATATGCCTGCAAATAATCATGAACTAGAACAGGATTATAATATGCCTGCAAATAATCATGAACCAGAACAGGGTTATAATATGCCTGCAAATAATCATGAACCAGAACAGGGTTATAATATGCCTGCAAATAATCATGAACCAGAACAGGGTTATAATATGCCTGCAAATAATCATGAACCAGAACAGGGTTATAATATGCCTGCAAATAATCATGAACCAGAACAGGATTATAATATGCCTGCAAATAATCATGAACCAGAACAGGGTTATAATATGCCTGCAAATAATCATGAACCAGAACAGGGTTATAATATGCCTGCAAATAATCATGAACCAGAACAGGATTATAATATGCCTGCAAATAATCATGAACCAGAACAGGACAACTAATATGCCTGCAAATAATCATGAATCAGAACAGGATTATAATATGCCTGCAAATAATCATGAACCAGAACAGGATTATAATATGCCTGCAAATAATCATGAATCAGAACAGGATTATAATATGCCTGCAAATAATCATGAACCAGAACAGGACAACTAATATGCCTGCAAATAATCATGAACCAGAACAGGATTATAATATGCCTGCAAATAATCATGAACCAGAACAGGGTTATAATATGCAACACTAGGCTTCATACCAATGCTTCCCGCAAACATTGGTGACAATCCAACAATGGGTTTGAATATGAAGCGTGTACATGCTTTGTGTTATAAATATGTTCAAATGGCTATAAATGCGAAAATAAATCATGCTATCGGAATGGGGTTACAATATGCACTAGACATCATATAGATGCTTTCTGCCAAGTTTGGTGAACATTCAACAGGGGGGGGGGGGGTTTGGAGATGAAGCATGGACAAGCTTTGTGTTATAAAAATATCCAAATGGCCATAAATCCTCCATTTCTGCAAAAAAAATCCTCCATTTCTGCATTTTCCTTGTTCAATGTCAGCAATTTTGTAGTATTTTGCTAGTAGCCTATATTTGACTTGTGCACCTCACACACATTGCTTAGTATTGGTTAACCACTTAGGTCGGCTAAGCTTGCCCAGGAAAACATGTCTACATCCCCACACGAGGTTTGACATCAATGGAACATACATACATCTCCAAATTTGTTCATGCATACAATACTGCTTTGAAAGATTTTAATCAATAGGAATGTTCTGAAACAGTATGTAAAATATATGTTTTCTAGACTCCAAAGTAGAACTTTATGACTTATGCACTGTATAGGGTTACTATTGAATGGTTTATTGTAAGTGATGTATTGGCCTCTATTTTCTTGTCTATTTCTGTCATGTTAGTAGATGAGTTGAGAAGGGCATTGGAACATGGTCATGGGAATCAATATTGTTATATCTTATCTATTCCCAAGCAAGCAACATAATGTTAATTATAGAGACATCCCTGTCTATTCACGTTTAAATAGAAATATAGAACTTGCCAATTAGCCTCTCTTACAGGAAACATACAGGAGCAATACTGAATCTTTTGTCCTCAATTTAACTCGAGATCTGTTTAGAGACAACAGAGAAACATAGTTCCTGGTCAAGTAAGTGTATTGAACAAATCCTTGAGTCAGATATATGAGGGTGATAGATACAGATATATGAGGGTGTCAGATACAGATATATGAGGGTGTCAGATACAGATATATGAGGGTGTCAGATACAGATATATGAGGGTTACAGATATATGAGGGTGTCAGATACAGATATATGAGGGTGTCAGATACAGATATATGAGGGTGTCAGATACAGATATATGAGGGTGTCAGATACATGTATATGAGGGTGTCAGATACAGATATATGAGGGTGTCAGATACAGTTTGGGGTGTGTTGTATATGAGGGTGTCAGATACAGATATATGAGGGTGTCAGATACAGATATATGAGGGTGTCAGATACAGATATATGAGGGTGTCAGATACAGATATATGAGGGTGTCAGATACATGTATATGAGGGTGTCAGATACAGATATATGAGGGTGTCAGA
>CM026397.1:92498347-92522597 GCA_014843695.1 Archivesica marissinica | reverse complement strand
TATACCTTACACTTCTCCCTCATATACCTTACACTTCTCCACTCTTATACCTTACACTTCTCCACTCTTATACCTTACACTTCTCCCTCATATACCTTACACTTCTCCCTCATATACCTGACACTTCTCCCTCATATACCTGACACTTCTCCACTCTTATACCTTACACTTCTCCCTCATATACCTTACACTTCTCCCTCATATACCTTACACTTCTCCCTCATATACCTGACACTTCTCCCTCATATACCTGACACTTCTCCACTATTATACCTTACACTTCTCCCTCATATACCTTACACTTCTCCCTCATATACCTTACACTTCTCCCTCATATACCTTACACTTCTCCCTCATATACCTTACTCTTCTCCCTCATATACCATACACTTCTCCCTCATATACCTTACACTTCTCCATAATATACCTTACACTCTCCCTCATATACCTTACACTTCTCCCTCATATACCTTACACTTCTCCCTCATATACCTTACACTTCTCCCTCATATACCTTACACTTCTCCCTCATATACCTGACACTTCTCCCTCATATACCTGACACTTCTCCACTCTTATACCTTACACTTCTCCCTCATATACCTTACACTTCTCCCTCATATACCTTACACTTCTCCCTCATATACCTTACACTTCTCCCTCATATACCTTACACTTCTCCCTCATATACCTGACACTTCTCCCTCATATACCTGACACTTCTCCACACTTTACCTTACACTTCTCCCTCATATACCTTACACTTCTCCCTTGTATACCTTACACTTCTCCCTCATATACCTAACATTTCTCCCACATATGTCTTACACTTCTCCCTCATATACCTTACACTTCTCCCTCGTATACCTTATACTTCTCCCTCGTATACCATACACTTCTCCCTTGTATGCCTTACACTTCTCCCTCATATACCTTACACTTCTCCCTCATATACCTTACACTTCTCCCTTGTATACCTTACACTTCTCCCTCATATACCTAACATTTATCCTGCATATGTCTTACACTTCTCCCTCATATACCTTACACTTCTCCCTCATATACCTTACACTTCTCCCTTGTATACCTTACACTTCTCCCTCATATACCTAACATTTCTCCCACATATGTCTTACACTTCTCCCTCATATACCTTACATGTCTCCCTCATATACCTTACATGTCTCCCTCATATACCTTACACTTCTCCCTCATATGCCTTACACTTCTCCCTCATATGCCTTACACTTCTCCCTCATATGCCTTCTCCCTCATATGCCTTACACTTCTCCCTTGTATGCCATACACTTCTCCCTCATATACCTTACTCTTCTCCCTCGTATACCTTACACTTCTCCCTCATATACCTTACACTTCTCCCTCATATACCTTACACTTCTCCCTTGTATACCTTACACTTCTCCCTTGTATACCTTACACTTCTCCCTCATATACCTTACACTTCTCCCTCATATACCTTACACTTCTCCCTATATACCTACACTTCTCCCTCATATACCTTACACTCTCCCTCATATACCTACACTTCTCCCTCTATACCTTACACTTCTCCCTTTACCTTACACTTCTCCCTATATACCTTACACTTCTCCCTTGTATCTTGCACTTCTCCCTCATATACCTACACTTCTCCCTCATATACCTTACACTTCTCCCCTTATACCTTACACTTCTCCCTCATATACCTTACACTTCTCCCTCATATACCTTACACTTCTCCCTCATATACCTTACACTTCTCCACTCTTATACCTTACACTTCTCCCTCATATACCTTACTCTTCTCCCTCTTATACCTTACACTTCTCCCTCATATAGCTTACACTTCTCCCTCATATACCTTACACTTCTCCCTCATATAGCTTACACTTCTCCACTCTTATACCTTACACTTCTCCCTCATATACCTTACACTTCTCCCTCATATACCTTACACTTCTCCCTCTTATACCTTACACTTCTCCCTCATATACCTTACACTTCTCCACTCTTATACCTTACACTTCTCCACTCTTATACGTTACACTTCTCCCTCATATACCTTACACTTCTCCCTCATATACCTTACACTTCTCCTCCATATACCTTACACTTCTCCCTCATATACCTGACACTTCTCCACTCTTATACCTTACACTTCTCCCTCATATACCTTACACTTCTCCCTCATATACCTTACACTTCTCCCTCATATCCCTTACATTTCTCCCTCGTATCCCTTACACTTCTCCCTCATATACCTTACACTTCTCCCTCATATACCTTACACTTCTCCCTCATATACCTTACACTTCTCCCTCATATACCTTACACTTCTCCCTCATATACCTTACACTTCTCCCTCATATACCTTACACTTCTCCACTCCTATACCTTACACTTCTCCCTCATATACCTTACACTTCTCCCTCATATACCTTACTGTTCTCCCTCATATACCTTACACTTCTCCTCCATGTACACTTTTGTCAGTCTTGGAGAAGGTTGGAGAATCGAGTTCTGGTTTCTACCAAGTAAATGTGGGTTGTCTTCTCCACCACAACAGACTGACTTTGTATGACAATGCTCCAGAGTGGGCCCTGTATAAATCAAAGGTAGAAATAAACATACATAAATTTAGAAACAACACTTACCAGTTTGTGCAAGTTTGAACCATTATGCCTGCCATTTTCAACCATGGACTCTCAACCTCTATCTCACTGTGCGTGTTATTGCTGTACATTAGAAAATGCAGGGTAAGTTAACTTGTCAGTTAAGAAGTCATATTCCTATCACCATAAGTAAATGCTATCATTAAAATGTCGCGAAAATATATTACACAAACTTTGTCATTTAAGAGACATAAAGCGCTATAAATAACTCATTGGACACACGATAATACCATGATCATCAGTACTAACCATTCAACCTACTGGTAACCAATTTAATTTAATATATTTTCTTTACTAAATCGCGATCAATAGATCAAGTAAGACAAAACTATTCAAAATGTTTGGGTGGGTGGAGGGGGGTCTTGCCAAAATAAACTAACCCTCTGCATAGATGGACAAACCTGTCATCAATACACACACTTAACATACGACTCAATTCCGCAACTAAAATATCAATCGAGTTTCAAGATGGCGTCATTTCAGATTCAAGAAAGCTTTGGAATTGCAATAAAGTCCGAGGGCCGGAAATTTAAACGCAAAATCATAAGCTGGTTCCCTGTTTTCATATCTCCTCAACTGGAGTAGACGGCCTGTCTGTTAACAAACCGGAAATTTACGATTTTTTGATATGCAGACTATCTGGAATTTTGTGCTCTTGCACGTTGCTGTAGAGTGATCAATACCGATTTCCCCGCATTGCGCGAAAATCTTAGGATCGATTCCCTAGTAACTTTACTTTACTAATGTATTCCAACAACAAAGAACAATCTTAGGGTGAAATAAATGCATGCATTGAATTAAAGAGTTGTAGTTTCAGTCATTGCATCTGTATATATCATCTATTTGTTGTGTTATTAAATTGTTGTAAATAATGTACTTTGTGTTGGGGTATTCTTACATAGTGAGTGATCCCACTAGGATCATCTTGTGTCACTTACATAGCGAGTGATCCCACTAGGATCATCTTGTGTCACTTACATAGTGAGTGATCCCACTAGGATCATCTTGTGTCACTTACATAGTGAGTGATCCCACTAGGATCATCTTGTGTCAATTACATAGCCCCTTATTGTTTACACCAAACTGAGCTACGCTTCATCCCCATAACCCCTTATTGTTTACACCAAAGTGAGCTACGCTTCATCCCCATAAACCCTTATTGTTTACACCAAAGTGAGCTACGCTTCATCCCCATAACCCCTTATTGTTTACACCAAAGTGAGCTACGCTTCATCCCCATAACCCCTTATTGTTTACACCAAAGTGAGCTACGCTTCATCCCCATAACCCCTTATTGTTTACACCAAAGTGAGCTACGTTTCATCTCCATAAACCCTTATTGTTTACACCAAAGTGAGCTACGCTTCATCCCCATAAACCCTTATTGTTTACACCAAAGTGAGCTACGCTTCATCTCCATAACCCCTTATTGTTTACCTGCTGTGCTACACGGAGCATACTAACCTGCTGTGCTACTCTGAGAGTACTAACCTGCTGTGCTACACGGAGCGTACTAACCTGCTGTGCTACACGGAGCGTACTACCCTGCTGTGCTACACGGAGCGTACTAACCTGCTGTGCTACACGGAGCGTACTACCCTGCTGTGCTACACGGAGCATACTAACCTGCTGTGCTACACGGAGCGTACTAACCTGCTGTGCTACACGGAGCGTACTAACCTGCTGTGCTACACGGAGCGTACTAACCTGCTGTGCTACACGGAGCGTACTAACCTGCTGTGCTACACAGAGCATACTACCCTGCTGTGCTACACGGAGCGTACTAACCTGCTGTGCTACACGGAGCGTACTAACCTGCTGTGCTACACGGAGCGTACTACCCTGCTGTGCTACACGGAGCGTACTACCCTGCTGTGCTACACGGAGCGTACTAACCTGCTGTGCTACACGGAGCGTACTAACCTGCTGTGCTACACGGAGCGTACTACCCTGCTGTGCTACACGGCGTACTACCCTGCTGTGCTACACGGAGCGTACTACCCTGCTGTGCTACACGGAGCATACTAACCTGCTGTGCTACGCGGAGCGTACTAACCTGCTGTGCTACACGGAGCATACTAACCTGCTGTGCTACACGGAGCGTACTAACCTGCTGTGCTACACGGAGCGTACTAACCTGCTGTGCTACACGGAGAGTACTAACCTGCTGTGCTACACGGAGCGTACTAACCTGCTGTGCTACACGGAGCGTACTACCCTACTGTGCTACTCTGAGCATACTACCCTGCTGTGCTACACGGAGCATACTAACCTGCTGTGCTACTCTGAGCATACTACCCTGCTGTGCTACACGGAGCGTACTACCCTGCTATGCTACACGGAGAGCGTACTACCCTGCTGTGTGCTACTCAGACAACCTAACCTATTAACTAATGAGAATACAGGCGTCTAACATTCGGAGAATTATTAGGGTTTACAATGATGTGTTAAACTTTGTTGTTTTTTGTTATAGGAGAAGCGTGTGGAGATGATAAAAGAATCGTTTCCTTTTCTTGAGTTTTTCAAGAATGCCCCACAGCCCCTATTTAAGGGCCAACACTATGCGGAGGATATAGACATAGCTGATGGATGTATCCGGCATATAAGAAAAATCTTCACGCAACTTGAGGTAACCTCAATTTTCAATATTTACATTGGTAAGAAAGTAACCGTGGGCTGTAACCATATTTGGATGTTCTATAACTTTTCTCCAATCTCACTTTCTTTTTGAGTGCATATCTCCGACTACTCATCCAATCAAATTGCAGGATCATCTTGAATTTGAGCAAACCTTTTAAATGTTTATTAAACGCAGACTTATTGGTTATATAACCTTTATCACCACCAGGCTTATTGGTTATGAAACCTTTATCACCACCCGGTTTATTGGTTATAAAACCTTTATCACCAACAGGCTTATTGGTTATATAACGTTTATCACCACCAGGCTTATTGGTTATAACAGGCTTATTGGTTATATAACGTTTATCACCACCAGGCTTATTGGTTATATAACCTTTATCACCACCAGGCTTATTGGTTTTAAAACCTTTATCACCACCAGGCTTATTGGTTATAAAACCTTTATCACCAACAGGCTTATTGGTTATATAACCTTTATCACCACCAGGCTTATTGGTTATAAAACCTTTATCACCACCAGGCTTATTGGTTATAAAACCTTTATCACCAACAGGTTTATTGGTTATAAAACCTTTATCACCACCAGGCTTATTGGTTATATAACCTTTATCACCACCAGGTTTATTGGTTATAAAACCGTTATCACCACCAGGTTTATTGGTTATAAAACCTTTATCACCACCAGGTTTATTGGTTATAAAACCTTTATCACCACCAGGTTTATTGGTTATAAAACCTTTATCACCACCAGGCTTATTGGTTATAAAACCTTTATAACCGTTATAAACTGTTCGCAAACGTAGTCTTACGGTTTGTGATTGGCCTATCTAGTCTTAAGGTTTGTGATTGGTCTATCTAGTCTTAAGGTTTGTGATTGGCCTATCTAGTCTTAAGGTTTGTGATTGGCCTATCTAGTCTTAATGTTTGTGATTGGCCAATCTAGTCTTAATGTTTGTGATTGGCCTATCTAGTCTTAAGGTTTGTGATTGGCCTATCTAGTCTTAAGGTTTGTGATTGGTCTATCTAGTCTTAAGGTTTGTGATTGGCCATCTACGGTATCATGATATGATCACACAGCCAGTGTATGCCTAGGAGCATGTGATTCAGTGATCTACGGTATCATGATATGATCACACAGCCAGCTTATGCCTAGGAGTGTGTGATTCAGTGATCTACGGTATCATGATATGATCACACAACCAGTTTATGCCTAGGAGCGTGTGATTCAGTGATCTACGGTATCATGATATGATCACACAGCCAGTTATAATCCTAATGCCACACTCCAATTAGTCGGCTGCTAGTTTATATATATAGCTTGATGGCCAAACAAGTTCTTACACCATTAGTTTAATCGCTCATTTCTGATGGAATTTAATTGCCTTGCCTCATAAAGGGCACAATCATAATGGCTACAGCTGGACGTAAACTTCGGGCCTTTCACACCTGAAGCGAACACGCTACCACTGCGCTATCACAACTTCCACTTCATTTAGTTTATTGCAGCTCATCTTTCAAACCTGTTTTGAAGGTTTTTATGACCGATTTATGATATTATTGACAATTGTACAGACTGGTCTTGTGAGACTAAAATCAGTCTATGACTGACAAACTGATAGTTTAAGCAGCCCTGATTAATTCAATGCCACTTGTCAGTGTAACACTGTCATAATTTGACATGAAAATGTGTATATTTTATAGGAATACAGGGCATTTGAGTTACTGAGAAGTGGCTCAGACAGAGCAGATTATCTACTGATCAAAGAGGCCAAGATTATAGCAATGACCTGTACACATGCAGCGCTGAAACGACGAGATCTTGTTACAGTTGGCTTTAAGGTAGGTCAGTATGTTGGATACCATATGTATTTATGTAGGACATCATGTGTAAGTATGTAGGTAGGACGTCCTGTGTAAGTATGTTAGTAGGACATCCTGTGTAAGTATGTAGGTAGGACATCCTGTGTAAGTATGTAGGTAGGACGTCCTGTGTAAGTATGTAAGTAGGACATCCTGTGTAAGTATGTAGGTAGGACATCCTGTGTAAGTATGTAGGTAGGACGTCCTGTGTAAGTATGTTAGTAGGACATCCTGTGTAAGTATGTAGGTAGGACATCCTGTGTAAGTATGTAGGTAGGACGTCCTGTGTAAGTATGTTAGTAGGACATCCTGTGTAAGTATGTAGGTAGGACATCATGTGTAAGTATGTAGGTAGGACGTCCTGTG
Organism: Archivesica marissinica; assembly: GCA_014843695.1. NCBI lineage: Eukaryota > Metazoa > Mollusca > Bivalvia > Venerida > Vesicomyidae > Archivesica > Archivesica marissinica. Next base: position 92,515,056 of record CM026397.1, on the reverse strand, counting down.
TAAGTATGTTAGTAGGACATCCTGTGTAAGTATGTAGGTAGGACATCATGTGTAAGTATGTAGGTAGGACGTCCTGTGTAAGTATGTAGGTAGGACGTCCTGTGTAAGTATGTAGGTAGGACATCCTGTGTAAGTATGTAGGTAGGACGTCCTGTGTAAGTATGTAAGTAGGACGTCCTGTGTAAGTATGTAGGTAGGACATCCTGTGTAAGTATGTAGGTAGGACGTCCTGTGTAAGTATGTAGGTAGGACATCCTGTGTAAGTATGTAGGTAGGACATCATGTGTAAGTATGTAGGTAGGACGTCCTGTGTAAGTATGTAGGTAGGACGTCCTGTGTAAGTATGTAGGTAGGACGTCCTGTGTAAGTATGTAGGTAGGACGTCCTGTGTAAGTATGTTAGTAGGACGTCCTGTGTAAGTATGTAGGTAGGACATCCTGTGTAAGTATGTAGGTAGGACATCCTGTGTAAGTATGTAGGTAGGACGTCCTGTGTAAGTATGTAGGTAGGACGTCCTGTGTAAGTATGTAGGTAGGACGTCCTGTGTAAGTATGTAGGTAGGACATCCTGTGTAAGTATGTAGGTAGGACGTCCTGTGTAAGTATGTAGGTAGGACATCCTGTGTAAGTATGTAGGTAGGACATCCTGTGTAAGTATGTAGGTAGGACGTCCTGTGTAAGTATGTAGGTAGGACGTCCTGTGTAAGTATGTAGGTAGGACATCCTGTGTAAGTATGTAGGTAGGACGTCCTGTGTAAGTATGTAGGTAGGACGTCCTGTGTAAGTATGTAGGTAGGACATCCTGTGTAAGTATGTAGGTAGGACGTCCTGTGTAAGTATGTAGGTAGGACGTCCTGTGTAAGTATGTAGGTAGGACGTCCTGTGTAAGTATGTAGGTAGGACGTCCTGTGTAAGTATGTAGGTAGGACGTCCTGTGTAAGTATGTAGGTAGGACGTCCTGTGTAAGTATGTAGGTAGGACGTCCTGTGTAAGTATGTAGGTAGGACGTCCTGTGTAAGTATGTAGGTAGGACGTCCTGTGTAAGTATGTAGGTAGGACGTCCTGTGTAAGTATGTAGGTTGGACGTCCTGTGTAAGTATGTAGGTAGGACATCATGTGTAAGTATGTAGGTAGGACGTCCTGTGTAAGTATGTAGGTAGGACATCCTAGGTAAGTATGTAGGTAGGACATCCTGTGTAAGTATGTAGGTAGGGTGTCCTAGGTAAGTATGTAGGTAGGACGTCCTGTGTTAGTATGTAGGTAGGACATCCTGTGTAAGTATGTAGGTAGGGTGTCCTAGGTAAGTATGTAGGTAGGACGTCCTGTGTTAGTATGTACGTAGGATATCCTGTGTAGATATGTAGGTAGGACATCCTATGTTAGTATGTAGGTAGGACGTCCTGTGTAAGTGTGTAGGTAGGACTTCATGTGTAAGTATGTAGGTAGGACATCATGTCCTATGTAGATAGGACATCATATATAAGTATGTAGGTAGGACATCATATATAAGTATGTAGGTAGGACATCATATATAAGTATGTAGGTAGGATATCATGTGTAAGAATGTAGGTAGGACGTCCTGTGTAAGTATATATGATATTCCATGTCTGTATGTAGTATTTAGTGAATTTAGCATCTCAAAGAGTTGCAGATAAGGAAATCCCACCCGAGGGCAGAAGATGCGTGCAAAGAACGAGGCTCTGCCGCTTTCTCACCTTTCTTATGATTTTGATGCACTTTACAAATTATGCCAGCCTATAATATGCGTATCAGTGGTGTATGAATTTACTATAAAGTGATGAGGTCATTGGAATGTGACAATTTACCGCATTGATTATGATTGTCACTTAGAAGTAAACACCACATGCATGTTAAGCTTAACAGTTTAATTCTTTAATACTAAACAGGGCTCGACAAATCCACTCGTCCGCTCGTAATTACGAGTGACTTTTCGATCTGGACGAGTAGAAATTCCAAGTCGCTTGCCCAGTCGGACGAATGAAAATTTCAGCTAAATATCCAATATAAATCGAAGGAACAAAATAAAATAATATCCGTTTTACTTTCTTCGGACGTGATAATGGGAATCACCGAGGATATTTTAATGTGTTTATGCTGCCACATAATTGCATTTATTAATAAATTAAAGTGCAATTCTGACGATTTTTAATTTTCCTAAAATACATGGGACGAGTGATAGTCCAATCTGGACGAGTGGAACAGTGGCATCACTCGCCCAGTAGGACGAGTAAGAAATTAAAAATTTGTCGAGGCCTGCTAAACCTTTACATCCAACACGTGTAATGATTCAAATAATCTATGACTTTAACCATCATAATAGTAGGAAATAATAAATAACAATATTTAAAGGGAGATCACTGTGATTAATGATGTACATAGAGGCAATATGTTTACAACCAATGCAAGTGCATTGTGGGTCAAATGGTAATAGTAGGCACGTGGACATCATAAATATTATGAATGGTAGCAATACGTCATTGATTGTGTTATCGATGACGTATCGCTATTCTCATAATGACGTATCTTCACGGCAGTGTTCTGATTTTTTTATCATTATCCAATGAAATTATATAAATTTGGATGCGGAAATAAAGTAGTCCCATTGTCTACCCAGTTAGACAGATTTATCTCCCCTCCCCCAATAAAATAACCCCGACACAAATGCCTGTTTATCCTACCTTCATGCGAAATAACGTACAAAAACGGCCTGCCTAATAAATTTTGCTTTATTAGTCAGTGCCTAATAAAGCTTTCGTGACTACTTTTATGACCCAGATTACGGTTTGTAAATAAACAAAGCGTCTGTCGTCACATTGTGTTGTCTGCTGAGTTTGGAAAATGTCCCAAGAAGAAAGTCGTGTACAGGCAAACTTTCAGGTTGTTTGGGATGAATTAACAGCACTCGATGAGACCCCTCTGGAAACTACTGTTGTCAGAGAAATGTCATTTATCATTTTAAACTCTTGGTAATATGTTGCGCATTGATATTTCTATCAATGCGCAACATATTACCAAGTGCGTAGCAAGTTTGTAAGCTGTAATGGCTAGTTTGTTTGTTTTTGTGTCGGGTGCACACTCAGAATGTAGGATAAATAGAATATTAGGTTACTCTCTTATAAATTTTAATTTATTAGGCTCGTCTCCGAAAAAATACAAGGCTCGGCAAAGCCTCGCCTTGTATTTTTTCTCCGACTCGCCTAATAACCTAATATTCTCTATATATAGGTAAGAAATTCCATGTCTGTATATATAACATTCCATGTCTGTATATAGGACATTCCATGTTTGTATATATGACATTCCATGTCTGTATGTATGACATTCCATGTCTGTATGTATGACATTCCATGTATGTATATATGACATTCCATGTCTGTATATAGGACATTCCATGTATGTGTATAGAACATTCCATGTATGTATATAGGACATTCCATGTATGTATATAGGACATTCCATGTATGTATATAGGACATTCCATGTCTTTATATAGGACATTCCATGTATATATAACATTCCATGTATGTATATAGGACATTCCATGTCTGTATGTATGACATTCCATGTCTGTATGTATGACATTCCATGTCTGTATGTATGACATTCCATGTCTGTATGTATGACATTCCATGTCTGTATGTATGACATTCCATGTATGTATATAGGACATTCCATGTATGTATGTATGACAATCCATGTCTGTATATAGGACATTCCATGTCTGTATATATGACATTCCATGTATGTATATAGGACATTCCATGTATGTATATATGACATTCCATGTCTGTATGTATGACATTCCATGTCTGTATATAGGACATTCCATGTATGTATATAGGACATTCCATGTCTGTATGTATGACATTCCATGTATGTATGTATGACATTCCATGTATGTATGACATTCCATGTCTGTATGTATGACATTCCATGTATGTATGTATATAGGACATTCCATGTATGTATGTATGTATGACAATCCATGTCTGTATATAGGACATTCCATGTCTGTATATATGACATTCCATGTATGTATATAGGACATTCCATGTATGTATATATGACATTCCATGTATGTATATAGGACATTCCATGTATATAGGACATTCCATGTCTGTATGTATGACATTCCATGTCTGTATATATGACATTCCATGTCTGTATATATGACATTCCATGTCTGTATATAGGACATTCCATGTCTGTATATAGGACATTCCATGTCTGTATATAGGACATTCCATGTATATAGGACATTCCATGTATGTATATAGGACATTCCATGTCTGTATATATGACATTCCATGTATGTATATAGGACATTCCATGTATATAGGACATTCCATGTCTGTATATATGACATTCCATGTATGTATATATGACATTCCATGTCTGTATGTATGACATTCCATGTATGTATATATGACATTCCATGTATGTATGTATGACATTCATATGACATTCATGTATGTATATAGGACATTCCATGTATGTATGTATGACAATCCATGTCTGTATATAGGACATTCCATGTCTGTATATATGACATTCCATGTATGTATATAGGACATTCCATATCTGTATATAGACATTCCATGTATGTATATAGACATTCCATGTCTGTATGTATGACATTCCATGTATGTATATAGGACATTCCATGTATGTATATATGACATTCCATGTCTGTATATAGGACATTCCATGTATGTATATAGGACATTCCATGTCTGTATATAGGACATTCCATGTATGTATATATGACATTCCATGTCTGTATGTATGACATTCCATGTATGTATATAGGACATTCCATGTATGTATATATGACATTCCATGTCTGTATATAGGACATTCCATGTCTGTATATATGACATTCCATGTCTGTATATAGGACATTCCATGTATGTATACAGGACATTCCATGTCTGTATATTTGACATTCCATATCTGTATATATGACAGTCCATGTCTGTATATATGACATTCCATATCTGTATGTATGACATTCCATGTCTGTATATAGGACATTCCATGTATGTATATAGGACATTCCATGTATGTATATATGACATTCCATGTCTGTATGTATGACATTCCATGTCTGTATATAGGACATTCCATGTATGTATATAGGACATTCCATGTATGTATATATGACATTCCATGTATGTATATATGACATTCCATGTCTGTATGTATGACATTCCATGTATGTATATATGACATTCCATGTATGTATATATGACATTCCATGTCTGTATGTATGACATTCCATGTCTGTATGTATGACATTCCATGTATGTATATAGGACATTCCATGTATGTATGTATGACAATCCATGTATGTATATAGGACATTCCATGTCTGTATATATGACATTCCATGTATGTATATAGGACATTCCATGTCTGTATATATATATGACATTCCATGTCTGTATATAGGACATTCCATGTATGTATATATGACATTCCATGTCTGTATGTATGACATTCCATGTATGTATATAGGACATTCCATGTGTGTATATATGACATTCCATGTCTGTATATAGGACATTCCATGTATATAGGACATTCCATGTCTGTATATAGGACATTCCATGTATGTATATAGAACATTCCATGTCTTTATATAGGACATTCCATGTATGTATGTATATATGACATTCCATGTATGTATATATGACATTCCATGTCTGTATGTATGACATTCCATGTCTGTATGTAGGACATTCCATGTATGTATATATGACATTCCATGTCTATATGTATGACATTCCATGTCTGTATGTATGACATTCCATGTATGTATATATGACATTCCATGTCTGTATATATGACATTCCATGTCTGTATATATGACATTCCATGTCTGTATATGTGACATTCCATGTCTGTATATAGGACATTCCATGTATGTATGTATATAGGACATTCCATGTATGTATATATGACATTCCATGTCTGTATGTATGACATTCCATGTCTGTATATAGGACATTCCATGTATGTATATATGACATTCCATGTCTGTATGTATGACATTCCATGTATGTATATAGGACATTCCATGTCTGTATGTATGACATTCCATGTATGTATATAGGACATTCCATGTCTGTATATATATATGACATTCCATGTATGTATATAGGACATTCCATGTGTGTATATATGACATTCCATGTCTGTATATAGGACATTCCATGTCTGTATATAGGACATTCCATGTATGTATATAGAACAGTCCATGTCTTTATATAGGACAGTCCATGTATATAGGACATTCCATGTCTGTATATATGACATTCCATGTCTGTATGTATGACATTCCATGTCTGTATATGTGACATTCCATGTCTGTATATAGGACATTCCATGTATGTATGTATATATGACATTCCATGTATGTATATATGACATTCCATGTCTGTATGTATGACATTCCATGTCTGTATGTATGACATTCCATGTATGTATATAGGACATTCCATGTATGTATATAGGACATTCCATGTCTGTATATATGACATTCCATGTCTGTATATAGGACATTCCATGTATGTATATATGACATTCCATGTCTGTATGTATGACATTCCATGTCTGTATATAAGACATTCCATGTATGTATATATGACATTCCATGTCTGTATGTATGACATTCCATGTCTGTATATAGGACATTCCATGTATGTATATAGGACATTCCATGTATGTATATATGACATTCCATGTATGTATATATGACATTCCATGTCTGTATGTATGACATTCCATGTATGTATATATGACATTCCATGTCTGTATGTATGACATTCCATGTCTGTATATATATAGGACATTCCATGTATGTATATATGACATTCCATGTCTGTATGTATGACATTCCATGTATGTATATAGGACATTCCATGTCTGTATATATATATGACATTCCATGTATGTATATAGGACATTCCATGTCTGTATATATGACATTCCATGTCTGTATATAGGACATTCCATGTATATAGGACATTCCATGTCTGTATATAGGACATTGCATGTATGTATATAGAACAGTCCATGTCTTTATATAGGACAGTCCATGTATATAGGACATTCCATGTCTGTATATATGACATTCCCTGTCTGTATGTATGACATTCCATGTCTGTATATGTGACATTCCATGTCTGTATATAGGACATTCCATGTATGTATATATGACATTCCATGTCTGTATATATGACATTCCATGTCTGTATGTATGACATTCCATGTCTGTATTAGACATTCCGTGTATATAGGACATTCCATGTATGTATATATGACATTCCATGTCTGTATATAGGACATTCCATGTCTGTATATATGACATTCCATGTATGTATATATGACATTCCATGTCTGTATATATGACATTCCATGTCTGTATATAGGACATTCCATGTATGTATATATGACATTCCATGTCTGTATGTATGACATTCCATGTCTGTATATAGGACATTCCATGTATGTATATATGACATTCCATGTCTGTATGTATGACATTCCATGTCTGTATGTATGACATTCCGTGTATATAGGACATTCCATGTCTGTATATAGGACATTCCATGTCTGTATATAGGACATTCCATGTATGTATATAGGACATTCCATGTCTGTATATATGACATTCCATATCTGTATATAGGACATTCCATGTCTGTATATAGGACATTCCATGTATGTATATATGACATTCCATGTCTGTATGTATGACATTCCATGTCTGTATATAGGACATTCCATGTATGTATATAGGACATTCCATGTATGTATATATGACATTCCATGTATGTATATATGACATTCCATGTCTGTATGTATGACATTCCATGTATGTATATATGACATTCCATGTCTGTATGTATGACATTCCATGTCTGTATGTATGACATTCCATGTATGTATATAGGACATTCCATGTATGTATGTATGACAATCCATGTCTGTATATAGGACATTCCATGTCTGTATATATGACATTCCATGTATGTATATAGGACATTCCATGTCTGTATATATATATGACATTCCATGTCTGTATATAGGACATTCCATGTATGTATATATGACATTCCATGTCTGTATATATATATGACATTCCATGTATGTATATAGGACATTCCATGTGTGTATATATGACATTCCATGTCTGTATATAGGACATTCCATGTATATAGGACATTCCATGTCTGTATATAGGACATTCCATGTATGTATATAGAACATTCCATGTATGTATATATGACATTCCATGTCTGTATGTATGACATTCCATGTATGTATATAGGACATTCCATGTCTGTATGTATGACATTCCATGTATGTATATAGGACATTCCATGTCTGTATGTATGACATTCCATGTATGTATATAGGACATTCCATGTCTGTATATATATATGACATTCCATGTATGTATATAGGACATTCCATGTGTGTATATAGGACATTCCATGTATGTATGTATGACAATCCATGTCTGTATATAGGACATTCCATGTATGTATATATGACATTCCATGTATGTATATATGACAATCCATGTCTGTATATAGGACATTCCATGTCTGTATATATGACATTCCATGTATGTATATAGGAATATAGGACATTCCATGTATGTATATAGGACATTCCATGTCTGTATATATGGCATTCCATGTCTGTATGTATGACATTCAATGTCTGTATATATGACATTCCATGTCTGTATATAGGACATTCCATGTCTGTATATAGGACATTCCATGTATGTATATATGACATTCCATGTATGTATATATGACATTCCATGTCTGTATGTATGACATTCCATGTATGTATATATGACATTCCATGTATGTATGTATGACATTCAATGTCTGTATGTATGACATTCCATGTATGTATATAGGACATTCCATGTATGTATGTATGACAATCCATGTCTGTATATAGGACATTCCATGTCTGTATATATGACATTCCATGTCTGTATATAGGACATTCCATGTATGTATATATGACATTCCATGTCTGTATATAGGACATTCCATGTCTGTATATGACATTCCATGTATGTATATAGGACATTCCATGTCTGTATGTATGACATTCCATGTATGTATATATGACATTCCATGTCTGTATGTATATATGACATTCCATGTCTGTATGTATATATGACATTCCATGTCTGTATATATGACATTCCATGTATGTATATAGGACATTCCATGTATGTATGTATGTATGACAATCCTCTGTATATAGGACATTCCATGTCTGTATATGTGACATTCCATGTCTGTATATAGGACATTCCATGTCTGTATATAGGACATTCCATGTATGTATATAGGACATTCCATGTCTGTATGTATATATGACATTCCATGTCTGTATGTATATATGACATTCCATGTCTGTATATATGACATTCCATGTATGTATATAGGACATTCCATGTATGTATGTATGTATGACAATCCTCTGTATATAGGACATTCCATGTCTGTATATGTGACATTCCATGTCTGTATATAGGACATTCCATGTATGTATATAGGACAGTCCATGTCTTTATATAGGACATTCCATGTATATAGGACATTCCATGTCTGTATATATGACATTCCATGTCTGTATGTATGACATTCCATGTCTGTATATGTGACATTCCATGTCTGTATATAGGACATTCCATGTATGTATATATGACATTCCATGTCTGTATATAGGACATTCCATGTCTGTATATATGACATTCCATGTATGTATATAGGACATTCCATGTATATAGGACATTCCATGTCTGTATATAGGACATTCCATGTATGTATATAGGACATTCCATGTCTGTATATATGACATTCCATGTCTGTATATATGACATTCCATGTCTGTATGTATGACATTCCATGTCTGTATATAGGACATTCCATGTATGTATATAGGACATTCCATGTCTGTATATAGGACATTCCATGTATGTATATATGACATTCCATGTCTGTATGTATGACATTCCATGTCTGTATATAGGACATTCCATGTATGTATATAGGACATTCCATGTATGTATATATGACATTCCATGTATGTATATATGACATTCCATGTCTGTATGTATGACATTCCATGTATGTATATATGACATTCCATGTCTGTATGTATGACATTCCATGTCTGTATGTATGACATTCCATGTATGTATATAGGACATTCCATGTATGTATGTATGACAATCCATGTATGTATATAGGACATTCCATGTCTGTATATATGACATTCCATGTATGTATATAGGACATTCCATGTCTGTATATAGGACATTCCATGTATGTATATATGACATTCCATGTCTGTATATATGACATTCCATGTATGTATATAGGACATTCCATGTATGTATATATGACATTCCATGTCTGTATATAGGACATTCCATGTCTGTATATATGACATTCCATGTATATAGGACATTCCATGTCTGTATATAGGACATTCCATGTATGTATATAGGACATTCCATGTCTGTATATATGACATTCCATGTCTGTATATAGGACATTCCATGTCTGTATATATGACATTCCATGTCTGTATGTATGACATTCCATGTCTGTATATAGGACATTCCATGTATGTATATATGACATTCCATGTCTGTATATAGGACATTCCATGTATGTATATATGACATTCCATGTCTGTATGTATGACATTCCATGTCTGTATGTATGACATTCCATGTATGTATATAGGACATTCCATGTATGTATGTATGACATTCCATGTCTGTATATATGACATTCCATGTCTGTATATATGACATTCCATGTCTGTATATAGGACATTCCATATGTATGTATATAGGACATTCCATGTATGTATATATGACATTCCATGTCTGTATATAGGACATTCCATGTATGTATATAGGACATTCCATGTATGTATATATGACATTCCATGTCTGTATGTATGACATTCCATGTCTGTATATATGACATTCCATGTATGTATGACATTCCATGTCTGTATATATGACATTCCATGTTGTATATATGACATTCCATGTCTGTATATATGACATTCCATGTCTGTATATAGGACATTCCATGTATGTATATAGGACATTCCATGTATGTATATATGACATTCCATGTATGTATATATGACATTCCATGTCTGTATGTATGACATTCCATGTATGTATATATGACATTCCATGTCTGTATGTATGACATTCCATGTCTGTATGTATGACATTCCATGTATGTATATAGGACATTCCATGTATGTATGTATGACAATCCATGTATGTATATAGGACATTCCATGTCTGTATATATGACATTCCATGTATGTATATAGGACATTCCATGTCTGTATATATATATGACATTCCATGTCTGTATATAGGACATTCCATGTATGTATATATGACATTCCATGTCTGTATGTATGACATTCCATGTATGTATATAGGACATTCCATGTGTGTATATATGACATTCCATGTCTGTATATAGGACATTCCATGTATATAGGACATTCCATGTCTGTATATAGGACATTCCATGTCTGTATATAGGACATTCCATGTATGTATATAGAACAGTCCATGTCTTTATATAGGACATTCCATGTATGTATGTATATATGACATTCCATGTATGTATATATGACATTCCATGTCTGTATGTATGACATTCCATGTCTGTATGTAGGACATTCCATGTATGTATATATGACATTCCATGTCTATATGTATGACATTCCATGTCTGTATGTATGACATTCCATGTATGTATATATGACATTCCATGTCTGTATATATGACATTCCATGTCTGTATATATGACATTCCATGTCTGTATATAGGACATTCCATGATGTATGTATATAGGACATTCCATGTATGTATATATGACATTCCATGTCTGTATATAGGACATTCCATGTATGTATATATGACATTCCATGTCTGTATGTATGACATTCCATGTCTGTATATATGACATTCCATATCTGTATATGTGACATTCCATGTTTGTATATATGACATTCCATGTCTGTATATAGGACATTCCATGTCTGTATGTATGACATTCCATGTATGTATATATGACATTCCATGTCTGTATATAGGACATTCCATGTATGTATATATGACATTCCATGTCTGTATGTATGACATTCCATGTATGTATATAGGACATTCCATGTCTGTATGTATGACATTCCATGTCTGTATATATGACATTCCATGTCTGTATATAGGACATTCCATGTCTGTATATAGGACATTCCATGTATGTATATAGCACAGTCCATGTCTTTATATAGGACATTCCATATATATAGGACATTCCATGTCTGTATATATGACATTCCATGTCTGTATGTATGACATTCCATGTCTGTATATGTGACATTCCATGTCTGTATATAGGACATTCCATGTATGTATATATGACATTCCATGTCTGTATATAGGACATTCCATGTCTGTATATATGACATTCCATGTATGTATATAGGACATTCCATGTATATAGGACATTCCATGTCTGTATATAGGACATTCCATGTATGTATACAGGACATTCCATGTCTGTATATATGACATTCCATGTCTGTATATATGACATTCCATGTCTGTATATATGACATTCCATGTCTGTATGTATGACATTCCATGTCTGTATATAGGACATTCCATGTATGTATATATGACATTCCATGTATGTATGTATGTATGACATTCCATGTCTGTATATAGGACATTCCATGTCTGTATATATGACATTCCATGTCTGTATATAGGACATTCCATGTATGTATATATGACATTCCATGTCTGTATGTATGACATTCCATGTCTGTATATAGGACATTCCATGTCTGTATGTATGACATTCCATGTATGTATATAGGACATTCCATGTATGTATATATGACATTCCATTACTGTATATAGGACATTCCATGTATATAGAACATTCCATGTCTGTATATAGGACATTCCATGTCTGTATATATGACATTCCATGTTTGTATGTATGACATTCCATGTCTGTATATATGACATTCCATGTCTGTATATAGGACATTCCATGTATGTATATATGACATTCCATGTATGTATATGACATTCCATGTCTGTATGTATGACATTCCTGTATGTATATAGAATTCCATGTTGTATAGACATTCCATGTCTGTATGTATGACATTCCATGTCTGTATATAGGACATTCCATGTATGTATGTATGACAATCCATGTCTGTATATAGGACATTCCATGTCTGTATATATGACATTCCATGTATGTATATAGGACATTCCATGTCTGTATATAGGACATTCCATGTCTGTATATATGACATTCCATGTATGTATATATGACATTCCATGTCTGTATGTATGACATTCCATGTCTGTATATAGGACATTCCATGTATGTATATATGACATTCCATGTCTGTATGTATGACATTCCATGTCTGTATGTATGACATTCCATGTATGTATATAGGACATTCCATGTATGTATGTATGACATTCCATGTCTGTATATATGACATTCCATGTCTGTATGTATGACATTCCATGTCTGTATATAGGACATTCCATGTATGTATATATGACATTCCATGTATGTATATATGACATTCCATGTCTGTATATAGGACATTCCATGTCTGTATATATGACATTCCATGTCTGTATATAGGACATTCCATGTATGTATATATGACATTCCATGTCTGTATGTATGACATTCCATGTCTGTATATAGGACATTCCATGTCTGTATGTATGACATTCCATGTATGTATATAGGACATTCCATGTATGTATGTATGACATTCCATTACTGTATATAGGACATTCCATGTATATAGAACATTCCATGTCTGTATATAGGACATTCCATGTCTGTATATATGACATTCCATGTTTGTATGTATGATATTCCATGTCTGTATATGTGACATTCCATGTCTGTATATAGGACATTCCATGTATGTATATATGACATTCCATGTATGTATATATGACATTCCATGTCTGTATGTATGACATTCCTTGTATGTATATATGATATTCCATGTCTGTATGTATGACATTCCATGTCTGTATGTATGACATTCCATGTCTGTATATAGGACATTCCATGTATGTATGTATGACAATCCATGTCTGTATATAGGACATTCCATGTCTGTATATATGACATTCCATGTATGTATATAGGACATTCCATGTCTGTATATATGACATTCCATGTCTGTATATACGACATTCCATGTATGTATATATGACATTCCATGTCTGTATGTATTACATTCCATGTCTGTATATAGGACATTCCATGTATGTATATATGACATTCCATGTCTGTATGTATGACATTCCATGTCTGTATGTATGACATTCCATGTATGTATATAGGACATTCCATGTATGTATGTATGACATTCCATGTCTGTATATAGGACATTCCATTTCTGTATATAGGACATTCCATGTATGTATATAGGACATTCCATGTCTGTATGTATATAGGACATTCCATGTCTGTATGTATATAGGACATTCCATGTATGTATATAGGACATTCCATGTATGTATGTATGACAATCCATGTCTGTATATAGGACATTCCATGTCTGTATATATGACATTCCATGTATGTATATAGGACATTCCATGTATGTATATAGGACATTCCATGTATGTATATAGGACATTCCATGTCTGTATATAGGACATTCCATGTCTGTATATAGGGCACTGCCATAATTATAGTATCCAATAGTTTTTAGCTTGACTATTCGAGGAATAAGGAGGGCTATTGTACTCGCCCTGCCATTTGGTTAAAGTTTTATAGCAAAGTTGCTATCTCTATTGAACCATCTACTACCTATGAAACTTCACACAATTGTACCCTATCAAATGTCACATGTCTCATAATTTAACAGAACTATGTCATTTTTTACACTTACATTTGTTACTTTTTTTAACAAGTTGTCTTTTCTCCTAACCCTGCATGTTATTGAAACAGAAATGTTTCTTAACAAAATATAAGTTGTATCATTCAAGTTCCATAACTGTAATTTAACAGAATTATCTCCCTTTTTGCACTTACAAAGTTTTTTTAAATAGCAAGTTGGCTTTTCTCCTCAACCACTCATTCCATGCTATTGAAATTGCACATAAATGTTCCTTATAAAAATATAACCTGTATTCTCGCTGGTCTCACCAACATACAATATAAACTTGCATGACAACAATAACACAAATGTCCTTCTGACAGCTCTTGTTACAAAGATAGTGAGATAGATTGTAGATTGTGTTGAATTTACCTGCAATATACTAGGTGCTCCATATACCAAGGCATATCCTCCAATATAAGAGCTCTGTACACACTCTTGTATATGCAACCATTTCTGCAGCGTGCCCTGCCCTGACCATAAGAAAGACATGGTGCATCTCTGTCATTCCAGCATTGTATTTTCCATTCTTTTTGTAACCATATTACCTGAACTGTGTTTGTGACCCAACAAATCTGTAGATTCTGCATGGTGTTATTTTCATGAATTATATAATTGTGGTTGTCTGACTGTGACTGTCTCATTTCAGTTCGATAACATCATGATGGAAGAAGCAGCTCAGATACTGGAGATCGAGACATTTATACCGTTACTCCTACAGGTAAATATATGCTTTGTAAACTACTATATGGGCATGCCTACAGGTAAATATATGCCTTGTAAACTAATATATGGGCATGCCTACAGGTAAATATATGCCTTGTAAACTAATATATGGGCATGCCTACAGGTAAATATATGCCGTGTAAACTAATATATGGCCAAGCCTACAGGTAAATATATGCTTTGTAAACTAATATATGGCCAAGCCTACAGGTAAATATATGCCTTGTAAACTAATATATGGCCAAGCCTACAGGTAAATATATGCCTTGTAAACTAATATATGGGCATGCCTACAGGTAAATATATGCCTTGTAAACTAATATATGGGCATGCCTACAGGTAAATATATGCCTTGTAAACTAATATATGGCCAAGCCTACAGGTAAATATATGCCTTGTAAACTAATATATGGCCAAGCCTACAGGTAAATATATGCCTTGTAAACTAATATATGGGCATGCCTACAGGTAAATATATGCCTTGTAAACTAATATATGGGCATGCCTACAGGTAAATATATGCCTTGTAAACTAATATATGGCCAAGCCTACAGGTAAATATATGCCTTGTAAACTAATATATGGCCAAGCCTACAGGTAAATATATGCCTTGTAAACTAATATATGGGCATGCCTACAGGTAAATATATGCCGTGTAAACTAATATATGGCCAAGCCTACAGGTAAATATATGCTTTGTAAACTAATATATGGTCAAGCCTACAGGTAAATATATGCTTTGTAAACTAATATATGGCCAAGCCTACAGGTAAATATATGCCTTGTAAACTAATATATGGCCAAGCCTACAGGTAAATATATGCCTTGTAAACTAATATATGGCCAAGCCTACAGGTAAATATATGCCTTGTAAACTAATATATGGGCATGCCTACAGGTAAATATATGCCTTGTAAACTAATATAT
>CM026397.1:92447666-92497347 GCA_014843695.1 Archivesica marissinica | reverse complement strand
GGACATGAATATTGACATTGTTAGACCTGATCCACATCCATAAGGACATGAATATCGACATTGTTAGACCTGATCCACATCCATAAGGACATGAATATTGACATTGTTAGACCTGATCCACATCCATAAGGACATGAATATCGACATTGTTACCTGATCCACATCCATAAGGACATGAATATCGACATTGTTAGACCTGATCCACATCCATAAGGACATGAATATCGACATTGTTACCTGATCCACATCCATAAGGACATGAATATCGACATTGTTACCTGATCCACATCCATAAGGACATGAATATTGACATTGTTAGACCTGATCCACATCCATAAGGACATGAATATCGACATTGTTAGACCTGATCCACATCCATAAGGACATGAATATCGACATTGTTAGACCTGATCCACATCCATAAGGACATGAATATTGACATTGTTAGACCTGATCCACATCCATAAGGACATGAATATCGACATTGTTACCTGATCCACATCCATAAGGACATGAATATCGACATTGTTAGACCTGATCCACATCCATAAGGACATGAATATTGACATTGTTAGACCTGATCCACATCCATAAGGACATGAATATTGACATTGTTAGACCTGATCCACATCCATAAGGACATGAATATTGACATTGTTAGACCTGATCCACATCCATAAGGACATGAATATCGAATTGCATTGTTAGACCTGATCCACATCCATAAGGACATGAATATCGACATTGTTACCTGATCCACATCCATAAGGACATGAATATCGACATTGTTACCTGATCCACATCCATAAGGACATGAATATTGACATTGTTAGACCTGATCCACATCCATAAGGACATGAATATCGACATTGTTAGACCTGATCCACATCCATAAGGACATGAATATCGACATTGTTAGACCTGATCCACATCCATAAGGACATGAATATTGACATTGTTAGACCTGATCCACATCCATAAGGACATGAATATCGACATTGTTACCTGATCCACATCCATAAGGACATGAATATCGACATTGTTAGACCTGATCCACATCCATAAGGACATGAATATTGACATTGTTAGCCCTGATCCACATCCATAAGGACATGAATATTGACATTGTTAGACCTGATCCACATCCATAAGGACATGAATATCGAATTGTCATTGTTAGACCTGATCCACATCCATAAGGACATGAATATTGACATTGTTAGACCTGATCCACATCCATAAGGACATGAATATCGAATTGCATTGTTAGACCTGATCCACATCCATAAGGACATGAATATTGACATTGTTAGACCTGATCCACATCCATAAGGACATGAATATCGACATTGTTAGACCTGATCCACATCCATAAGGACATGAATATTGACATTGTTAGACCTGATCCACATCCATAAGGACATGAATATCGAATTGCATTGTTAGACCTGATCCACATCCATAAGGACATGAATATCGACATTGTTAGACCTGATCCACATCCATAAGGACATGAATATTGACATTGTTAGACCTGATCCACATCCATAAGGACATGAATATCGACATTGTTAGACCTGATCCACATCCATAAGGACATGAATATTGACATTGTTAGACCTGATCCACATCCATAAGGACATGAATATCGACATTGTTACCTGATCCACATCCATAAGGACATGAATATCGACATTGTTAGACCTGATCCACATCCATAAGGACATGAATATTGACATTGTTAGACCTGATCCACATCCATAAGGACATGAATATCGAATTGTCATTGTTAGACCTGATCCACATCCATAAGGACATGAATATTGACATTGTTAGACCTGATCCACATCCATAAGGACATGAATATCGAATTGCATTGTTAGACCTGATCCACATCCATAAGGACATGAATATCGACATTGTTAGACCTGATCCACATCCATAAGGACATGAATATCGACATTGTTACCTGATCCACATCCATAAGGACATGAATATTGACATTGTTAGACCTGATCCACATCCATAAGGACATGAATATCGACATTGTTAGACCTGATCCACATCCATAAGGACATGAATATCGACATTGTTAGCTGATCCACATCCATAAGGACATGAATATCGACATTGTTAGCCTGATCCACATCCATAAGGACATGAATATTGACATTGTTAGACCTGATCCACATCCATAAGGACATGAATATCGACATTGTTAGACCTGATCCACATCCATAAGGACATGAATATTGACATTGTTAGACCTGATCCACATCCATAAGGACATGAATATTGACATTGTTAGACCTGATCCACATCCATAAGGACATGAATATCGACATTGTTTGACCTGATCCACATCCATAAGGACATGAATATTGACATTGTTAGACCTGATCCACATCCATAAGGACATGAATATGACATTGTTAGACCTGATCCACATCCATAAGGACATGAATATCGACATTGTTACCTGATCCACATCCATAAGGACATGAATATCGACATTGTTAGACCTGATCCACATCCATAAGGACATGAATATTGACATTGTTAGACCTGATCCACATCCATAAGGACATGAATATGACATTGTTAGCCCTGATCCACATCCATAAGGACATGAATATCGACATTGTCATTGTTAGACCTGATCCACATCCATAAGGACATGAATATTGACATTGTTAGACCTGATCCACATCCATAAGGACATGAATATCGACATTGTTAGACCTGATCCACATCCATAAGGACATGAATATCGACATTGTTAGACCTGATCCACATCCATAAGGACATGAATATCGACATTGTTAGACCTGATCCACATCCATAAGGACATGAATATTGACATTGTTAGCCCTGATCCACATCCATAAGGACATGAATATCGAATTGTCATTGTTAAACCTGATCCACATCCATAAGGACATGAATATTGACATTGTTAGACCTGATCCACATCCATAAGGACATGAATATCGAATTGTCATTGTTAGACCTGATCCACATCCATAAGGACATGAATATCGACATTGTTAGACCTGATCCACATCCATAAGGACATGAATATTGACATTGTTAGACCTGATCCACATCCATAAGGACATGAATATCGACATTGTTAGACCTGATCCACATCCATAAGGACATGAATATTGACATTGTTAGACCTGATCCACATCCATAAGGACATGAATATCGACATGTTACCTGATCATCCATAAGGACATGAATATCGACATTGTTAGACCTGATCCACATCCATAAGGACATGAATATCGACATTGTTACCTGATCCACATCCATAAGGACATGAATATCGACATTGTTACCTGATCCACATCCATAAGGACATGAATATTGACATTGTTAGCCCTGATCCACATCCATAAGGACATGAATATCGACATTGTTAGACTGATCCACATCCATAAGGACATGAATATCGACATTGTTAGACCTGATCCACATCCATAAGGACATGAATATTGACATTTAACCTGATCCACATCCATAAGGACATGAATATCGACATTGTTACCTGATCCACATCCATAAGGACATGAATATCGACATTGTTAGACCTGATCCACATCCATAAGGACATGAATATTGACATTGTTAGACCTGATCCACATCCATAAGGACATGAATATTGACATTGTTAGCCCTGATCCACATCCATAAGGACATGAATATCGAATTGTCATTGTTAGACCTGATCCACATCCATAAGGACATGAATATTGACATTGTTAGACCTGATCCACATCCATAAGGACATGAATATTGACATTGTTAGACCTGATCCACATCCATAAGGACATGAATATCGACATTGTTAGACCTGATCCACATCCATAAGGACATGAATATTGACATTGTTAGACCTGATCCACATCCATAAGGACATGAATATCGAATTGCATTGTTAGACCTGATCCACATCCATAAGGACATGAATATCGACATTGTTAGACCTGATCCACATCCATAAGGACATGAATATTGACATTGTTAGACCTGATCCACATCCATAAGGACATGAATATTGACATTGTTAGACCTGATCCACATCCATAAGGACATGAATATCGACATTGTTAGACCTGATCCACATCCATAAGGACATGAATATTGACATTGTTAGACCTGATCCACATCCATAAGGACATGAATATCGACATTGTTACCTGATCCACATCCATAAGGACATGAATATCGACATTGTTAGACCTGATCCACATCCATAAGGACATGAATATTGACATTGTTAGACCTGATCCACATCCATAAGGACATGAATATTGACATTGTTAGCCCTGATCCACATCCATAAGGACATGAATATCGACATTGTCATTGTTAGACCTGATCCACATCCATAAGGACATGAATATTGACATTGTTAGACCTGATCCACATCCATAAGGACATGAATATCGACATTGTTACCTGATCCACATCCATAAGGACATGAATATCGACATTGTTACCTGATCCACATCCATAAGGACATGAATATTGACATTGTTAGACCTGATCCACATCCATAAGGACATGAATATCGACATTGTTAGACCTGATCCACATCCATAAGGACATGAATATCGAATTGTCATTGTTAGACCTGATCCACATCCATAAGGACATGAATATCGACATTGTTAGACCTGATCCACATCCATAAGGACATGAATATTGACATTGTTAGACCTGATCCACATCCATAAGGACATGAATATTGACATTGTTAGACCTGATCCACATCCATAAGGACATGAATATCGACATTGTTACCTGATCCACATCCATAAGGACATGAATATCGACATTGTTAGACCTGATCCACATCCATAAGGACATGAATATCGACATTGTTACCTGATCCACATCCATAAGGACATGAATATCGACATTGTTACCTGATCCACATCCATAAGGACATGAATATTGACATTGTTAGCCCTGATCCACATCCATAAGGACATGAATATCGACATTGTTAGACCTGATCCACATCCATAAGGACATGAATATCGACATTGTTAGACCTGATCCACATCCATAAGGACATGAATATTGACATTGTTAGACCTGATCCACATCCATAAGGACATGAATATCGAACATTGTTAGACCTGATCCACATCCATAAGGACATGAATATCGACATTGTTAGACCTGATCCACATCCATAAGGACATGAATATCGACATTGTTAGACCTGATCCACATCCATAAGGACATGAATATTGACATTGTTAGACCTGATCCACATCCATAAGGACATGAATATCGACATTGTTACCTGATCCACATCCATAAGGACATGAATATCGACATTGTTAGACCTGATCCACATCCATAAGGACATGAATATTGACATTGTTAGACCTGATCCACATCCATAAGGACATGAATATTGACATTGTTAGCCCTGATCCACATCCATAAGGACATGAATATCGACATTGTTGTAACCTGATCCACATCCATAAGGACATGAATATTGACATTGTTAGACCTGATCCACATCCATAAGGACATAAATTGACATTGTTAGACCTGATCCACATCCATAAGGACATGAATATCGACATTGTTAGACCTGATCCACATCCATAAGGACATGAATATTGACATTGTTAGACCTGATCCACATCCATAAGGACATGATATCGAATTGCATTGTTAGACCTGATCCACATCCATAAGGACATGAATATTGACATTGTTAGACCTGATCCACATCCATAAGGACATGAATATTGACATTGTTAGACCTGATCCACATCCATAAGGACATGAATATTGACATTGTTAGACCTGATCCACATCCATAAGGACATGAATATTGACATTGTTAGCCCTGATCCACATCCATAAGGACATGAATATCGACATTGTTAGACCTGATCCACATCCATAAGGACATGAATATCGACATTGTTAGACCTGATCCACATCCATAAGGACATGAATATCGACATTGTTAGACCTGATCCACATCCATAAGGACATGAATATCGACATTGTTAGACCTGATCCACATCCATAAGGACATGAATATCGACATTGTTAGACCTGATCCACATCCATAAGGACATGAATATCGACATTGTTAGACCTGATCCACATCCATAAGGACATGAATATCGACATTGTTAGACCTGATCCACATCCATAAGGACATGAATATTGACATTGTTAGACCTGATCCACATCCATAAGGACATGAATATTGACATTGTTAGCCCTGATCCACATCCATAAGGACATGAATATCGACATTGTCATTGTTAACCTGATCCACATCCATAAGGACATGAATATTGACATTGTTAGACCTGATCCACATCCATAAGGACATGAATATCGAATTGCATTGTTAGACCTGATCCACATCCATAAGGACATGAATATCGACATTGTTACCTGATCCACATCCATAAGGACATGAATATTGACATTGTTAGACCTGATCCACATCCATAAGGACATGAATATCGACATTGTTACCTGATCCACATCCATAAGGACATGAATATTGACATTGTTAGACCGATCCACATCCATAAGGACATGAATATCAATTGCATTGTTAGACCTGATCCACATCCATAAGGACATGAATATCGACATTGTTAGACCTGATCCACATCCATAAGGACATGAATATTGACATTGTTAGACCTGATCCACATCCATAAGGACATGAATATCGACATTGTTAGACCTGATCCACATCCATAAGGACATGAATATTGACATTGTTAGACCTGATCCACATCCATAAGGACATGAATATCGACATTGTTACCTGATCCACATCCATAAGGACATGAATATCGACATTGTTAGACCTGATCCACATCCATAAGGACATGAATATCGACATTGTTACCTGATCCACATCCATAAGGACATGAATATCAACATTGTTACCTGATCCACATCCATAAGGACATGAATATTGACATTGTTAGCCCTGATCCACATCCATAAGGACATGAATATCGACATTGTTAGACCTGATCCACATCCATAAGGACATGAATATCGACATTGTTAGACCTGATCCACATCCATAAGGACATGAATATTGACATTGTTAGACCTGATCCACATCCATAAGGACATGAATATCGACATTGTTACCTGATCCACATCCATAAGGACATGAATATCGACATTGTTAGACCTGATCCACATCCATAAGGACATGAATATTGACATGTTACCATCCAAAGGACATGAATATTGACATTGTTAGCCCTGATCCACATCCATAAGGACATGAATATCGACATTGTCATTGTTAAACCTGATCCACATCCATAAGGACATGAATATTGACATTGTTAGACCTGATCCACATCCATAAGGACATGAATATTGACATTGTTAGACCTGATCCACATCCATAAGGACATGAATATCGACATTGTTAGACCTGATCCACATCCATAAGGACATGAATATTGACATTGTTAGACCTGATCCACATCCATAAGGACATGAATATCGACATTGTTAGACCTGATCCACATCCATAAGGACATGAATATTGACATTGTTAGACCTGATCCACATCCATAAGGACATGAATATCGACATTGTTAGACCTGATCCACATCCATAAGGACATGAATATCGACATTGTTACCTGATCCACATCCATAAGGACATGAATATCGACATTGTTAGACCTGATCCACATCCATAAGGACATGAATATTGACATTGTTAGACCTGATCCACATCCATAAGGACATGAATATTGACATTGTTAGCCCTGATCCACATCCATAAGGACATGAATATCGATCATTGTTAGACCTGATCCACATCCATAAGGACATGAATATCGACATTGTTACCTGATCCACATCCATAAGGACATGAATATTGACATTGTTAGACCTGATCCACATCCATAAGGACATGAATATCGACATTGTTAGACCTGATCCACATCCATAAGGACATGAATATCGAATTGCATTGTTAGACCTGATCCACATCCATAAGGACATGAATATCGACATTGTTAGACCTGATCCACATCCATAAGGACATGAATATTGACATTGTTAGACCTGATCCACATCCATAAGGACATGAATATCGACATTGTTAGACCTGATCCACATCCATAAGGACATGAATATTGACATTGTTAGACCTGATCCACATCCATAAGGACATGAATATCGACATTGTTACCTGATCCACATCCATAAGGACATGAATATCGACATTGTTAGACCTGATCCACATCCATAAGGACATGAATATCGACATTGTTACCTGATCCACATCCATAAGGACATGAATATCGACATTGTTACCTGATCCACATCCATAAGGACATGAATATTGACATTGTTAGCCCTGATCCACATCCATAAGGACATGAATATCGACATTGTTAGACCTGATCCACATCCATAAGGACATGAATATCGACATTGTTAGACCTGATCCACATCCATAAGGACATGAATATCGACATTGTTACCTGATCCACATCCATAAGGACATGAATATCAACATTGTTACCTGATCCACATCCATAAGGACATGAATATTGACATTGTTAGCCCTGATCCACATCCATAAGGACATGAATATCGACATTGTCATTGTTAAACCTGATCCACATCCATAAGGACATGAATATTGACATTGTTAGACCTGATCCACATCCATAAGGACATGAATATCGACATTGTTAGACCTGATCCACATCCATAAGGACATGAATATCGACATTGTTACCTGATCCACATCCATAAGGACATGAATATCGACATTGTTACCTGATCCACATCCATAAGGACATGAATATTGACATTGTTAGACCTGATCCACATCCATAAGGACATGAATATCGAATTGTCATTGTTAGACCTGATCCACATCCATAAGGACATGAATATTGACATTGTTAGACCTGATCCACATCCATAAGGACATGAATATCGAATCATTGTTAGACCTGATCCACATCCATAAGGACATGAATATCGACATTGTTAGACCTGATCCACATCCATAAGGACATGAATATTGACATTGTTAGCCCTGATCCACATCCATAAGGACATGAATATTGACATTGTTAGCCCTGATCCACATCCATAAGGACATGAATATCGACATTGTCATTGTTAAACCTGATCCACATCCATAAGGACATGAATATTGACATTGTTAGACCTGATCCACATCCATAAGGACATGAATATCGAATTGTCATTGTTAGACCTGATCCACATCCATAAGGACATGAATATCGACATTGTTAGACCTGATCCACATCCATAAGGACATGAATATTGACATTGTTAGACCTGATCCACATCCATAAGGACATGAATATTGACATTGTTAGACCTGATCCACATCCATAAGGACATGAATATCGACATTGTTACCTGATCCACATCCATAAGGACATGAATATCGACATTGTTAGACCTGATCCACATCCATAAGGACATGAATATCGACATTGTTACCTGATCCACATCCATAAGGACATGAATATCGACATTGTTACCTGATCCACATCCATAAGGACATGAATATTGACATTGTTAGACCTGATCCACATCCATAAGGACATGAATATTGACATTGTTAGACCTGATCCACATCCATAAGGACATGAATATCGACATTGTTAGACCTGATCCACATCCATAAGGACATGAATATTGACATTGTTAGACCTGATCCACATCCATAAGGACATGAATATCGAATTGTCATTGTTAGACCTGATCCACATCCATAAGGACATGAATATCGACATTGTTAGACCTGATCCACATCCATAAGGACATGAATATCGACATTGTTAGACCTGATCCACATCCATAAGGACATGAATATCGACATTGTTACCTGATCCACATCCATAAGGACATGAATATTGACATTGTTAGACCTGATCCACATCCATAAGGACATGAATATCGAATTGTCATTGTTAGACCTGATCCACATCCATAAGGACATGAATATCGACATTGTTAGACCTGATCCACATCCATAAGGACATGAATATCGACATTGTTAGACCTGATCCACATCCATAAGGACATGAATATCGACATTGTTACCTGATCCACATCCATAAGGACATGAATATCGACATTGTTACCTGATCCACATCCATAAGGACATGAATATTGACATTGTTAGACCTGATCCACATCCATAAGGACATGAATATTGACATTGTTAGACCTGATCCACATCCATAAGGACATGAATATCGACATTGTTAGACCTGATCCACATCCATAAGGACATGAATATTGACATTGTTAGACCTGATCCACATCCATAAGGACATGAATATCGAATTGCATTGTTAGACCTGATCCACATCCATAAGGACATGAATATCGACATTGTTAGACCTGATCCACATCCATAAGGACATGAATATCGACATTGTTACCTGATCCACATCCATAAGGACATGAATATCGACATTGTTACCTGATCCACATCCATAAGGACATGAATATTGACATTGTTAGCCCTGATCCACATCCATAAGGACATGAATATCGAATTGTCATTGTTAGACCTGATCCACATCCATAAGGACATGAATATTGACATTGTTAGACCTGATCCACATCCATAAGGACATGAATATCGACATTGTTAGACCTGATCCACATCCATAAGGACATGAATATTGACATTGTTAGACCTGATCCACATCCATAAGGACATGAATATCGACATTGTTAGACCTGATCCACATCCATAAGGACATGAATATCGACATTGTTACCTGATCCACATCCATAAGGACATGAATATCGACATTGTTACCTGATCCACATCCATAAGGACATGAATATTGACATTGTTAGACCTGATCCACATCCATAAGGACATGAATATCGACATTGTCATTGTTAGACCTGATCCACATCCATAAGGACATGAATATTGACATTGTTAGACCTGATCCACATCCATAAGGACATGAATATCGACATTGTTAGACCTGATCCACATCCATAAGGACATGAATATCGACATTGTTAGACCTGATCCACATCCATAAGGACATGAATATCGACATTGTTACCTGATCCACATCCATAAGGACATGAATATCAACATTGTTACCTGATCCACATCCATAAGGACATGAATATTGACATTGTTAGCCCTGATCCACATCCATAAGGACATGAATATCGACATTGTCATTGTTAAACCTGATCCACATCCATAAGGACATGAATATTGACATTGTTAGACCTGATCCACATCCATAAGGACATGAATATCGACATTGTTAGACCTGATCCACATCCATAAGGACATGAATATTGACATTGTTAGACCTGATCCACATCCATAAGGACATGAATATCGACATTGTTAGACCTGATCCACATCCATAAGGACATGAATATCGACATTGTTACCTGATCCACATCCATAAGGACATGAATATCGACATTGTTACCTGATCCACATCCATAAGGACATGAATATCGACATTGTTAGACCTGATCCACATCCATAAGGACATGAATATCGACATTGTTAGACCTGATCCACATCCATAAGGACATGAATATCGACATTGTTAGACCTGATCCACATCCATAAGGACATGAATATTGACATTGTTAGACCTGATCCACATCCATAAGGACATGAATATCGAATTGTCATTGTTAGACCTGATCCACATCCATAAGGACATGAATATTGACATTGTTAGACCTGATCCACATCCATAAGGACATGAATATCGACATTGTTAGACCTGATCCACATCCATAAGGACATGAATATTGACATTGTTAGACCTGATCCACATCCATAAGGACATGAATATCGACATTGTTAGACCTGATCCACATCCATAAGGACATGAATATCGACATTGTTACCTGATCCACATCCATAAGGACATGAATATCGACATTGTTACCTGATCCATAAGGACATGAATATTGACATTGTTAGACCTGATCCACATCCATAAGGACATGAATATCGACATTGTTAGACCTGATCCACATCCATAAGGACATGAATATTGACATTGTTAGCCCTGATCCACATCCATAAGGACATGAATATCGACATTGTCATTGTTAGACCTGATCCACATCCATAAGGACATGAATATTGACATTGTTAGACCTGATCCACATCCATAAGGACATGAATATCGACATTGCATTGTTAGACCTGATCCACATCCACTAGAATCAAGTACAAGGTACACCCATCAGGTTTCCCACATACGTCTGTACCTGCTCAAGTACAAGGTACATCCATCAGGTTTCCCACATACGTTTGTACATGCTCAAGTACAAGGTACATCCATCAGGTTTCCCACATACGTCTGTACCTGCTCAAGTACAAGGTACACCCATCAGGTTTCCCACATACGTCTGTATCTGCTCAAGTACAAGGTACACCAATCAGGTGTCCCACATACGTCTGTACCTGCTCAAATACAAGGTACACCTATCAGGTTGCCCACATACGTCTGTACCTGCTCAAGTACAAGGTACACCCATCAGGTTTCCCACATATGTCTGTACCTGCTCAAGTACAAGGTACACCCATCAGGTTTCCCAAATACGTCTGTACCTGCTCAAGTACAAGGTACACCCATCAGGTGTCCCACATACGTTTGTATCTGTTCAAATACCGATTTGGACCAACTTGGTAGACACTTACAAGTACGCTATAGACCAATCGATTCATGAGAGCTTGTGTTGCCAAACAATGGATACGCCTCTCACAAAAGCTTGCCAGACAAACAATTACCGAACTCTTTGACCCAGCAAGTTCCCCCTTGTAGTTGCTGGCTGTTCAATGATGCTTTTATGTTGTAATTTAGTTCTCACCTTTACTTAATCATGGTTGAATGTATCCATAGATTGTGTTACACTCGGAGTGGCTACCGTAGCTCTGTAGAAACATATTTGTATAGTGACAGTAGTTATAACTAACAAAGCAATCAATGCTAAATATTTGCAACAACAACAAACTAGAATCTATTAATTTCGATGTATTTTTTAAAATTTTCTTATAAAATGTTTCAATGAATAGACAGGTTGAAGATGTAACAATGATTTTGCACATTTGGACAAAGTATTAAGCCACATATTCTAATGCTACCGCTATATATGCCATTTGTGTACAGTCAGGTATATGCTATATATGCCATTTGTGTACAGTCCTGTATATAGAACTGCCCATATGCTATATATACCATTTGTGTACAGTCATGTATATAGAACTGCTCATATGCTATATATGCCATTTGTGTACAGTCCTGTATATAGAACTGCCCATATGCTATATATGCCATTTGTGTACAGTCATACAGTCCTGTATATAGAACTGCCCATATGCTATATATGCCATTTGTGTACAGTCCTGTATATAGAACTGCTCATATGCTATATATGCCATTTGTGTACAGTCCTGTATATAGAACTGCTCATATGCTATATATGCCATTTGTGTACAGTCCTGTATATAGAACTGTTCATATGCTATATATGCCATTTGTGTACAGTCATGTATATAGAACTGCTCATATGCTATATATGCCATTTGTGTACAGTCCTGTATATAGAACTGCCCATATGCTATATATGCCATTTGTGTACAGTCCTGTATATAGAACTGCCTATATGCTATATATGCCATTTGTGTACAGTCCTGTATATAGAACTGCCCATATGCTATATATGCCATTTGTGTACAGTCATACAGTCCTGTATATAGAACTGCCTATATGCTATATATGCCATTTGTGTACAGTCATACAGTCCTGTATATAGAACTGCCTATATGCTATATATGCCATTTGTGTACAGTCATACAGTCCTGTATATAGAACTGCCTATATGCTATATATGCCATTTGTGTACAGTCATACAGTCCTGTATATAGAACTGCCTATATGCTATATATGCCATTTGTGTACAGTCATACAGTCCTGTATATAGAACTGCCTATATGCTATATATGCCATTTGTGTACAGTCATACAGTCCTGTATATAGAACTGCCCATATGCTATATATGCCATTTGTGTACAGTCATACAGTCCTGTATATAGAACTGCCCATATGCTATATATGCCATTTGTGTACAGTCATACAGTCCTGTATATAGAACTGCCTATATGCTATATATGCCATTTGTGTACAGTCATACAGTCCTGTATATAGAACTGCCCATATGCTATATATGCCATTTGTGTACAGTCCTGTATATAGAACTGCCCATATGCTATATATGCCATTTGTGTACAGTCATACAGTCCTGTATATAGAACTGCCTATATGCTATATATGCCATTTGTGTACAGTCATACAGTCCTGTATATAGAACTGCCCATATGCTATATATGCCATTTGTGTACAGTCATACAGTCATGTATATAGAACTGCCCATGTATATAGCCAGCCATCCAGGTTTTCCCTCAAAAATTTAACATGCACCACAGCAGCTTGAAATTCTAGGGGGGTGCATGAGTTTTAGGTGAAGAGTTACAAGACTTTTGTCAATGTATAACATTTCAAGTTTCTGTACAATCGGGCACTTGTTGGTTCCTTAAATAATTATAGTGGGACTTTTCCAGTACTTGGTGGCTAAAACAACGTTACCAACATCACTACGGGTACAATTTCATGGACGAACCTTGATTGACCTCCAATTTTCTGTAAGCCAAGCTTCCTCATATGGACACAGTGTCGATTTGCGGCATTGAGGGGAACCTTGGAGTAGTCTTTAAGAATTAATAACAATATTCATGTATTATCTGACCCCGATAATTTTAATTAACAAAATTTATACAATACTTGTAACCCCATAATATTAATAAACAAAATGCACTCATATATTACCCAATCCCCATAATAATAACTACTTGTATACAAATATTTAACTCTAGCCCATGTATGATGATTGGTTCAAGCTGGGAAGTGGATTTGGCTACAGCCAATCAGAAAGTCTGAGCCCAATTTATAAACAAAGTAACAGGAATCGAGCATGTAAACATAAATATGAACATTTATTTATCTCGAACATTTCATCTAATGGCATTTATTAGTCAAAACATTTTGCACAGAAGCTGCAAGTATACATAATATAGGAACAACAGTAGTTCCATACTTTCAACATTTATCACCATTTCTGTTTAGCACATTCATTTCTGCACTACATATTATTAATATGGGACTATAATAAACTAGCTTTACATTCCAATAGATGGTCACCATATCATATTCCAAGAATGTGTGGTACATGTAGATACAAAACATCGCTTCATAATCTTTCTGCAAAACTTATTATAACAATAATATAATAAAGCATTCATGCATCACAGAGTAACCAATACAATGCAATTGAATAGAACCCAGATTTACACCAAGTATGTGAATAAATATATTTCGACTTGGTATTGCAAGTTCCCTGACAACCACTATGTGGTATTGCAAGTTCCCTGACAACCACTATGTGGTATTGTAAGTTCCCTGACAACCACTATGTGGTATTGCAAGTTCCCTGACAACCACTATGTGGTATTGCAAGTTCCCTGACAACCACTATGTGGTATTGCAAGTTCCCTGACAACCACTATGTGGTATTGCAAGTTCCCTGACAACCACAATGTGGTATTGCAAGTTCCCTGACAACCACTATGTGGTATTGCAAGTTCCCTGACAACCACTATGTGGTATTGCAAGTTCCCTGACAACCACTATGTGACCCTTTCAGACAGTAGTTCATGGCATGTAAATGTTAGCTAATGCACCAATTGTCCTTGTGCATGGTTGCACATTCTATGAATGCCATTATCCAATGAGAAGGCTATTCTGTAACTAGTCCAATTATCACAATTCTTTCAGCTCTATTCGCACTTTGATAAATAACGTTGCAGAATAATGCAATTATCTGTTTAAACAATCTACATGAAAATAGCTATTTAATTTGAAATAGGCACTACCTATCAAAGGGGGAAGCCCATCAGTCAATATCAATAACTGAACTAGACATTTATAGTAGGAATACGACCCCCGCAACGCATAACAGATAGATAAAATGATGACAACACTTCTTGTAAACGTTAAAACTTATTTGCAGAAATCACAGATACACGAGTCCGATGCAATTAAGCTATAAATTATTCCAGAATTAGCCAGTCATTTGACAGAATTAGATCAAGTGGCATTGTGTCTGAATTTTTCGAAAAGCTCTTCACAAAGGAGTCAATCAAAATGGCTGCACATACATCACCGAAATTCAAAATGACTGCACCAACAACATCGCAACTGTAGTTCTTTATATTACATGTTTACCTAAGAAGCCTAATACGGGTACATAGCGCTATGTTCCTGTTCACATAACCAGTGTAGTATGTAATACGTGTCTGTAGCAAATACACATTACAAATAGAGTACTCTAATAGAGTAAATCTAACCATGTGATAGATTAGCATGAAGATGGATGCAAGACAATAATAAGTGATGCATTATTACACAATGCACCACCACCAGCTGTATGTGGAGATTGAACCATTTGTTAATATCACTCATGTACAGCTGCCTACTGTAATATACAGTAACTCCAGATCTTATTTATTATAGAACATGTTTTTTCTGTGTAATCGATTTAATACATGTCAAAAACATTTCCAACAAATATGCTAAAATAGAATTCGAGGAGGACATAGATTAGTTTATAGAAGACTGAAACAGAATATTTCATTGCAATACGATCTTTTCAGAATGATTGTTTCCGACTGCATGCATTTATGACTAGCATATTCCAATATATTGTAGTTGTTCGTACTACTTGCATTCAACAGTTCCAACCATCTTCATACCAGTGAACACATTCACCAGTCAAATAGTACCGGTAAGTAGCGATGCCGGGGTCTACAATGTCTCTGCCAGGATGAACTGTGTTGGGAATATACACCCCGGTAGATGTCGTCACATTCACGTGTCAACACAGCAGCCCAGGCGTAAACACGGTAGAACCCGATAGAGGCGAACGCCCCTGTACCCCGTGATGGAGATTTTTATTATTAAACATGATTAATAATAAAAATCTTCCTCACAGCAGGCCCCCTTATACATACCCCACTGTCAACATGGTATCCATCCAGGTACAGCCCACTGTGACTTTGGCATTAGATGCATCTGTTCACTACGTGACATTTCAAAATGAGATAATATAACATTCTATATCTACAGTATTCAGATCATTCTGCCAGTTGCTGGAATAACCACATATTTAATCATACAAAGTGAAGTGTTTTACACAAGCTTGCAACTACTACAATCCTTATACAGCATTCCCCGAGCTCTAACCTCGATAGCTTGTAATAATTATTCACTCATCTGTCCTATTGGTTGCAACAAAGTTCAGCAATGCTCATTTCTCAAATTCAATAAAATTCCTTTGAGCTTTAAGTTATATATAACCTTTGAGCTTTAAGAGTTATATATAACCTTTGAGCTTTAAGAGTTATATATAACCTTTGAGCTTTAAGAGTTATATATAACCTTTGAGCTTTAAGAGTTATATATAACCTCAATGGAGGGAAGTATACTCTGTCAGATAAAGAAGAGCTACATATATCCTTCCCGTCACTCATGATGGCCATCTTGGAGCAATGTGAAATCATCATTGTTTACCTGCATGTATCATGTACGGCAATTTAATGAATATTAGTTATGATCAGGTATGATCACCAAGCAGACATTGTAACAGGACATTAAACATTCTCAGTATTCATTGTAACACGACATTTAACATTTTCAGTATTCAATGTAACACGACATTAAACATTCTCAGTATTCCTTTGTATAAAATATGTTTTCGATATTTGGTAATGCCAATGTCTGAAATGGACATTATAACTTATTATCCAAATCTAAACACGATTATAAACTACCTCCTCCATCTAGCATGCCTTCAGCTACATCTCGTCCCACTAGCATGCCTTCAGCTACATCTCGTCCCACTAGCATGCCTTCAGCTACATCTCATCCATCTATCATGCCTTCAGCTACATCTCATCCATCTATCATGCCTTCAGCTACATCTCGTCCCACTAGCATGCCTTCAGCTACATCTCGTCCATCTAGCATGCCTTCAGCTACGTTCACATCATGCAAGACATCTTGCTTGTAAAACACATCACTGTATAAAATGATCTAAATAAAACGTAGATGCATGTTAGAAATGTTATGTATTGGACCAGGCTGGTACCTTGTACTGACCATCTGTACTGTACTGATCACCTGTCCTGATAAACGGTACTGTACTGATCACCTGTCCTGTACCTGGTACAACAGGAATAATAGACATTTAAATACTTGTGTGAATTCCATAATAGCGGATTGTTCAAACTTTAGATTCCGTTTGTTTAGAATTGGATTGTTTGAGCTAATATTTGACCTTGGCGATACTGCATACGGACGCTGTGGGAAATGCTATCTAGTGTGCTGTTGATACTGCATACTGCGGTCTAGTGTGCCTGTTGATACTGCAGGAAATGCGGTCTAGTGTGCTGGTGATACTGCGGGAAATGCGGTCTAGTGTGTTGGTGATACTGCATACTGCGGGAAATGCGGTCTAGTGTGCTGTTGATACTGCATACTGCGGTCTAGTGTGCTGGTGATACTGCGGGAAATGCGGTCTAGTGAGCTGTTGATACTGCATAATGCGGTCTAGTGTGCTGGTGATACTGCATACTGCGGGAAATGCTGTCTAGTGTGCTGGTGATACTGCATACTGCGGGAAATGCTGTCTAGTGTGCTGGTGATACTGCATACTGCAGTCTAGTGTGCTGGTGATACTGCGGGAAATGCGGTCTAGTGTGCTGGTGATACTGCATACTGCGGGAAATGCTGTCTAGTGTGCTGGTGATACTGCATACTGCGGTCTAGTGTGCTGGTGATACTGCGGGAAATACTGTCTAGTGTGTTGGTGATACCGCATACTGCGGGTAATGCTGTCTAGTGTGCTGGTGATACTGCGGGAAATGCTGTCTAGTGTGCTGGTGATACTGCGGGAAATGCTGTCTAGTGTGCTGGTAATACTGCAGTCTAGTGTGCTGGTGATACTGCATACTGCGGGAAATGCCATCTAGTGTGTTGGTGATACTGCGGGAAATGCCGTCTAGTGTGCTGGTGATACTGCGGGAAATGCCGTCTAGTGTGTTGGTGATACTGCGGGAAATGCCGTCTAGTGTGCTGGTGATACTGCGGGAAATGCCGTCTAGTGTGTTGGTGATACTGCGGGAAATGCTGTCTAGTGTGCTGGTGATACTGCGGGAAATGCCGTCTAGTGTGCTGGTAATACTGCAGGAAATGCCATCTAGTGTGCTGGTGATACTGCATACTGCGGGAAATGCCATCTAGTGTGCTGGTGATACTGCGGGAAATGCCATCTAGTGTGCTGGTGATACTGCATACTGCGGGAAATGCCATCTAGTGTGCTGGTGATACTGCGGGAAATGCCATCTAGTGTGTTGGTGATACTGTGGGAAATGCCATCTAGTGTGTTGGTGATACTGCGGGAAATGCCATCTAGTGTGCTGGTGATACTGCATACTGCGGTCTAGTGTGTTGGTGATACTGCGGGAAATGCCATCTAGTGTGCTGGTGATACTGCATACTGCGGTCTAGTGTGCTGGTGATACTGCGGGAAATGCCGTCTAGTGTGCTGGTGATACTGCGGGAAATGCTGTCTAGTGTGTTGGTGATACTGCGGGAAATGCCGTCTAG
Organism: Archivesica marissinica; assembly: GCA_014843695.1. Taxonomy (NCBI): domain Eukaryota; kingdom Metazoa; phylum Mollusca; class Bivalvia; order Venerida; family Vesicomyidae; genus Archivesica; species Archivesica marissinica. The sequence goes on along the minus strand of CM026397.1, from coordinate 92,477,507 downwards.
TGTGCTGGTGATACTGCGGGAAATGCCGTCTAGTGTGCTGGTGATACTGCAGGAAATGCCATCTAGTGTGCTGGTGATACTGCATACTGCGGGAAATGCCATCTAGTGTGCTGGTGATACTGCGGGAAATGCCATCTAGTGTGCTGGTGATACTGCATACTGCGGGAAATGCGGTCTAGTGTGCTGGTGATACTGCAGGAAATGCCGTCTAGTGTGCTGGTGATACTGCATACTGCGGTCTAGTGATACTGCGGGAAATACTGTCTAGTGTGTTGGTGATACCGCATACTGCGGGTAATGCTGTCTAGTGTGCTGGTGATACTGCGGGAAATGCTGTCTAGTGTGCTGGTGATACTGCGGGAAATGCTGTCTAGTGTGCTGGTAATACTGCAGTCTAGTGTGCTGGTGATACTGCATACTGCGGGAAATGCCATCTAGTGTGTTGGTGATACTGCGGGAAATGCCGTCTAGTGTGCTGGTGATACTGCGGGAAATGCCGTCTAGTGTGTTGGTGATACTGCGGGAAATGCCGTCTAGTGTGCTGGTGATACTGCGGGAAATGCCGTCTAGTGTGCTGGTGATACTGCGGGAAATGCCGTCTAGTGTGTTGGTGATACTGCGGGAAATGCTGTCTAGTGTGCTGGTGATACTGCGGGAAATGCCGTCTAGTGTGCTGGTAATACTGCAGGAAATGCCATCTAGTGTGCTGGTGATACTGCATACTGCGGGAAATGCTGTCTAGTGTGCTGGTGATACTGCGGGAAATGCCGTCTAGTGTGCTGGTAATACTGCAGGAAATGCCATCTAGTGTGCTGGTGATACTGCATACTGCGGGAAATGCCATCTAGTGTGCTGGTGATACTGCGGGAAATGCCATCTAGTGTGTTGGTGATACTGTGGGAAATGCCATCTAGTGTGTTGGTGATACTGCGGGAAATGCCATCTAGTGTGCTGGTGATACTGCATACTGCGGTCTAGTGTGTTGGTGATACTGCGGGAAATGCCATCTAGTGTGCTGGTGATACTGCATACTGCGGTCTAGTGTGCTGGTGATACTGCGGGAAATGCCGTCTAGTGTGCTGGTGATACTGCGGGAAATGCTGTCTAGTGTGTTGGTGATACTGCGGGAAATGCCGTCTAGTGTGCTGGTGATACTGCGGGAAATGCCGTCTAGTGTGCTGGTGATACTGCAGGAAATGCCATCTAGTGTGCTGGTGATACTGCGGGCAATGCGGTCTAGTGTGTTGGTGATACTGCGGGAAATGCCATCTAGTGTGCTGGTGATACTGCATACTGCGGTCTAGTGTGCTGGTGATACTGCGGGAAATGCCGTCTAGTGTGCTGGTGATACTGCGGGAAATGCTGTCTAGTGTGTTGGTGATACTGCGGGAAATGCCATCTAGTGTGCTGGTGATACTGCGGGAAATGCCGTCTAGTGTGCTGGTGATACTGCAGGAAATGCCATCTAGTGTGCTGGTGATACTGCATACTGCGGGAAATGCCATCTAGTGTGCTGGTGATACTGCGGGAAATGCCATCTAGTGTGTTGGTGATACTGCGGGAAATGCCATCTAGTGTGCTGGTAATACTGCAGTCTAGTGTGCTGGTGATACTGCGGGAAATGCCATCTAGTGTGCTGGTGATACTGCGGGAAATGCCATCTAGTGTGTTGGTGATACTGCGGGAAATGCCATCTAGTGTGCTGGTGATACTGCGGGCAATGCCATCTAGTGTGCTGGTGATATTGCATACTGCAGGAAATGCCGTCTAGTGTGTTGGTGATACTGCGGGCAATGCCATCTAGTGTGCTGGTGATACTGCATACTGCGGGAAATGCCGTCTAGTGTGCTGGTGATACTGCGGGAAATGCCGTCTAGTGTGTTGGTGATACTGCGGGAAATGCCGTCTAGTGTGTTGGTGATACTGCGGGAAATGCCGTCAAGTGTGTTGGTGATACTGCGGGAAATGCGGTCTAGTGGGCTGGTGATACTGCATACTGCGGGAAATGCCGTCTTGTGTGCTGGTGATACTGCATACTGCGGGAAATGCGATCTAGTGTGTTGGTGATACTGCATACTGCGGGAAATGCTGTCTAGTGTGTTGGTGATACTGCGGGAAATGCCGTCTAGTGTGTTGGTGATACTGCATACTGCGGAAATGCCGTCTAGTGTGCTGGTGATACTGCGGGAAATGCCGTCTAGTGTGCTGGTGATACTGCGGGAAATGCGGTCTAGTGTGCTGTTGATACTGCATACTGCGGTCTAGTGTGCTGGTGATACTGCATACTGCGGGAAATGCTGTCTAGTGTGCTGGTGATACTGCATACTGCGGGAAATGCCGTCTAGTGTGCTGGTGATACTGCATGCTGAACTGTGTGTTAGTGTTACTCTCCATAGCCAAACTGTCTATGTGTTTGTTAGTCTCTGTACCAAACAGTCTAGTGTGTTGGTGTTAGTCTCTGTAGCCAAACAGTATACTGTGTTGTTGGTGTTAGTCTCTGTAGCCAAACTGTCTAGTGTGTTGGTGTTAGTCTCTGTAGCCAAACAGTCTACTGTGTTGTTGGTGTTAGTCTCTGTAGCCAAACTGTCTAGTGTGTTGGTGTTAGTCTCTGTAGCCAAACTGTCTAGTGTGTTGGTGTTAGTCTCTGTAGCCAAACAGTCTACTGTGTTGTTGGTGTTAGTCTCTGTAGCCAAACAGTCTACTGTGTTGTTGGTGTTAGTCTCTGTAGCCAAACTGTCTAGTGTGTTGATGTTAGTCTCTGTAGCCAAACAGTCTACTGTGTTGTTGGTGTTAGTCTCTGTAGCCAAACTGTCTAGTATGTTGATGTTAGTCTCTGTAGCCAAACAGTCTACTGTGTTGTTGGTGTTAGTCTCTGTAGCCAAACTGTCTAGTGTGTTGGTGTTAGTCTCCATAGCCAAACTGTCTAGTGTGTTGGTGTTAGTCTCTGTAGCCAAACAGTCTACTGTGTTGTTGGTGTTAGTCTCCATAGCCAAACTGTCTAGTGTGTTGGTGTTAGTCTCTGTAGCCAAACAGTCTACTGTGTTGTTGGTGTTAGTCTCCATAGCCAAACTGTCTAGTGTGTTGGTGTTAGTCTCCATAGCCAAACTGTCTAGTGTGTTGGTGTTAGTCTCCATAGCCAAACTGTCTAGTGTGTTGGTGTTAGTCTCTGTAGCCAAACTGTCTAGTGTGTTGGTGTTAGTCTCCATAGCCAAACTGTCTAGTGTGTTGGTGTTAGTCTATGTAGCCAAACTGTCTAGTGTGTTGGTGTTAGTCTCTGTAGCCAAACTGTCTAGTGTGTTGGTGTTAGTCTCTGTAGCCAAACTGTCTAGTGTGTTGGTGTTAGTCTCCATAGCCAAACTGTCTAGTGTGTTGGTGTTAGTCTATGTAGCCAAACTGTCTAGTGTGTTGGTGTTAGTCTCTGTAGCCAAACTGTCTAGTGTGTTGGTGTTAGTCTCTGTAGCCAAACTGTCTAGTGTGTTGGTGTTAGTCTCCATAGCCAAACTGTCTAGTGTGTTGGTGTTAGTCTCTGTAGCCAAACTGTCTAGTGTGTTGGTGTTAGTCTCTGTAGCCAAACTGTCTAGTGTGTTGGTGTTAGTCTCTGTAGCCAAACTGTCTAGTGTGTTGGTGTTAGTCTCTGTAGCCAAACTGTCTAGTGTGTTGGTGTTAGTCTCCATAGCCAAACTGTCTAGTGTGTTGGTGTTAGTCTCTGTAGCCAAACTGTCTAGTGTGTTGGTGTTAGTCTCTGTAGCCAAACTGTCTAGTGTGTTGGTGTTAGTCTCTGTAGCCAAACTGTCTAGTGTGTTGGTGTTAGTCTCCATAGCCAAACTGTCTAGTGTGTTGGTGTTAGTCTCTGTAGCCAAACTGTCTAGTGTGTTGGTGTTAGTCTCTGTAGCCAAACTGTCTAGTGTGTTGGTGTTAGTCTCTGTAGCCAAACTGTCTAGTGTGTTGGTGTTAGTCTCTGTAGCCAAACTGTCTAGTGTGTTGGTGTTAGTCTCTGTAGCCAAACTGTCTAGTGTGTTGGTGTTAGTCTCTGTAGCCAAACTGTCTAGTGTGTTGGTGTTAGTCTCTGTAGCCAAACTGTCTAGTGTGTTGGTGTTAGTCTCTGTAGCCAAACTGTCTAGTGTGTTGGTGTTAGTCTCCATAGCCAAACTGTCTAGTGTGTTACTGTTGGTGTTAGTCTCCATAGCCAAACTGTCTAGTGTGTTGGTGTTAGTCTCTGTAGCCAAACTGTCTAGTGTGTTGGTGTTAGTCTCCATAGCCAAACTGTCTAGTGTGTTGGTGTTAGTCTCCATAGCCAAACTGTCTAGTGTGTTGGTGTTAGTCTCCATAGCCAAACTGTCTAGTGTGTTGGTGTTAGTCTCTGTAGCTAAACTGTCTAGTGTGTTGGTGTTAGTCTCTGTAGCCAAACTGTCTAGTGTGTTGGTGTTAGTCTCTGTAGCCAAACTGTCTACTGTGTTGGTGTTAGTCTCTGTAGCCAAACTGTCTAGTGTGTTGGTGTTATAGCCTCTTTTGTACTAAATGTAGCCTGGGAACAGGCGTCGATATAGTTTGCCTGGTCAGTCAAATAAATATATTTTAACACAGACTATTAATTGGGCCGTATTGAGCTTCTGATAATATCAGCACCTGGGGAAACTGGACGGATTGTCGGTGTAATTATTGACTAGCATTAATCCTATTAATAGGCCTATTAGCATGTGGCTTAATTAATGACATACTTGAGTCGAAAGCGAGGCACTGCAATGTTGATAAAACTTTATAATTGGCCACCATTGTTTACGGGTCAACGGAACAATAAATAGTTTTAAAAAGTACAATGTGCATCCAATTTGACATATTTACTCAAGATTTAAAGCAGCATTACATCGTATGAAATAAAAGATATTTGAAAAATTCAATTTTTACCTATGTGTAGCAATGCTGCTACACATTCTAACATTATACTTTGTATGCTTATGTTCATTTGGTAAACAGTGTTTTTTTGCGATAAAACAAACTCGAAAGTAGGACTTTCCGAGTCGATCGGCCACGCACTTGTTTACAACCGGAACGCATCGTCCGCACTTGTTTACATTCGGAATGCATCGTCCCCATTTGTCCTACGTTGTCTTTTTTAATTAAATTACTTGATATGTTGATTCATACCTCTGTTAGCAAAGTCTTTTAGAGACATTTCTACATCCCCGCAAGGGGTTCGACATTAGAGGAAGATAGATAGATAGTCTTTCATGTTCAAAATATATAAGTTGTTTTCTACATCCTCTGTTGTTTCACGCATGCGCGCTGTGCGTGTTGATAAACAAATTTGCGTATACGACGGTTTAAATTTATTGGAATTTTATCGTTTCTGAGCGACTAATTCGATTGTTGTAAACACACACACATTAGTATTTATATTTTACCCAAAACATCCTTTATTACGATGTAATGCTGCTTTAAGTCGTCCTTCAATTATGCTGAATCGACCCATTACCACTGAAACTAACACATAAATGGGAAATTATATGTTTGCGATGTAAATGAGGCTACGGGAGCATTCGTGTATATTCGGAAATTATCGTGCCTGTTCGGCAATTTCCGATAGAATTCCGTTTCTATATTTAGCGATAGTATCTTGTAGAGAAGATTTGTCGTTCTTCAAATCTACATCCTCATAAATGAGGTGTAAGTAGATTGGCGCTATACTCGGAAATCAAGTTTCCCCACGCTGTCATTTTGGCAGAAGTTAAAAATCAACAGACTGGAACCCAGGCTATTGTCTACACTCAATGACGATCTAAGCCTATGGCTCATTAGTATGGCTTAATGCGACGACAGAACACTGGAGCGACGTACCAAATTATTCAAGTTGTGTGGCTAGCGAGAATACCTGCTGTCTAAATCTCCAGAAACTGATATTTTTAAATTGTAACCTAATATTAATTCATATTTCTTCAAATTTCTTTTCCCTCCTGCAAAATGCTCTTATATTTATGCTGGTCTGAATATTTTTAAATATGTTTAAATATTTGTTAAAAGTACTACCATATTAATGACTTATTATATATATTAGCAGAACAATACACATAGAGGTCTATATGTAAATATCTTACAAGTAGGAAATACAACTAAATATTCACCCAGGGTGCCAACAAAATCAATGGCGTCAAGGAATGGAGAACTAGACACAGAAAATATCTTGACAAGTTTGATTGTGTTAGTTAGCTGGGTTTGATTGTGTTAGTTAGCTGGGTTTGATTGTGTTAGTTAGCTGGGTTTGATTGTGTTAGTTAGCTGGGTTTGATTGTGTTAGTTAGCTGGGTTTGATTGTGTTAGTTAGCTGGGTTTGATTGTGTTAGTTAGCTGGGAGATATTGTAATAACAGACTGCATGAGGTAAGTTTTAGTTGACTTTACTAACAAGTTCAGTTGTTTGTTTCACTGTTACACGTGTTAGCTAGCATTTTCATGTTTGGAGTGATGGGAACTCCTTTATACTTTTAAAATAGACGGGGGTCCTAGGGTAGAGGTACATGGTTTTTGTTGCCTTATACTAGAGGGGGGGGGGTCCTAGGATAGAGGTACAAGGTTTTTGTTGCCCTATACTAGAGGGGGGGGTCCTAGGATAGAGATACAAGGCTTTTGTTGCCCTATACTAGAGGGGGGTCCTTGGATAGAGATACAAGGTTTTTGTTGCCCTATACTAGAGAGGGGTCCTAGGATAGAGATACAAGGTTTTTGTTGCCCTATACTAGAGGGGGGGGGGGGGTCCTAGGATAGAGATACAAGGTTTTTGTTGCCCTATACTAGAGGGGGGGGTCCTAGGATAGAGATACAAGGCTTGTGTTGCCCTATACTAGAGAGGGGTCCTAGGATAGAGATACAAGGCTTTTGTTGCCCTATACTAGAGAGGGGTCCTAGGATAGAGATACAAGGCTTTTGTTGCCCTATACTAGAGAGGGGTCCTAGGATAGAGATACAAGGCTTGTGTTGCCTTATGGACAAAATTTCAAGTTCCTTTGGGATACTCCAACTCCCTAACCACACACATACACAACATGGAAATGTGAATCCGGCCAACATAATGACTCTCACAAATATGACCTGTTTTACAATATCAGCAGGAAATACATGAGAGGTAGAGTGCAACAATCATATTTGCTTTCAAAGTGTGTAAATGCTGATTATCAAATGACTAACAACAACCTTCAAAAGTAACACATTAAAAACCTGAATAGTGGCCAATTATGAAAAGTCTGTCACATCAATTTGTCAACTAAGTAAGTGAGAGCAATCTGTTGACACACTGCATATTATAAAAGACAATGTATGTATGTACATATACATGTGTTGAACTAAAATATTGTTTATTCTAAGAGCATGATTTGCTATTACTTGGTTTCAACTTAAAGCTGATATTATTGCATACGTATAAAACCAGGTGTGAAGTCATAAAATGATACTTTTATGAAATATTAGAAAATAGCAAAACTATTGATTTCTGGTCTTGTACTTTAGCCTGCAGTATATACAACATGCAGTTCTGTTTTATGGGAGTTATGTTATATATTATGTCGAAAAGTCGTAAGATTAAAATTTAGGCAATTAGAAAGCATAACATTTTTTTCCAGTGATATTATTTTGTCATAGAAAGCACTGTGAACTACGTTACCATATGCATTATGTAGTTATTGTGTATATATATATTCATTACCAGTATTCTCTAAAATGAAGAAATGATGTTACGTTATAAATTTATTAAGAACCGTATACTGGTTAAAAAGCTCAAAAAAGCATGTCAAAGCTAGAATTTGCATATTTTTGTGAGATACGTTGCCATGGGATACAGTTATATAGCATATAACAAAGATACGTTTTTTAATAGGTGAATGAGATTATAATAAATTAAAACAGTTTTCTTGTTGTTTATAATTAAGCATAAGTTTCATGAACTACATTGCTACCACACTAGGAACAAGAGGGCCATATATCGCTCAACTGACTCCATTTTGGACCCCAGGGTCACCATTTTAACACCTTTGAAAGAGTATTGTACATTGATCATTCCTACCAAATCTTCTTGCCAAAATCCGACCGGCGGTTAGTGACAAGAATTTTGATGAATTTGTGTTATTTTTAGACGGCGTCCATATTTTATTCGCAACAACCGCCATTTCAACAAATCTGAATAAGTTTGACCCGTGGTCCATAACTGTGAAATTTGGCCACCATTGGCTAAGCGGTTTGTGTGAAGAAGAATGTTTAAATCTATAATGTCCATGACAGACTTACATCACTCAATTTTGCCAAGCCTAGCCCATAGACGGGGAAGAGGTGACATTATTCAATGTTTCAAGATTATTAAAGGAACTGAAGACATTCCATGTGAACATATTTTCACAATTATTGAAACCAGAACACGAGATCATTAAACAAAGGTGTGAAACCAGTTTCCGTTTCAGAGAATAAATATCTGAATAGAATAACTTATCACGCATTGTTGTTTGTTTGTTTGGGTTTTACGCCTGCATCAGCATCATTTTGGGGTATATCGCCGGCGGGTAGTTTAGCTAACATCACCTTTCCTGGGCAGGCTCCAGCTGTTAACTAGTACTTGGAACATTAACCTTCGCAAGAAAGTGCCAACATTTTCATACAAATGAGACACAGCCTGAGTGGGGCTCAATCCCGTGACCATCAATGATGATAGGTTACAGTGGTAGGTAAGTCAGGGACTGTAACCACTCAACCATGGAGGCGGACCACACGCTTTGTAGAAGCACAGTTACTGCATTGACAAGCTTTGGGACAATAAACCCTGTATTCTTACTAAAGAAGTGTTTTACATCTGTAGATGATGTAACTGAAGTATCGAATATCACCAGATCTGTTCCAAGAATGGGTTTTAACACAAAAAAGTTCAAAGAATATACCAGTACAATAATAACAAGAAGCTACAATGATGTAGGTTTAAAAGGGATGAATATAACTTCTGATCCTAGAAACGATTCTATGGTACAATAAAAGAAATTTTGACATTTTGGCGACCATGTTGATGACAAAACCCTCTAATTTTGGCGTTATTTTTAGATGGCAGCCATCTTGGATTTCAGGGCAACTTTATTTTAACACCTTTACAAAAGGACAATACAGGTAGAGTTTGTTGACTACTGGCCAATCAGTTAAGATGCTTGAAATCTCTGATAAAAGAATGACCTTTCAACGGCCATCTTGGACGACGTTAATAATCCAATTTGGATGTAAATTGCACGAGAGTGATCGCCTCGTCGATACCTTCAATTTGATACATGACATTACCATATTGGTTCAATAATAAAAGTTGACTCCCCTGCCCATTTTTGATCCCGAGGTCATCACCATTTGAACAACTTCTGGCTCCACCCAAGGACCATACAGATATAGGTCTTGACCATTGGCTGATTGGTTTGAGAAGACGTGTGAAATCTCTCATAAAAGGATGACAGTGTGACCTTTCGACGGCCATCTTGGATGATTATGATAATTATCTGATTTGGATGAAAATTGCACCGGAGCGACCTTCAATTGATATAGGACATGACCATATTGGCTCAAAAATAAAATTTGACCCTTCCTTGAACTCCCGGGCCACACCCATTTTTGACCATTTGAACAACTTTGAAAGAGCATTGTATAACGATCATACCTACGTGAGATTTGTTAAGAATTTGTGCTAAAATATCACATATAACATCAAAATACTAACTATAAGAATAACAGTAAATTAGTTAAATAGACAGCATTTCAAACATAAATATCATATGAAGTAATATTGCTTTGACCAAATAACATCTGTGAAAATAGTTTGTTATATAGTTCAATGAAAGTTTATTTTTAATCACTTTTATACAATCTCTTGCTTAGTGTGTCTGTTACTGATATAACATAGTTATCCCGCAATTCATGTGCGTTTTGTTTCTCCTAAACCAAATTGTAATTGCTATAACCCAGTCACATGTATCAAACTTTTCAGATATCAATACAACATTTTATCACAGACTTTAGCAAACATTGGCCACTTTTCTGACTTTTCAGTGAACAACTAACAATTTCAACTGCAGTAACAATCTAAACGACATTAATAACAATCTAAAAGCTAACTTCGGCAATGTCACAACAGTTTCCATATTTCAAATTCTGACATGTAAACATCACAGGCCTCTTCTGTTGACTTGTGTGTTTGCGTGTCAACCATAATTAGTTCATATGTAAGACTATAGTGGAAAGTGTACACATGAAAAAATTGCAAAAATCTCTTTTGTTTTTATGTTTGTTTTATATAATTTAAATAATTTACCTTTTGAAAGAATAAATAGTATTTTTACAAAATTGAGATAATATGAACAAAATATTTAATTTGTGATTTATGACCAAAAAAATTCTCTTCCATGCCAATTATTTTGTTCTCCTTGAAGCAGGAACATACAACTATCTTGTTCTCCTTGAAGAAGGAACATACAACTATCTTGTTCTCATTGAAGCAGGAACATACAACTATCTTGTTCTCCTTGAAGAAGGAACATACAACTATCTTGTTCTCCTTGAAGCAGGAACATACAACTATCTTATTCTCCTTGAAGAAGGAACATACAACTATCTTGTTCTCCTTGAAACAGGAACATACAATTATCTTGTTCTCCTTGAAGCAGGAACATACAACTATCTTGTTCTCATTGAAGAAGGAACATACAACTATCTTGTTCTCCTTGAACATACAACTATTTTATTCTCCTTGAAGAAGGAACATACAACTATCTTGTTCTCCTTGAAGCAGGAACATACAACTATCTTGTTCTCCTTGAACATACAACTATCTTTTTCTCCTTGAAGCAGGAACATACAATTATCTTGTTCTCCTTGAAGCAGGAACATACAATTATCTTGTTCTCCTTGAAGAAGGAACATACAACTATCTTGTTCTCCTTGAAGCAGGAACATACAATTATCTTGTTCTCCTTGAAGCAGGAACATACAATTATCTTGTTCTCCTTGAAGCAGGAACATACAATTATCTTGTTCTCCTTGAAGAAGGAACATACAACTATCTTGTTCTCCTTGAAGAAGGAACATACAACTATCTTGTTCTCCTTGAAGAAGGAATAATCAATATGAACATAATGTCCTTTCAAGAACAATAATTATTCAAACAAAACATGCACATCACTTTGATTTCAAACATTTTACAACCACGATAATCTGTACACGGTGATGCAGCTGTACACGGTGATGCAGCTGTACATGGTGATGCAGCTGTACACGGTGATGCAGCTGTACACGGTGATGCAGCTGTACACGGTGATGCAGCTGTACACGGTGATGCAGCTGTACACGGTGATGCAGCTGTACACGGTGATGTGCAGCTGTACACGGTGATGTGCAGCTGTACACGGTGATGCAGCTTCAATGAACAATGTGGCAATCCTCTCAATGAACGAAGCAGCAATGGCAACAACTCTCATGGTCAACATGAGTGAGTAACCTTTGTAGTCGATGCCTATGTTGAAGACGAGACTTCATTTTCTGTAAACTCCACTTTGAAGAGCTTGTTTATTGAATAGGCAGTGTGATTATATCACAATTTACTGGCACAATGGTCCGTAAACAATAAATCACATATTTCTTTGTGTGTTTCATAATACACTCACCAACTATTTTGGCACAAATATGTCAATCAAAAACTATGCAATATTTGATGTGTGTTGAATAAATTTCTATCCATCAGTCGCTGCGTGTTTTAATAGTTCTGGTTCATATGCAAGTATACTGCATCCCTTGTGGTATATATATTGTCATGAGTGGCCCGCACAGGATACAATAACCGTATATCTAACGTGGGATTATGCTCCTTTAAAGACTCCTGTTGGTAATGAATCACTAACTGCACTAATGACGAATGTTTGAAATGTGGTTCAGAAAACCCATAACCGCTCTTTTTGTGCAGGATTTTGCAATGTCCGATAGTACCCTGGCATCTGGAAGGAAAATTCGCAATATTACATACAACTGAATTCAGCATTACAAAGCACGACAAAATCAGCATGTACCCACCCTACTACTACTTTGTGATGCTGAACCCCGAATTTTATTGAATAAATAGAAGCAGAAAATAATTTAAAATTGGGGAAAAAAACACCCCACCCCCATTGTTACAATAGTTGCATGATAATTATTAATAATTAATCCGTAACCTGCCGAATAAATTTGACAGAATGTGCAAACAACATAGATCCATGGCGTAACTAGATATACTGGTGCTGCATGCCAAGCTTGGTGAAATATGCACAACTAGACATCATACTGGTGCTGCATGCCAAGCTTGGTGAAATATGCACAACTAGACAACATACTGGTGCTGCATGCCAAACTTGGTGAAATATGCACAACTAGACATCATACTGGTGCTTCATGCCATACTTGGTGAAATATGCACAACTAGACATCATACTGATGCTGCATGCCAAGCTTGGTGAAATATGCACAACTAGACATCATACTGGTGCTGCATGCCAAGCTTGGTGAAATATGCACAACTAGACATCATACTGGTGCTGCATGCCAAGCTTGGTGAAATATGCACAACTAGACATCATACTGGTGCTGCATGCCAAGCTTGGTGAAATATGCACAACTAGACATCATACTGGTGCTGCATGCCAAGCTTGGTGAAATATGCACAACTAGACATCATACTGGTGCTGCATGCCAAGCATGGTGAAATATGCACAACTAGACATCATACTGGTGCTGCATGCCAAGCTTGGTGAAATATGCACAACTAGACATCATACTGGTGCTGCATGCCAAGCTTGGTGAAATATGCACAACTAGACATCATACTGGTGCTTCATGCCAAGCATGGTGAAATATGCACAACTAGACATCATACTGGTGCTTCATGCCAAGCTTGGTGAAATATGCACAACTAGACATCATACTGGTGCTTCATGCCAAGCATGGTGAAATATGCACAACTAGACATCATACCGATGCTTCATGCCAAGCTTGGTGAAATATGCACAACTAGACATCATACTGGTGCTTCATGCCATGCTTGGTGAAATATGCACAACTAGACATCATACTGGTGCTGCATGCCAAGCTTGGTGAAATATGCACAACTAGACATCATACTGGTGCTGCATGCCAAGCTTGGTGAAATATGCACAACTAGACATCATACTGGTGCTTCATGCCAAGCCTGGTGAAATATGCACAACTAGACATCATACTGGTACTTCATGCCAAGCTTGGTGAAATATGCACAACTAGACATCATACTGGTGCTTCATGCCAAGCCTGGTGAAATATGCACAACTAGACATCATACTGGTGCTTCATGCCAAGCTTGGTGAAATATGCACAACTAGACATCATACTGGTGCTTCATGCCAAGCTTGGTGAAATATGCACAACTAGACATCATACTGGTGCTTCATGCCAAGCTTGGTGAAATATGCACAACTAGACATCATACTGGTGCTTCATGCCATGCTTGGTGAAATATGCACAACTAGACATCATACTGGTGCTGCATGCCAAGCTTGGTGAAATATGCACAACTAGACAACATACTGGTGCTGCATGCCAAGCTTGGTGAAATATGCACAACTAGACATCATACTGGTGCTTCATGCCAAGCTTGGTGAAATATGCACAACTAGACATCATACTGGTGCTTCATGCCAAGCTTGGTGAAATATGCACAACTAGACAACATACTGGTGCTGCATGCCAAGCTTGGTGAAATATGCACAACTAGACATCATACTGGTGCTTCATGCCAAGCATGGTGAAGAAACAAGGCGTTTTGGAGATGAAGCACGGATAAGAATTATGCTATAAAAATATTCAAATGGTCATAAATCCACAAAAATCCCTCCACCTGGAACGGGATTACAATATGCACAACTAGACATCATACAGATGATTCCTGCCAAGCTTGGTGAAATATGCACAACTAGACATCATACAGATGATTCCTGCCAAGCTTGGTGAAATATGCACAACTAGACATCATACAGATGATTCCTGCCAAGCTTGGTGAAATATGCACAACTAGACATCATACAGATGATTCCTGCCAAGCTTGGTGAAATATGCACAACTAGACATCATACAGATGATTCCTGCCAAGCTTGGTGAAATATGCACAACTAGACATCATACAGATGATTCCTGCCAAGCTTGGTGAAATATGCACAACTAGACATCATACAGATGATTCCTGCCAAGCTTGGTGAAATATGCACAACTAGACATCATACAGATGATTCCTGCCAAGCTTGGTGAAATATGCACAACTAGACATCATACAGATGATTCCTGCCAAGCTTGGTGAAATATGCACAACTAGACATCATACAGATGATTCCTGCCAAGCTTGGTGAAATATGCACAACTAGACATCATACAGATGATTCCTGCCAAGCTTGGTGAAATATGCACAACTAGACATCATACAGATGATTCCTGCCAAGCTTGGTGAAATATGCACAACTAGACATCATACAGATGATTCCTGCCAAGCTTGGTGAAATATGCACAACTAGACATCATACAGATGATTCCTGCCAAGCTTGGTGAAATATGCACAACTAGACATCATACAGATGATTCCTGCCAAGCTTGGTGAAATATGCACAACTAGACATCATACAGATGATTCCTGCCAAGCTTGGTGAAATATGCACAACTAGACATCATACAGATGATTCCTGCCAAGCTTGGTGAAATATGCACAACTAGACATCATACAGATGATTCCTGCCAAGCTTGGTGAAAATGCAACAATGGGTTATGGAGATGAAGCGCGGATAAGGTAAAGCGGACAGCAATGGCAAAAACAGTAGGTCTCCCCCTCCCCATTAGGGGAGACATAATTAATTTGTTATTGCATCATGTATACTGTACCTCTTCATGACAAAATGGGTGTAAAAGACGGCGACATAATATTTCAATATATTTAATTACTATGGAAAATCAATGTAAATATCTTTTAAAAACTAACGTTATTTGACTGAGCTCATATATACATGTCCATATTGTTTTCTCATGGCCTTACGGAAGATTAGACTAAATATATGTTAATATTACACAACTAAGGGTATTTAAAATTTAATTGCACATGACAAAAAACAATGATTTAACACTCATTAGCTATAACACATGATCAATCGATAGAAAAAAACAAAATTAGGCATGCATTACCAAGTAGGCCAACATTGAAATTAACAAAATACTTACGAGATAGATAATACATAGACGTCACCCTCCTCTTGCTTCGGTCGGATGAGAAAAGTGCCGTCAGGTTTATCAATCAACATACTCTCCGCTTCGTGTCTGTCGCACTTAATGTACCAGTTGTCCTGGTTCTGGTGTGCCAATACTTGTCCATCGTACGACGACACACAATCCGTGTCTTTCTCTTCTAAAATACTGTCCAACTCGGCTGCAGGCACCTTCTTATCTAACAACCACCTTAAATATAAATATCATAATTCTGAGCTTAAAACAGCCTATACAATCCAGAATGTGACAACTCTGTGCTTAAAACAGCCTATACAATCCAGAATGTGACAACTCTGTGCCTTAAAACAGCCTATACAATCCAGAATGTGACAACTCTGTGCTTAAAACAGCCTATACAATCCAGAATGTGACAACTCTGTGCTTTAAAACAGCCTATACAATCCAGAATGTGACAACTCTGTGCCTTAAAACAGCCTATACAATCCAGAATGTGACAACTCTGTGCCTTAAAACAGCCTATACAATCCAGAATGCGACAACTCTGTGCTTAAAACAGCCTATACAATCCAGAATGCGACAACTCTGTGCTTAAAACAGCCTATACAATCCAGAATGTGAAAACTCTAGAGCTTAAAACAGCCTATACAATCCAGAATGTGACAACTCTGTGCTTAAAACAGCCTATACAATCCAGAATGTGACAACTCTGTGCCTTAAAACAGCCTATACAATCCAGAATGCAACAACTCTAGAGCTTAAAACAACCTATACAATCCAGAATGTGACAACTCTGTGCCTTAAAACAGCCTATACAATCCAGACTGTGACAACTCTGTGCTTAAAACAGCCTATACAACCCAGAATGTGACAACTCTGTGCCTTAAAACAGCCTATACAATCCAGAATGTGACAACTCTGTGCCTTAAAACAGCCTATACAATCCAGAATGTGACAACTCTGTGCTTAAAACAGCCTATACAATCCAGAATGTGACCTCTGTGCCTTAAACAGCCTATACAATCCAAATGTGACAACTCTGTGCCTTAAAACAGCCTATACAATCCAGAATGTGACAACTCTGTGCCTTAAAACAGCCTATACAATCCAGAATGTGACAACTCTGTGCTTAAAACAGCCTATACAATCCAGAATGTGACAACTCTGTGCCTTAAACAGCCATACAATCCAGAATGCAACACTCTAGGCTTAAACAACCTATACAATCCAGAATGTGACAACTCTGTGCCTTAAAACAGCCTATACAATCCAGAATGTGACAACTCTGTGCTTAAAACAGCCTATACAACCCAGAATGTGACAACTCTGTGCCTTAAACAGCCTATACAATCCAGAATGTGACAACTCTGTGCCTTAAAACAGCCTATACAATCCAGAATGTGACAACTCTGTGCTTAAAACAGCCTATACAATCCAGAATGTGACAACTCTGTGCCTTAAAACAGCCTATACAATCCAGAATGTGACAACTCTGTGCCTTAAAACAGCCTATACAATCCAGAATGTGACAACTCTGTGCCTTAAAACAGCCTATACAATCCAGAATGTGACAACTCTGTGCCTTAAAACAGCCTATACAATCCAGAATGTGACAACTCTGTGCCTTAAAACAGCCTATACAATCCAGAATGTGACAACTCTGTGCCTTAAAACAGCCTATACAATCCAGAATGCGACAACTCTGTGCTTAAAACAGCCTATACAATCCAGAATGTGAAAACTCTGTGCTTAAAACAGCCTATACAATCCAGAATGCGACAACTCTAGAGCTTAAAACAGCCTATACAATCCAGAATGTGACAACTCTTGTGCCTTAAAACAGCCTACACAATCCAGAATGTGACAACTCTGTGCCTTAAAACAGCCTATACAATCCAGAATGTGACAACTCTTGAGCTTAAAACAGCCTATACAATCCAGAATGTGACAACTCTGTGCCTTAAAACAGCCTATACAATCCAGAATGTGAAAACTCTGTGCATAAAACAGCCTATACAATCCAGAATGTGACAACTCTGAGCTTAAAACAGCCTATACAATCCAGAATGTGACAACTCTGTGCCTTAAAACAGCAATACAGTATAACCTCCAATAACGGTCAACTCTAATAAATTAGCCAGTTCATTTCCTTCTAAGAGATTTTCTTTGACGGTCACCTCCAATAAATGAGCCAGTTCATTTCCTTCTAAGAGATTTTCTTTGACGGTCACCTCCAATAAATGAGCCAGTTCATTTCCTTCCAAGAGATTTTCTTTGACGGTCACCTCCAATAAATGAGCCAGTTCATTTCCTTCTAAGAGATTTTCTTTGACGGTCACCTCCAATAAATGAGCCAGTTCATTTCCTTCTAAGAGATTTTCTTTGACGGTCACCTCCAATAAATGAGCCAGTTCATTTCCTTCTAAGAGATTTTCTTTGACGGTCACCTCCAATAAATGAGCCAGTTCATTTCCTTCTAAGAGATTTTCTTTGACGGTCACCTCCAATAAATGAGCCAGTTCATTTCCTTCTAAGAGATTTTCTTTGACGGTCACCTCCAATAAATGAGCCAGTTCATTTCCTTCTAAGAGATTTTCTTTGACGGTCACCTCCAATAAATGAGCCAGTTCATTTCCTTCTAAGAGATTTTCTTTGACGGTCACCTCCAATAAATGAGCCAGTTCATTTCCTTCTAAGAGATTTTCTTTGACGGTCACCTCCAATAAATGAGCCAGTTCATTTCCTTCTAAGAGATTTTCTTTGACGGTCACCTCCAATAAATGAGCCAGTTCATTTCCTTCTAAGAGATTTTCTTTGACGGTCACCTCCAATAAATGAGCCAGTTCATTTCCTTCTAAGAGATTTTCTTTGACGGTCACCTCCAATAAATGAGCCAGTTCATTTCCTTCCAAGAGATTTTCTTTGACGGTCACCTCCAATAAATGAGCCAGTTCATTTCCTTCTAAGAGATTTTCTTTGACGGTCACCTCCAATAAATGAGCCAGTTCATTTCCTTCTAAGAGATTTTCTTCGACGGTCACCTCCAATAAATGAGCCAGTTCATTTCCTTCTAAGAGATTTTCTTTGACGGTCACCTCCTGACCCGGTCAACGGTCGGTTTAAATGGCCAGAATACGATCAATATATCTCGGAGAAACGTTCATTTTCTACGAGAAAAGCCATTTTGGCCAATTAAATAAACACTTCTACACATCGGAAACTGTTGAAAACGAAAGTAGATTATGCAAATGACCCTAACATTTATTACTCAAGAAAACAGGACTTATATGCTCAATTATCGGATGAACGGCCAATTAGTCACTTTACATCTTTTCACATGTTGATTGATTGGCTGGTTCCTAAATCAGTGATGCATGAATTCAACTTTGTACAGCGGCATGTGCACAAGTGTATATTGTTTATTGTATGTAATTACTTGACATCGTTTGTTTCTATTGATTATTTGCTACTGCAAATCAAGAAATGATAAAATAGTGGTTGTTATTGCAAATGTCTTCAAAAATATGGAAAGTGCAGAAACCGATCAGGTAAAGTAATATAGAACCTCGATTCTGGTTAAAGCTCCATGAAAGAGTTTGGGGCCAGTAGAACCCAGATACATGAGACATTAAATAGGAAACGTGAGACAATAATCCGTGTGAACTAACCAACAATAACACAAACACACATCTATACAACATAAATATAAGATATAATCATGGTGGGTGGTTAAACTTAGAAATGTTTGTCTGTCGTGAGTTGCCCCAATTAACAGGTCACCTTCAGTAAGCAGCCAAAAATGGAATTTCCCATCACTGGATGCTCAATGGAGGTTTTACTGTACATTACATAAAGCTTACACAATACACCACACGCAATATACCTTGCACAATAAACCATACACCTTATACAATAAAACATACACAATACACTTTATACAATCAACCATACACAATACATCATACACAACACACCATACACAATAAACCATACACAATACATCATACACAATAAACCATACACAATAAAACATACACAATACACTTTATACAATCAACCATACACAACACACCTTACACAATAAAACATACACAATACACTTTATACAATCAACCATACACAATAAACCATACACAACACATCATACACAATAAACCATACACAATCAACCATACACAATCAACCATACACAATAAACCATACACAATAAACCATACACAATCAACCATACACAATCAACCATACACAATAAACCATACACAATAAACCTTACACAATAAACCATACACAATAAACCATACACAACACATCATACACAATACACCATACACAATCAACCATACACAATAAACCATACACAATAAACCTTACACAATAAACCATACACAATACACCATACACAATAAACCATACACACTACACCATACACAATAAACCATACACAATACACCATACACAACACATCATACACAATACACCATACACAACACATCATACACAATACACCATACACAACACATCATACACAATACACCATACACCATACACAACACATCATACACAACACATCATACACAATACACCATACACAATACACCATATACAATAAACCATACACAGTACACCTTACACAATAAACCATACACAATAAACCATACATAATAAACCATACACAATAAACCATACACAATAAACCATACATAATAAACCATACACAATAAACCATACACAATAAACCATACACAATAAACCATACATAATAAACCATACACAATAAACCATACACAATAAACCATACACAATAAACCATACACAATATATTTCATGCCATACTGTTGTGCTCATTATTCTGTTCCTGAAATATTCTATACTTTGTAAATACTAACAAGATTGCACTTACTTTTTAAGTTGATCTCTCTGTCGACTAAGTCGTTTAATTTCCGGCTTAAGACTGTTTATTTCGCTGATCAGTGCTCTATTATGCTGGGTTTTACGCTTAATGTCAACCTCCAGCTGACTCTTGTTCTCCACTATACTCATCAGTCGTCCCTTCAGCAATTCAAAATTCTCGTGCAGCCTAAATAAAACAGGACAGACAGTTTGAATTAGGTATAGGGTCACGTCAGTACGTTCCTATGGCGATTTTTTTCAAGCGTTTATTGGTGGCTGGAAGATCCCTCCTAGTTGACCAACTGGGCATTTTTTCAGGTATGGATACCCAGATAGAACCACCATAATTTGACACCATGATGGGATTCGAACTTAAGTGAAGTGTATATGACTGATCTTAACCTCCTGGCCATGGAGTTCACCTCCAAATGAGGTGTTCAGGGTAGTTTCCTGTTTTCTGTTAGCAGGATAACTGGATATTATAGAGGTTTGGTCCAGGATGAGCGAGATTGAATGTTGGGAGAAATGGGTGGCAGCATGTGGTGATGGCTGTCAGTCCAGCATGCTCTGAGAGCTGTTTTCTTTCTGTTTCTGTGATATGATGTGGTTATATAGAGACATATACCCAGGGCTGTACAAATTATTATTACTGTCCAGGACAGTTGACATACGCAGTGACCTGTCCTGACCTAAATCACACTTGTCCAATGTGCCAGCAAGATAATATTATTAATTCAGGTTTTTCACTAGGATTTGAAACCAAAGGGTCAATGAACCGTGACCCAAATTTTCAAGGGTCAAAATTAAATTTCAATGGGTCAATATCTTATTTGCAAGAGGCAATAACGAATCAGTATAAAATGGCATGTTATAATTCCATGAGAGCCATGGAAAACAAAACGGAATCCACGAGAGCCATGGATTACAGAACAGAATCCATGGATTACAGAACAGAATCCATGAGAGTCATGGATTACAGAACAGAATCCACGAGAGCCATGGATTACAGAACAGAATCCACGAGAGCCATGGATTACAGAACAGAATCCACAAGAGCCATGGATTACAGAACAGAATCCACGAGAGCCATGGATTACAGAACAGAATCCACAAGAGCCATGGATTACAGAACAGAATCCATGAGAGCCATGGATTACAGAACAGAATCCACAAGAACCATGGATTACAGAACAGAATCCATGAGAGCCATGGATTACAGAACAGAATCCACGAGAGCCATGGATTACAGAACAGAATCCACAAGAGCCATGGATTACAGAACAGAATCCACAAGAACCATGGATTACAGAACAGAATCCACGAGAGCCATGGATTACAGAACAGAATCCACAAGAGCCATGGATTACAGAACAGAATCCACAAGAACCATGGATTACAGAACAGAATTCACGAGAGCCATGGATTACAGAACAGAATGCACAAGAGCCATGGATTACAGAACAGAATCCACGAGAGCCATGGATTACAGAACAGAATCCACGAGAGCCATGGATTACAGAACAGAATCCACGAGAGCCATGGATTACAGAACAGAATCCACGAGAGCCATGGATTACAGAACAGAATCCACGAGAGCCATGGATTACAGAACAGAATCCACGAGAGCCATGGATTACAGAACAGAATCCACGAGAGCCATGGATTACAGAACAGAATCCACGAGAGCCATGGATTACAGAACAGAATCCACGAGAGCCATGGATTACAGAACAGAATCCACGAGAGCCATGGATTACAGAACAGAATCCACGAGAGCCATGGATTACAGAACAGAATCCACGAATTACAGAACAGAATCCACGAGAGCCATGGATTACAGAACAGAATCCACGAGAGCCATGGATTACAGAACAGAATCCACAAGAACCATGGATTACAGAACAGAATCCATGAGAGCCATGGATTACAGAACAGAATCCATGAGAGCCATGGATTACAGAACAGAATCCACAAGAGCCATGGATTACAGAACAGAATCCACGAGAGCCATGGATTACAGAACAGAATCCACGAGAGCCATGGATTACAGAACAGAATCCATGAGAGCCATGGATTACAGAACAGAATCCACAAGAACCATGGATTACAGAACAGAATCCATGAGAGCCATGGATTACAGAACAGAATCCATGAGAGCCATGGATTACAGAACAGAATCCACAAGAGCCATGGATTACAGAACAGAATCCACAAGAACCATGGATTACAGAACAGAATCCATGAGAGCCATGGATTACAGAACAGAATCCACGAGAGCCATGGATTACAGAACAGAATCCACGAGAGCCATGGATTACAGAACAGAATCCACAAGAGCCATGGATTACAGAACAGAATCCACGAGAGCCATGGATTACAGAACAGAATCCACGAGAGCCATGGATTACAGAACAGAATATCTGTAGTGATAGATCAATGATATTCACTGTTCATCATCACAGATTACCTGCCCGGCACGATATTGCACCTGTCCCGGGCGATTGGATTTGTACAGCCCTGATACCATACTGATGTAAGAGTTGGGTGTCAATTCACTGCATATATCAAATATTTTCTGAACCGTAAACTTTTCCAACCATGTGAGTATTATTTTATTTCTAAAATGTTGCTATAAATGATCTAAAATTACTTGATCTACATTGCATAAAAAGTACATTGTACTGCATGATGAATGTCGATGTCATCCACCTAAGAGACATAATACAGTGAACTTGTACTTGTTAGCCCCAGGCAAAAGCTACCAGATCAATGTGATATTAGTGTGGATATAGACCAGATCCGGATATAGACCAGATCCGTTACAGTATTACATTATGAAGCAAGCAATCAGCTGTTCATTTACTGACATGAAACAGAACTATTCTCTTTTAGATATATTATTAGTGCTCCAGTTAGCCACCGATCTTGGGAGTATTTCCCTTGTGAGCCCTAGTCACTCCATGGTCTCAGGTGTAGCAATGGAGCTGGGTTTTCATATATAGAAACACGGTCTGAGACAGGTTCGAACGCAGGACCATCAGTCAGCGACCGTACAGTCATGTACAACTGTTAATTACTTATACTTTTGTGGTAGATGGTGAATAAATACTGCTCAACCAATTAATTTTAATGTTACCAACATTATGCAACTAAATTTTGAACCAGGGTTAGTTTTTTTTATACAAATTTATTTTAGCTCGATTGCGAAACAAGTTATTTCAACTTGTATTAATCACTCTCAGACCTCATTCCTGATGGAATCCATCGCCATGAGGGAGAGAGAAGAGGCAACGTGGAATTTAAATGCCTTGCCTAAGAGCACAATTGTAACGTCTCCAGCGGGGTTCGAACTCCGGACCTGTCGCACCTGAAGTGAACGCGCATCCACTGCGCTATCACGACTTCCACTTAAGGCTGTTCTAAGCATATCATTATGAGTAAGAGTTTAGAGATACAATGTATAATACAATATTATGATATATTATGATAATAGGTCCAATTGTCATCTCATAAATTATCATTATGTTATGATAGTGAGTCAAAGTCGAGTCAAGACGACAGTGTGCAAAACACAGTTATTTACCGGTACTGTTATATCAAGTTCAACTTTTAATTTTTACAATCTTTCTGTTTCATGAATTATTTAGCAAACAGCTTTCTCTGTCGAGATTCCAGAGCATCCTTGTGCTGTATTGACGATATGTGATGCAACAAAGTGGAATTAGGAAAGTTAGTGCAAACAGTTATGTTTACACTCGGCACTATAAATATGCATTGTTTTTGCACTCTAACTTTGCATTTTGATATGTGCTACTTTAAATGCTCCCAAAACAACCCACGATTGCAAACAGACTCCCGAGAAGTGGATTAATATCAACATATAACACGGACAAATTGATTACCTGCCAAAAAACATGCTGTTTCTATTGAATAAATTTCCGAAAATAAAGAATGAAGATATTTGGGCTTTACCAAGATATGCGTGCGTGAGATTTCACTTTCAGTGGAAAATGTTACATAACTATAAGACATGTGCTTAGCCAAGGTTTAAATCTACCTATCAATGGTATTTATAAATCGGGCTTCATAGGCCATAAGACCTCGGTTTAAAGTCATTAATAACATGTAGAGGTCAGGGTTTATGATAATTGGCTTGCCGCATGCATGACAATAAACAGTAGATCAGTAGTTTGTATGTTTAATTGATGTTTATTGGACATTTGTTCGGGACTAAATTCTGATTCAAGGCCACTTGCCCGCACTTGATTTTAGTCACACACTGTGGCGCCCTGCACTCGCGCTCTAGTGAGCCATAGACACACCCAGGGCTCAGTCACACACTGTGGCGCCCTGCACTCTAGTGAGCCATAGACACACCCAGGGCTCAGTCACACACTGTGGCGCCCTGCACTCTAGTGAGCCATAGACACACCCAGGGCTCAGTCACACACTGTGGCGCCCTGCACTCTAGTGAGCCATAGACACACCCAGGGCTCAGTCACACACTGTGGCGCCCTGCACTCTAGTGAGCCATAGACACACCCAGGGCTCAGTCACACACTGTGGCGCCCTGCACTCTAGTGAGCCATAGACACACCCAGGGCTCAGTCACACACTGTGGCGCCCTGCACTCTAGTGAGCCATAGACACACCCAGGGCTCAGTCACACACTGTGGCGCCCTGCACTCTAGTGAGCCATAGACACACCCAGGGCTCAGTCACACACTGTGGCGCCCTGCACTCTAGTGAAGCCATAGACACACCCAGGGCTCAGTCACACACTGTGGCACCTGCACCCTCTAGTGAGCCATAGACACACCCAGGGCTCAGTCACACACTGTGGCACCCTGCACTCTAGTGAGCCATAGACACACCCAGGCTCAGTCACACACTGTGGCACCCTGCACTCTAGTGAGCCCTAGACACACCCAGGGCTCAGTCACACACTGTGGCGCCCTGCACTCTAGTGAGCCATAGACACACCCAGGGCTCAGTCACACACTGTGGCGCCCTGCACTCTAGTGAGCCATAGACACACCCAGGGCTCAGTCACACACTGTGGCACCCTGCACTCACTCTAGTGAGCCATAGACACACCCAGGGCTCAGTCACACACTGTGGCGCCCTGCACTCCGCTCTAGTGAGCCATAGACACACCCAGGGCTCAGTCACACACTGTGGCGCCCTGCACTCTAGTGAGCCATAGACACACCCAGGGCTCAGTCACACACTGTGGCGCCCTGCACTCTAGTGAGCCATAGACACACCCAGGGCTCAGTCACACACTGTGGCGCCCTGCACTCTAGTGAGCCATAGACACACCCAGGGCTCAGTCACACACTGTGGCGCCCTGCACTCTAGTGAGCCATAGACACACCCAGGGCTCAGTCACACACTGTGGCGCCCTGCACTCTAGTGAGCCATAGACACACCCAGGGCTCAGTCACACACTGTGGCGCCCTGCACTCTAGTGAGCCATAGACACACCCAGGGCTCAGTCACACACTGTGGCGCCCTGCACTCTAGTGAGCCATAGACACACCCAGGGCTCAGTCACACACTGTGGCGCCCTGCACTCTAGTGAGCCATAGACACACCCAGGGCTCAGTCACACACTGTGGCGCCCTGCACTCTAGTGAGCCATAGACACACCCAGGGCTCAGTCACACACTGTGGCGCCCTGCACTCTAGTGAGCCATAGACACACCCAGGGCTCAGTCACACACTGTGGCGCCCTGCACTCTAGTGAGCCATAGACACACCCAGGGCTCAGTCACACACTGTGGCCACCCTGCACTCTAGTGAGCCATAGACACACCCAGGGCTCAGTCACACACTGTGGCGCCCTGCACTCACTCTAGTGAGCCATAGACACACCCAGGGCTCAGTCACACACTGTGGCGACCTGCACTCTAGTGAGCCATAGACACACCCAGGGCTCAGTCACACACTGTGGCGCCCTGCACTCTAGTGAGCCATAGACACACCCAGGGCTCAGTCACACACTGTGGCGACCTGCACTCTAGTGAGCCATAGACACACCCAGGGCTCAGATGATGACAGTCAAAGTTTATTTTGGTAATTTCATATGAAACATTCCATAACAAGGATAATGCTTTTCTCGACAAGATTCAAAATCCACATACTGCCTAGATATGAAAATGTGCCCTAATTTTTAAATTTTATTTGTAGAAAGTGCCCAACATCCAGATCAGCCAGTGCCTCATAGCTGGAGCACCGATTGATTTACCAATACATCAACATTCTTTTTAATTCCATTACCTCTGCATTTCATGCGACGATGCATCTCCATGGAAACGTTTATGCAGTTCCATTTGTTCTTCAAATACGGCGATCGTTTCCTTGAATGCATCTAGGGCCTGGTGTTTGAGCTGCAGGTCTAGCTGTGTCTTCGAGTGTTCGTCGTACAGCGAATCGTACTCGAGTTCCTTCACCTGGTAATCCTTGTTGATCTGTCGCAGTCGTAACATTTCCTGCTGTATGTCATCTGATGGCACATTATCCTGAAATAATATTTATATAATACAATACAACAACATCAGACACTACCCTGCATTTATATTTTTATAATACAATAAAACAACACCAGACACTACCCTGCATTTATATAATACAATAAAACAACATCAGACACTACCCTGCATTTATATAATACAATACAACAACATCAGACACTACCCTGCATTTATATAATACAATACAACATCAGACACTACCCTGCATTTATATAATACAATACAACATCAGACACTACCCTGCATTTATATAATACAATACAACATCAGACACTACCCTGCATTTATATAATACAATACAACACATCAGACACTACCCTGCATTTATATAATACAATACAACATCAGACACTACCCTGCATTTATATAATACAATACAACATCAGACACTACCCTGCATTTATATAATACAATACAACATCAGACACTACCCTGCATTTATATAATACAATACAACATCAGACACTACCCTGCATTTATATAATACAATACAACATCAGACACTACCCTGCATTTATAAATACATACACAACATCAGACACTACCCTGCATTTATATAATACAATACAACAACACAACACACCCCAAATAAACACAACATAGACACACCCTCATTATATAATCAATACAACATCAGACACTACCCTGCATTTATAATACAATACAACATCAGACACTACCCTGCATTTATATAATAATACAACAACATCAGACACTACCCTGCATTTATATAATACAATACAACATCAGACACTACCCTGCATTTATATAATACAATACAACATCAGACACTACCCTGCATTTATATAATACAATACAACATCAGACACTACCCTGCATTTATATAATACAATACAACATCAGACACTACCCTGCATTTATATAATACAATACAACATCAGACACTACCCTGCATTTATATAATACAATACAACATCAGACACTACCCTGCATTTATATAATACAATACAACATCAGACACTACCCTGCATTTATATAATACAATACAACATCAGACACTACCCTGCATTTATATAATACAATACAACAACATCAGACACTACCCTGCATTTATATAATACAATACAACAACATCAGACACTACCCTGCATTTATATAATACAATACAACATCAGACACTACCCTGCATTTATATAATACAATACAACATCAGACACTACCCTGCATTTATATAATACAATACAACATCAGACACTACCCTGCATTTATATAATACAATACAACATCAGACACTACCCTGCATTTATATAATACAATACAACAACATCAGACACTACCCTGCATTTATATAATACAATACAACAACATCAGACACTACCCTGCATTTATATAATACAATAAACAACACCAGACACTACCCTGCATTTATATAATACAATACAACAACATCAGACACTACCCTGCATTTATATAATACAATAAAACATCAGACACTACCCTGCATTTATATAATACAATACAACAACATCAGACACTACCCTGCATTTATATAATACAATACAACAACATCAGACACTACCCTGCATTTATATAATACAATACAACAACATCAGACACTACCCTGCATTTATATAATACAATACAACAACATCAGACACTACCCTGCATTTATATAATACAATACAACAACATCAGACACTACCCTGCATTTATATAATACAATACAACAACATCAGACACTACCCTGCATTTATATAATACAATACAACAACATCAGACACTACCCTGCATTTATATAATACAATACAACATCAGACACTACCCTGCATTTATATAATACAATACAACATCAGACACTACCCTGCATTTATATAATACAATACAACATCAGACACTACCCTGCATTTATATAATACAATACAAACATCAGACACTACCCTGCATTTATATAATACAATACAACAACATCAGACACTACCCTGCATTTATATAATACAATACAACATCATCAGACACTACCCTGCATTTATATAATACAATACAACAACATCAGACACTACCCTGCATTTATATAATACAAAAACAACATCAGACACTACCCTGCATTTATATAATACAATACAACATCAGACACTACCCTGCATTTATATAATACAATACAACATCAGACACTACCCTGCATTTATATAATACAATACAACAACATCAGACACTACCCTGCATTTATATAATACAATACAACATCAGACACTACCCTGCATTTATATAATACAATAAACAACATCAGACACTACCCTGCATTTATATAATACAATACAACATCAGACACTACCCTGCATTTATATAATACAATACAACATCAGACACTACCCTGCATTTATATAATACAATACAACATCAGACACTACCCTGCATTTATATAATACAATACAACAACATCAGACACTACCCTGCATTTATATAATACAATACAACATCAGACACTACCCTGCATTTATATAATACAATACAACATCAGACACTACCCTGCATTTATATAATACAATACAACATCAGACACTACCCTGCATTTATATAATACAAAACATGAGGGACGCCTCCTGAAGAGATTAGTCATTTTAGATTTTTGGAGAATAGTCCAGTGGTTAACACGTAATCAATGGATCACAAGTTTGATCCCCCGTCTGACTCTAATACAATTAACAGTCTTTCAGTTGGGACTTTAAACAGAGGTCTTGTATCGGTGCTTTACACCGTGCACGTAAAAGAGACTCTGGAATGTGTCTCTGTCTGTATCATTGCACTATCCTCCAAAAATCTAAAATGACTAATCTCTTCAGTAGACGTCGCTCATATGGGTAACCGGTAGCGGAGATAAATAAACGTAAAACACACACACTGATATCTTATCACTCAGAATTGTCAAATCTGGGTAATTCACGGTACTTAAAATTCAGAAACCTCTACACCGCTAGAGAGAAGCTCTCCATCGTAAAGTATGCAGACGCTAACGGCAATCAGAAGGCAGGGAGACAGTACGGCACTGGGGAATAATCAGAATCATGTACTTCGCGCTTTTTACGGAAATATAAAAAAACAATTGAGCACGACTATATCGTATCTTGATAAGTTTTGGCTTGTGCAAATGCTATTTTACAGTGCGCGGTATACACCAGAACTACGCTTACCCC
>CM026397.1:92394166-92446666 GCA_014843695.1 Archivesica marissinica | reverse complement strand
GATACCACTGTTTTACTGGATTACAATGCCAATAGACTGTCATACCACTGTTTTACTGGATTACAATGCCTATAGACTGTGATACCACTGTTTTACTGGATAACAATGCCTATAGACTGTGATACCACTGTTTTACTGGATTACAATGCCTATAGACTGTGATACCACTGTTTTACTGGATAACAATGCCTATAGACTGTGATACCACTGTTTTACTGGATAACAATGCCTATAGACTGTGATACCACTGTTTTACTGGATTACAATGCCAATAGACTGTCATACCACTGTTTTACTGGATTACAATGCCTATAGACTGTGATACCACTGTTTTACTGGATTACAATGCCTATAGACTGTGATACCACTGTTTTACTGGATTACAATGCCTATAGACTGTGATACCACTGTTTTACTGGATAACAATGCCTATAGACTGTGATACCACTGTTTTACTGGATAACAATGCCTATAGACTGTGATACCACTGTTTTACTGGATTACAATGCCAATAGACTGTGATACCACTGTTTTACTGGATAACAATGCCTATAGACTGTGATACCACTGTTTTACTGGATTACAATGCCTATAGACTGTGATACCACTGTTTTACTGGATAACAATGCCTATAGACTGTGATACCACTGTTTTACTGGATTACAATGCCAATAGACTGTCATACCACTGTTTTACTGGATACAATGCCTATAGACTGTGATACCACTGTTTTACTGGATTACAATGACTATAGACTGTGATACCACTGTTTTACTGGATTACAATGCCTATAGACTGTGATACCACTGTTTTACTGGATTACAATGCCTATAGACTGTGATACCACTGTTTTACTGGATTACAATGCCTATAGACTGTGATACCACTGTTTTACTGGATTACAATGCCTATAGACTGTGATACCACTGTTTTACTGGATTACAATGCCTATAGACTGTGATACCACTGTTTTACTGGATTACAATGCCTATAGACTGTGATACCACTGTTTTACTGGATTACAATGCCTATAGACTGTGATACCACTGTTTTACTGGATTACAATGCCTATAGACTGTGATACCACTGTTTTACTGGATTACAATGCCAATAGACTGTGATACCACTGTTTTACTGGATTACAATGCCTATAGACTGTGATACCACTGTTTTACTGGATTACAATGACTATAGACTGTGATACCACTGTTTTACTGGATTACAATGCCTATAGACTGTGATACCACTGTTTTACTGGATTACAATGCCTATAGACTGTGATACCACTGTTTTACTGGATAACAATGCCTATAGACTGTGATACCACTGTTTTACTGGATTACAATGCCAATAGACTGTGATACCACTGTTTTACTGGATTACAATGCCTATAGACTGTGATACCACTGTTTTACTGGATAACAATGCCTATAGACTGTGATACCACTGTTTTACTGGATAACAATGCCTATAGACTGTGATACCACTGTTTTACTGGATTACAATGCCTATAGACTGTGATACCACTGTTTTACTGGATAACAATGCCTATAGACTGTGATACCACTGTTTTACTGGATAACAATGCCTATAGACTGTGATACCACTGTTTTACTGGATAACAATGCCTATAGACTGTGATACCACTGTTTTACTGGATAACAATGCCTATAGACTGTGATACCACTGTTTTACTGGATTACAATGCCAATAGACTGTGATACCACTGTTTTACTGGATAACAATGCCTATAGACTGTGATACCACTGTTTTACTGGATAACAATGCCAATAGACTGTGATACCACTGTTTTACTGTAACAATGCCTATAGACTGTGATACCACTGTTTTACTGGATAACAATGCCTATAGACTGTGATACCACTGTTTTACTGGATAACAATGCCTATAGACTGTGATACCACTGTTTTACTGGATTACAATGCCAATAGACTGTGATACCACTGTTTTACTGGATAACAATGCCTATAGACTGTGATACCACTGTTTTACTGGATAACAATGCCAATAGACTGTGATACCACTGTTTTACTGGATAACAATGCCTATAGACTGTGATACCACTGTTTTACTGGATAACAATGCCTATAGACTGTGATACCACTGTTTTACTGGATAACAATGCCTATAGACTGTGATACCACTGTTTTACTGGATTACAATGCCAATAGACTGTGATACCACTGTTTTACTGGATAACAATGCCTATAGACTGTGATACCACTGTTTTACTGGATAACAATGCCATAGACTGTGATACCACTGTTTTACTGGATTACAATGCCTATAGACTGTGATACCACTGTTTTACTGGATAACAATGCCTATAGACTGTGATACCACTGTTTTACTGGATTACAATGCCTATAGACTGTGATACCACTGTTTTACTGGATTACAATGCCTATAGACTGTGATACCACTGTTTTACTGGATTACAATGCCTATAGACTGTGATACCACTGTTTTACTGGATTACAATGCCTATAGACTGTGATACCACTGTTTTACTGGATTACAATGCCTATAGACTGTGATACCACTGTTTTACTGGATTACAATGCCTATAGACTGTGATACCACTGTTTTACTGGATTACAATGCCTATAGACTGTGATACCACTGTTTTACTGGATTACAATGCCTATAGACTGTGATACCACTGTTTTACTGGATTACAATGCCTATAGACTGTGATACCACTGTTTTACTGGATAACAATGCCTATAGACTGTGATACCACTGTTTTACTGGATAACAATGCCTATAGACTGTGATACCACTGTTTTACTGGATAACAATGCCTATAGACTGTGATACCACTGTTTTACTGGATTACAATGTAGACTGTCAGTTTTACTGGATTACAATGCCAATAGACTGTGATACCACTGTTTTACTGGATTACAATGCCTATAGACTGTGATACCACTGTTTTACTGGATAACAATGCCTATAGACTGTGATACCACTGTTTTACTGGATAACAATGCCTATAGACTGTGATACCACTGTTTTACTGGATTACAATGCCAATAGACTGTGATACCACTGTTTTACTGGATTACAATGCCTATAGACTGTGATACCACTGTTTTACTGGATTACAATGCCTATAGACTGTGATACCACTGTTTTACTGGATAACAATGCCTATAGACTGTGATACCACTGTTTTACTGGATTACAATGCCTATAGACTGTGATACCACTGTTTTACTGGATTACAATGCCTATAGACTGTGATACCACTGTTTTACTGGATTACAATGCCTATAGACTGTGATACCACTGTTTTACTGGATTACAATGCCTATAGACTGTGATACCACTGTTTTACTGGATTACAATGCCTATAGACTGTGATACCACTGTTTTACTGGATTACAATGCCTATAGACTGTGATACCACTGTTTTACTGGATTACAATGCCTATAGACTGTGATACCACTGTTTTACTGGATTACAATGCCTATAGACTGTGATACCACTGTTTTACTGGATTACAATGCCTATAGACTGTGATACCACTGTTTTACTGGATCAATGCCTATAGACTGTGATACCACTGTTTTACTGGATTACAATGCCATAGACTGTGATACCACTGTTTTACTGGATTACAATGCCAATAGACTGTGATACCACTGTTTTACTGGATTACAATGCCTATAGACTGTGATACCACTGTTTTACTGGATAACAATGCCTATAGACTGTGATACCACTGTTTTACTGGATAACAATGCCTATAGACTGTGATACCACTGTTTTACTGGATAACAATGCCTATAGACTGTGATACCACTGTTTTACTGGATTACAATGCCTATAGACTGTGATACCACTGTTTTACTGGATAACAATGCCTATAGACTGTGATACCACTGTTTTACTGGATAACAATGCCTATAGACTGTGATACCACTGTTTTACTGGATAACAATGCCAATAGACTGTGATACCACTGTTTTACTGGATAACAATGCCTATAGACTGTGATACCACTGTTTTACTGGATAACAATGCCTATAGACTGTGATACCACTGTTTTACTGGATAACAATGCCTATAGACTGTGATACCACTGTTTTACTGGATTACAATGCCAATAGACTGTGATACCACTGTTTTACTGGATAACAATGCCTATAGACTGTGATACCACTGTTTTACTGGATAACAATGCCTATAGACTGTGATACCACTGTTTTACTGGATAACAATGCCTATAGACTGTGATACCACTGTTTTACTGGATAACAATGCCTATAGACTGTGATACCACTGTTTTACTGGATAACAATGCCTATAGACTGTGATACCACTGTTTTACTGGATTACAATGCCTATAGACTGTGATACCACTGTTTTACTGGATTACAATGCCTATAGACTGTGATACCACTGTTTTACTGGATTACAATGCCAATAGACTGTGATACCACTGTTTTACTGGATAACAATGCCTATAGACTGTGATACCACTGTTTTACTGGATAACAATGCCTATAGACTGTGATACCACTGTTTTACTGGATTACAATGCCAATAGACTGTGATACCACTGTTTTACTGGATAACAATGCCTATAGACTGTGATACCACTGTTTTACTGGATAACAATGCCTATAGACTGTGATACCACTGTTTTACTGGATAACAATGCCTATAGACTGTGATACCACTGTTTTACTGGATAACAATGCCTATAGACTGTGATACCACTGTTTTACTGGATAACAATGCCTATAGACTGTGATACCACTGTTTTACTGGATTACAATGCCTATAGACTGTGATACCACTGTTTTACTGGATAACAATGCCTATAGACTGTGATACCACTGTTTTACTGGATAACAATGCCTATAGACTGTGATACCACTGTTTTACTGGATAACAATGCCTATAGACTGTGATACCACTGTTTTACTGGATAACAATGCCTATAGACTGTGATACCACTGTTTTACTGGATTATAGACTGTCAGTTTTACTGGATTACAATGCCTATAGACTGTGATACCACTGTTTTACTGGATTACAATGCCAATAGACTGTGATACCACTGTTTTACTGGATAACAATGCCTATAGACTGTGATACCACTGTTTTACTGGATAACAATGCCTATAGACTGTGATACCACTGTTTTACTGGATTACAATGCCAATAGACTGTGATACCACTGTTTTACTGGATTACAATGCCTATAGACTGTGATACCACTGTTTTACTGGATTACAATGCCTATAGACTGTGATACCACTGTTTTACTGGATTACAATGCCTATAGACTGTGATACCACTGTTTTACTGGATTACAATGCCTATAGACTGTGATACCACTGTTTTACTGGATTACAATGCCTATAGACTGTGATACCACTGTTTTACTGGATTACAATGCCTATAGACTGTGATACCACTGTTTTACTGGATTACAATGCCTATAGACTGTGATACCACTGTTTTACTGGATTACAATGCCTATAGACTGTGATACCACTGTTTTACTGGATTACAATGCCTATAGACTGTGATACCACTGTTTTACTGGATTACAATGCCTATAGACTGTGATACCACTGTTTTACTGGATTACAATGCCTATAGACTGTGATACCACTGTTTTACTGGATTACAATGCCTATAGACTGTGATACCACTGTTTTACTGGATTACAATGCCTATAGACTGTGATACCACTGTTTTACTGGATTACAATGCCTATAGACTGTGATACCACTGTTTTACTGGATTACAATGCCTATAGACTGTGATACCACTGTTTTACTGGATTACAATGCCTATAGACTGTGATACCACTGTTTTACTGGATTACAATGCCTATAGACTGTGATACCACTGTTTTACTGGATAACAATGCCTATAGACTGTGATACCACTGTTTTACTGGATTACAATGCCTATAGACTGTGATACCACTGTTTTACTGGATAACAATGCCTATAGACTGTGATACCACTGTTTTACTGGATAACAATGCCTATAGACTGTGATACCACTGTTTTACTGGATAACAATGCCTATAGACTGTGATACCACTGTTTTACTGGATTACAATGCCAATAGACTGTGATACCACTGTTTTACTGGATAACAATGCCTATAGACTGTGATACCACTGTTTTACTGGATAACAATGCCTATAGACTGTGATACCACTGTTTTACTGGATAACAATGCCTATAGACTGTGATACCACTGTTTTACTGGATTACAATGCCAATAGACTGTGATACCACTGTTTTACTGGATAACAATGCCTATAGACTGTGATACCACTGTTTTACTGGATAACAATGCCTATAGACTGTGATACCACTGTTTTACTGGATTACAATGCCTATAGACTGTGATACCACTGTTTTACTGGATTACAATGCCTATAGACTGTGATACCACTGTTTTACTGGATAACAATGCCTATAGACTGTGATACCACTGTTTTACTGGATTACAATGCCTATAGACTGTGATACCACTGTTTTACTGGATTACAATGCCTATAGACTGTGATACCACTGTTTTACTGGATTACAATGCCTATAGACTGTGATACCACTGTTTTACTGGATAACAATGCCTATAGACTGTGATACCACTGTTTTACTGGATAACAATGCCTATAGACTGTGATACCACTGTTTTACTGGATTACAATGCCTATAGACTGTGATACCACTGTTTTACTGGATAACAATGCCTATAGACTGTGATACCACTGTTTTACTGGATAACAATGCCTATAGACTGTGATACCACTGTTTTACTGGATTACAATGCCTATAGACTGTGATACCACTGTTTTACTGGATTACAATGCCTATAGACTGTGATACCACTGTTTTACTGGATAACAATGCCTATAGACTGTGATACCACTGTTTTACTGGATTACAATGCCTATAGACTGTGATACCACTGTTTTACTGGATTACAATGCCTATAGACTGTGATACCACTGTTTTACTGGATTACAATGCCTATAGACTGTGATACCACTGTTTTACTGGATTACAATGCCTATAGACTGTGATACCACTGTTTTACTGGATTACAATGCCTATAGACTGTGATACCACTGTTTTACTGGATTACAATGCCTATAGACTGTGATACCACTGTTTTACTGGATAACAATGCCTATAGACTGTGATACCACTGTTTTACTGGATTACAATGACTATAGACTGTGATACCACTGTTTTACTGGATTACAATGACTATAGACTGTGATACCACTGTTTTACTGGATTACAATGCCTATAGACTGTGATACCACTGTTTTACTGGATTACAATGACTATTGACTGTGATACCACTGTTTTACTGGATTACAATGACTATTGACTGTGATACCACTGTTTTACTGGATTACAATGCCCATAGACTGTGATACCACTGTTTTACTGGATAACAATGCCTATAGACTGTGATACCACTGTTTTACTGGATTACAATGCCCATAGACTGTGATACCACTGTTTTACTGGATAACAATGCCCATAGACTGTGATACCACTGTTTTACTGGATAACAATGCCTATAGACTGTGATACCACTGTTTTACTGGATTACAATGACTGTAGACTGTGATACCACTGTTTTACTGGATTACAATGCCCATAGACTGTGATACCACTGTTTTACTGGATAACAATGCCCATAGACTGTGATACCACTGTTTTACTGGATTACAATGACTGTAGACTGTGATACCACTGTTTTACTGGATTACAATGCCCATAGACTGTGATACCACTGTTTTACTGGATTACAATGCCTATAGACTGTGATACCACTGTTTTACTGGATTACAATGACTATAGACTGTGATACCACTGTTTTACTGGATTACAATGCCTATAGACTGTGATACCACTGTTTTACTGGATTACAATGCCTATAGACTGTGATACCACTGTTTTACTGGATAACAATGCCTATAGACTGTGATACCACTGTTTTACTGGATTACAATGACTATAGACTGTGATACCACTGTTTTACTGGATTACAATGACTATAGACTGTGATACCACTGTTTTACTGGATTACAATGCCTATAGACTGTGATACCACTGTTTTACTGGATTACAATGCCTATAGACTGTGATACCACTGTTTTACTGGATTACAATGCCTATAGACTGTGATACCACTGTTTTACAGGATAACAATGCCTATAGACTGTGATACTCACCACCGCCCACATGCGATACAATAGACTGTGATACTCACCACTGTTCTCATGCTATGGCAGACTGGGTACAACAGTTTTATATCCAGTGTCCGGTTATATATTGCCAAGGAATATTGCTTGTAATATTGAATTAAATCCACCACAGAGTCACTAGTCAGTGGTTCCACAAATCCATATTTGCCGTCTTTATGATAAATTTTAATAAGCTTGTTTGCTCCGCCTTTCCTCAGCGTGAGAGTATAATCGCCAGGCGTTGATGCATCCCGAACAAGGAAAGTTCCATCTGGCTTATCACGCAGAAGTTCATTCACTTCCTCCCGAGATATAGTGCCCCAATACCACTCAGCTTCTTTTAACTGATCTTGTGGAGACAGGGTGGATTGTTTTATCAAAGACGGATGCAAATCCTCTGTAATCTTTGGGCGGGGTGGAATAGGTGGCGGCGACGGGGGCGTTGATTCACCCCAACTCCCATTACGTAATAACTCCTCAAAAATGTCTATATGCAATTTGGTGTTTTCAACAATTTCTCTGTGGAAAAAAAGAGACAACAATATTATAAACATATTTCATTTTAAAAGACATTTTCAATACTTAAATAATAATTGATGTCGATATATTTAGTGCAATTGATCTTATAGTAGATACCAATCAACATGGCACTGTTACTCAGGGCTCAAGCTACACTCAAAGTTTGGGGAGAAGTTACTTCTCCCTCCAGATGATTTAGGGAGAAGTGAGAACATTTAGGGAGAAATGGGGAGACTTTTGACTTCACCGACTGCAAATAGTGAACCTGTATTTAGTCGAGGTTTGCAGGATATAAGGACTATTGTAATGTAGAAAAGTTTGTATCAATTTAAAATGTACAGTAAAACCCCTATAATAAGACCACCTATGGGACTTCCAAAAAGTGGTCTTATTAGCGGGGTGGTCTGTCTCTTTATCGAGTTTGGTCCAGAAGACCAAATTATGATAATTTTACTACATGTTTCAAAGTTTTATTTGTTTAAATCCAGAAGGTCTCAGACCCATGTGGCATACATGTACATATACAAAAATATGGAGACAGCAATTCATTATATCAATATATCTAATTAATTATATAATACTAACGCAAATATTTATATAAATGGTATATACCTTATCTTAACGTTATGATATAACAGTATAGCATGTGAAAGTAATCAAACAAACAATAAGTAACATGTAGGCCTACAATGTATATTGACCAGCATTGTGTTGTATGGGTGATATTGACCAGCATTGTGTTGTATGGGTGATATTGACCAGCATTGTGTTGTATGGGTGATATTGACCAGCATTGTGTTGTATGGGTGATATTGACCAGCATTGTGTTGTATGGGTGATATTGACCAGCATTGTGGTGTATGGGTGATATTGACCAGCATTGTGTTGTATGGGTGATATTGACCAGCATTGTGTTGTATGGGTGATATTGACCAGCATTGTGTTGTATGGGTGATATTGACCAGCATTGTGGTGTATGGGTGATATTGACCAGCATCGTGTTGTATGGGTGATATTGACCAGCATTGTGGTGTATGGGTGATATTGACCAGCATTGTGTTGTATGGGTGATATTGACCAGCATTGTGTTGTATGGGTGATATTGACCAGCATTGTGTTGTATGGGTGATATTGACCAGCATTGTGTTGTATGGGTGATATTGACCAGCATTGTGTTGTATGGGTGATATTGACCAGCATTGTGTTGTATGGGTGATATTGACCAGCATTGTGTTGTATGGGTGATATTGACCAGCATTGTGGTGTATGGGTGATATTGACCAGCATTGTGTTGTATGGGTGATATTGACCAGCATTGTGTTGTATGGGTGATATTGACCAGCATTGTGTTGTATGGGTGATATTGACCAGCATTGTGTTGTATGGGTGATATTGACCAGCATTGTGTTGTATGGGTGATATTGACCAGCATTGTGTTGTATGGGTGATATTGACCAGCATTGTGGTGTATGGGTGATATTGACCAGCATCGTGTTGTATGGGTGATATTGACCAGCATTGTGGTGTATGGGTGATATTGACCAGCATTGTGTTGTATGGGTGATATTGACCAGCATTGTGTTGTATGGGTGATATTGACCAGCATTGTGTTGTATGGGTGATATTGACCAGCATTGTGTTGTATGGGTGATATTGACCAGCATTGTGTTGTATGGGTGATATTGACCAGCATTGTGTTGTATGGGTGATATTGACCAGCATTGTGTTGTATGGGTGATATTGACCAGCATTGTGTTGTATGGGTGATATTGACCAGCATTGTGGTGTATGGGTGATATTGACCAGCATCGTGTTGTATGGGTGATATTGACCAGCATTGTGTTGTATGGGTGATATTGACCAGCATTGTGTTGTATGGGTGATATTGACCAGCATTGTGTTGTATGGGTGATATTGACCAGCATTGTGTTGTATGGGTGATATTGACCAGCATTGTGTTGTATGGGTGATATTGACCAGCATTGTGTTGTATGGGTGATATTGACCAGCATTGTGTTGTATGGTGATATTGACCAGCATTGTGTTGTATGGGTGATATTGACCAGCATTGTGTTGTATGGGTGATATTGACCAGCATTGTACTGTATGGGTGATATTGACCAGCATTGTGTTGTATGGGTGATATTGACCAGCATCGTGTTGTATGGGTGATATTGACCATCATCGTGTTGTATGGGTGATATTGACCAGCATTGTGTTGTATGGGTGATATTGACCAGCATTGTGTTGTATGGGTGATATTGACCATCATCGTGTTGTATGGGTGATATTGACCAGCATTGTGTTGTATGGGTGATATTGACCAGCATTGTGTTGTATGAGTGATATTGACCAGCATTGTGTTGTATGGGTGATATTGACCAGCATTGTGTTGTATGAGTGATATTGACCAGCATTGTGTTGTATGGGTGATATTGACCAGCATTGTGTTGTATGGGTGATATTGACCAGCATTGTGTTGTATGTGGTGATATTGACCAGCATTGTACTGTATGGGTGATATTGACGAGCATTGTGTTGTATGGGTGATATTGACCAGCATTGTACTGTATGGGTGATATTGACCAGCATTGTGTTGTATGGGTGATATTGACCAGCATTGTTACTGTATGGGTGATATTGACCAGCATTGTGTTGTATGGGTGATATTGACCAGCATTGTGTTGTATGGGTGATATTGACCAGCATTGTGTTGTATGGGTGATATTGACCAGCATCGTGTTGTATGGGTGATATTGACCAGCATCGTGTTGTATGGGTGATATTGACCAGCATTGTGTTGTATGGGTGATATTGACCAGCATTGTGTTGTATGGGTGATATTGACCAGCATTGTGTTGTATGGGTGATATTGACCAGCATTGTGTTGTATGGGTGATATTGACCAGCATCGTGTTGTATGGGTGATATTGACCAGCATTGTGTTGTATGGGTGATATTGACCAGCATTGTGTTGTATGGGTGATATTGACCAGCATTGTGTTGTATGGGTGATATTGACCAGCATTGTACTGTATGGGTGATATTGACCAGCATTGTACTGTATGGGTGATATTGACCAGCATTGTGTTGTATGGGTGATATTGACCAGCATTGTTACTGTATGGGTGATATTGACCAGCATCGTGTT
Source organism: Archivesica marissinica (assembly GCA_014843695.1). Taxonomy (NCBI): domain Eukaryota; kingdom Metazoa; phylum Mollusca; class Bivalvia; order Venerida; family Vesicomyidae; genus Archivesica; species Archivesica marissinica. The sequence continues at coordinate 92,434,729 of CM026397.1, read as the reverse complement.
GTATGGGTGATATTGACCAGCATTGTGTTGTATGGGTGATATTGACCAGCATTGTGTTGTATGGGTGATATTGACCAGCATTGTGTTGTATGGGTGATATTGACCAGCATTGTGTTGTATGGGTGATATTGACCAGCATTGTGTTGTATGGGTGATATTGACCAGCATTGTGTTGTATGGGTGATATTGACCAGCATTGTGGTGTATGGGTGATATTGACCAGCATCGTGTTGTATGGGTGATATTGACCAGCATTGTGGTGTATGGGTGATATTGACCAGCATTGTGTTGTATGGGTGATATTGACCAGCATTGTGTTGTATGGGTGATATTGACCAGCATTGTACTGTATGTGGTGATATTGGCCAGCATTGTACTGTATGGGTGATATTGACCAGCATTGTACTGTATGGGTGATATTGACCAGCATTGTGTTGTATGGGTGATATTGACCAGCATTGTACTGTATGGGTGATATTGGCCAGCATTGTACTGTATGGGTGATATTGACCAGCATTGTACTGTATGGGTGATATTGGCCAGCATTGTACTGTATGGGTGATATTGACCAGCATTGTGTTGTATGGGTGATATTGACCAGCATTGTACTGTATGGGTGATATTGGCCAGCATTGTACTGTATGGGTGATATTGACCAGCATTGTACTGTATGGGTGATATTGGCCAGCATTGTACTGTATGGGTGATATTGACGAGCATTGTGTTGTATGGGTGATATTGGCCAGCATTGTACTGTATGGGTGATATTGACCAGCATTGTGTTGAATGGATGATATTGACCAGCATTGTGTTGAATGGGTGATATTGACCAGCATTGTGTTGTATGGGTGATATTGACCAGCATTGTATTGTATGGGGTGATATTGACCAGCATTGTACCGTATGGGTGATATTGGCCAGCATTGTACTGTATGGGGTGATATTGACCAGCATTGTACTGTATGGGTGATATTGACCAGCATTGTGTTGAATGGGTGATATTGACCAGCATTGTGTTGAATGGGTGATGTTGACCAGCATTGTGTTGTATGGGTGATATTGACCAGCATTGTGTTGTATGGGTGATATTGGCCAGCATTGTGTTGTATGGGTGATATTGACCAGCATTGTACTGTATGGGTGATATTGACCAGCATTGTACTGTATGGGTGATATTGGCCAGCATTGTGTTGAATGGGTGATATTGACGAGCATTGTACTGTATGGGTGATATTGACCAGCATTGTACTGTATGGGTGATATTGGCCAGCATTGTACTGTATGGGTGATATTGGCAAGCATTGTACTGTATGGGTGATATTGACCAGCATTGTGTTGTATGGGTGATATTGACCAGCATTGTGTTGTATGGGTGATATTGACCAGCATTGTACTGTATGTGGTGATATTGGCCAGCATTGTACTGTATGGGTGATATTGACCAGCATTGTACTGTATGGGTGATATTGACCAGCATTGTGTTGTATGGGTGATATTGACCAGCATTGTACTGTATGGGTGATATTGGCCAGCATTGTACTGTATGGGTGATATTGACCAGCATTGTACTGTATGGGTGATATTGGCCAGCATTGTACTGTATGGGTGATATTGACCAGCATTGTGTTGTATGGGTGATATTGACCAGCATTGTACTGTATGGGTGATATTGACGAGCATTGTACTGTATGGGTGATATTGACCAGCATTGTACTGTATGGGTGATATTGACCAGCATTGCGTTGTATGGGTGATATTGACCAGCATTGTACTGTATGGGTGATATTGACCAGCATTGTACTGTATGGGTGATATTGGCCAGCATTGTACTGTATGGGTGATATTGACCAGCATTGTGTTGTATGGGTGATATTGGCAAGCATTGTACTGTATGGGTGATATTGACCAGCATTGTGTTGTATGGGTGATATTGAGGGTGATATTGACCAGCATTGTGTTGTATGGGTGATATTGGCCAGCATTGTGTTGAATGGGTGATATTGACCAGCATTGTGTTGTATGGGTGATATTGACCAGCATTGTGTTGTATGGGTGATATTGGCAAGCATTGTACTGTATGGGTGATATTGACCAGCATTGTGTTGTATGGGTGATATTGAGGGTGATATTGACCAGCATTGTGTTGTATGGGTGATATTGGCCAGCATTGTGTTGAATGGGTGATATTGACCCGCATCATGTTGTATGGGGTGATATGTGTGTATGGGGTGATATTGACCCACATCATGTTGTATGGGGTGATATTGACCCGCATTATGTTGTATGGGGTGATATTGACCCGCATCATGTTGTATGGGGTGATATTGACCCACATCATGTTGTATGGGGTGATATTGACCCGCATCATGTTGTATGGGGTGATATTGACCCGCATCATGTTGTATGGGGTGATATTGACCCGCATCATGTTGTATGGGGTGATATTGACCCGCATCATGTTGTATGGGGTGATATTGACCCGCATCATGTTGTATGGGGTGATATTGACCCGCTTCATGTTGTATGGGGTGATATTGGTAAGAATATGCAGTATAAAAATTATTTAGCCGACCGTTAAAGTAAGAACTGTTATGATTTTGTTCTTTTAAATTAATTGAACAAGAAATTCAACGTTTTGAACCTTGTTTTTACTTCAGTGACATCAACGTATATTCGTGTTTGACCACCAGATGTAAGGATTTGGATGTACGTACATAATTTTTTCCCATGGAGGTCTCAACAGAATGTGACAGAAGACGTGTGACAGTTTATCGAGTCCGTCTTCCATTCCGGAATCATGCTGGATGCGCCAGAGTCGAATGAAGTGACCCATGAGGTAGCGTAGTGTTGATTTATGGGACGGTGGCATCTGTTCCACTAGCTCGAGAAGTTTCTTTACTAACTCCGCATTCTCCGTTATGCTCTCTGTCAAATAACATACTAATGTTACACAAGTGCATTGTGGGAGATAATATTGCTAACACAAATGAATAGTAGAATACAATGTAGCTAACATATAAGACATACTAACTTGACAAATGTAGCCTACCTTGATGGGGATATAGAACTTGACAATTGTAGCCTACCTTGCTGGGGGATACTTATGTCAAGTTGCAATCCCAATGTAGCCTACCTTGATGTGGGATACTTATGTCAAGTTGCAATGCCAATGTAGCCTACCTTGATGTGGGATACTTATGTCAAGTTGCAATCCCAATGTAGCCTACCTTGCTGTGGGATACTTATGTCAAGTTGCAATCCCAATGTAGCCTACCTTGATGGGGGATACTTATGTCAAGTTGCAATCCCAATGTAGCCTACCTTGCTGTGGGATACTTATGTCAAGTTGCAATCCCAATGTAGCCTACCTTGCTGTGGGATACTTATGTCAAGTTGCAATGCCAATGTAGCCTACCTTGCTGTGGGATACTTATGTCAAGTTGCAATCCCAATGTAGCCTACCTTGATGGGGGATACTTATGTCAAGTTGCAATGCAAATGTAGCCTACCTTGCTGTGGGATACTTATGTCAAGTTGCAATGCAAATGTAGCCTACCTTGCTGTGGGATACTTATGTCAAATTGCAATCCCAATGTAGCCTACCTTGATGGGGGATACTTATGTCAAGTTGCAATGCCAATGTAGCCTACCTTGATGTGGGATACTTCTGTCAAGTTGCAATCCCAATGTAGCCTACCTTGCTGGAGGATACTTATGTCAAGTTGCAATCCCAATGTAGCCTACCTTGCTGGGGGATACTTATGTCAAGTTGCAATCCCAATGTAGCCTACCTTGCTGGGGGATACTTATGTCAAGTTGCAATCCCAATGTAGCCTACCTTGCTGGGGGATACTTATGTCAAGTTGCAATGCCAATGTAGCCTACCTTGCTGGGGATACTTATGTCAAGTTGCAATGCCAATGTAGCCTACCTTGCTGTGGGATACTTATGTCAAGTTGCAATCCCAATGTAGCCTACCTTGCTGGGGGATACTTATGTCAAGTTGCAATCCCAATGTAGCCTACCTTGCTGGAGGATACTTATGTCAAGTTGCAATGCCAATGTAGCCTACCTTGCTGGGGGATACTTATGTCAAGTTGCAATGCCAATGTAGCCTACCTTGATGGGGGATACTTATGTCAAGTTGCAATGCCAATGTAGCCTACCTTGCTGTGGGATACTTATGTCAAGTTGCAATGCCAATGTAGCCTACCTTGCTGGAGGATACTTATGTCAAGTTGCAATCCCAATGTAGCCTACCTTGCTGGAGGATACTTATGTCAAGTTGCAATGCCAATGTAGCCTACCTTGATGGGGGATACTTATGTCAAGTTACAATCCCAATGTAGCCTACCTTGATGGGATACTTATGTCAAGTTGCAATGCCAATGTAGCCTACCTTGCTGGAGGATACTTATGTCAAGTTGCAATGCCAATGTAGCCTACCTTGCTGGAGGATATTTATGTCAAGTTGCAATCCCAATGTAGCCTACCTTGCTGGAGGATACTTATGTCAAGTTGCAATGCCAATGTTGCCTACCTTGATGTGGGATACTTATGTCAAGTTGCAATGCCAATGTAGCCTACCTTGCTGGGGGATACTTATGTCAAGTTGCAATGCCAATGTAGCCTACCTTGCTGGAGGATACTTATGTCAAGTTGCAATGCCAATGTAGCCTACCTTGATGTGGGATACTTATGTCAAGTTGCAATCCCAATGTAGCCTACCTTGCTGGGGGATACTTATGTCAAGTTGCAATGCCAATGTAGCCTACCTTGATGTGGGATACTTATGTCAAGTTGCAATCCCAATGTAGCCTACCTTGCTGGGGGATACTTATGTCAAGTTGCAATGCCAATGTAGCCTACCTTGATGGAGGATACTTATGTCAAGTTGCAATGCCAATGTTGCCTACCTTGATGTGGGATACTTATGTCAAGTTGCAATGCCAATGTAGCCTACCTTGCTGGGGGATACTTATGTCAAGTTGCAATGCCAATGTAGCCTACCTTGCTGGAGGATACTTATGTCAAGTTGCAATGCCAATGTAGCCTACCTTGATGTGGGATACTTATGTCAAGTTGCAATCCCAATGTAGCCTACCTTGCTGGGGGATACTTATGTCAAGTTGCAATGCCAATGTAGCCTACCTTGATGGGGGATACTTATGTCAAGTTGCAACCCATGCATCCCAGGGTTCAAGAGTAAAGACAACTTGAAACAGAAACGAGAACCAGATTTATGGAAGTGTAAAAGGGACATCAGGAAACTAACTTGTATAACTATGGTCTCCCAGCCCAGGACCGAATTTTAAACGGGGGGGGGGGGGGGGGGGGTTGAAAAAGTTATAAAACATTGGTCCATAACAACTGTTGAAAAAGCCAAGAAATCGGTCAAATACACAGACAGTACCACCTACTTGGTATATATAGACAGTACCACCTACTTGGTATGTACAGACAGTACCTACCACCTACTTGGTATATACAGACAGTACCTACCACCTACTTGGTATGTACAGACAGTACCTACCACCTACTTGGTATGTACAGACAGTACCTACCACCTACTTGGTATGTACAGACAGTACAACCTAATTGGTATGTACAGACAGTACCACCTACTTGGTATGTACAGACAGTACCTACCACCTACTTGGTATGTACAGACAGTACCTACCACCTACTTGGTATGTACAGACAGTACCACCTACTTGGTATGTACAGACAGTACCTACCACCTACTTGGTATATACAGACAGTACCTACCACCTACTTGGTATGTACAGAGAGTACCTACCACCTACTTGGTATGTACAGACAGTACCACCTACTTGGTATGTACAGACAGTACCACCTACTTGGGGTATGTACAGACAGTACAACCTACTTGGTATGTACAGACAGTACCACCTACTTGGTATGTACAGACAGTACCACCTACTTGGTATGTACAGACAGTACCACCTACTTGGTATGTACAGACAGTACCACCTACTTGGGGTATGTACAGACAGTACCACCTACTTGGTATGTACAGACAGTACCACCTACTTGGGGTATGTACAGACAGTACCACCTACTTGGTATATACAGACAGTACCTACCACCTACTTGGTATGTACAGACAGTACATACCACCTACTTGGTATATACAGACAGTACCACCTACTTGGTATGTACAGACAGTACCACTTACTTGGTATGTACAGACAGTACCACCTACTTGGTATTTACAGACAGTACCACTTACTTGGTATTTACAGACAGTACAACTTACTGGTATGTACAGACAGTACCACCTACTTGGTATGTACAGACAGTACCACTTACTGGTATGTACAGACAGTACCACCTACTTGGTATGTACAGACAGTACAACCTACTTGGTATGTACAGACAGTACAACCTACTTGGTATATACAGACAGTACCTACCACCTACTTGGTATATACAGACAGTACCACCTACTTGGTACGTACAGACAGTACCACCTACTTGGTATATACAGACAGTACCACCTACTTGGTATGTACAGACAGTACCACCTACTTGGTATGTACAGACAGTACAACCTACTTGGTATGTACAGACAGTACCACTTACTGGTATGTACAGACAGTACCACCTACTTGGTATGTACAGACAGTACCACCTACTTGGTATTTACAGACAGTACCACTTACTGGTATGTACAGACAGTACCACCTACTTGGTATGTACAGACAGTACCACCTACTTGGTATATACAGACAGTACCACCTACTTGGTATGTACAGACAGTACAACCTACTTGGTATATACAGACAGTACCACCTACTTGGTATGTACAGACAGTACCACCTACTTGGTATGTACAGACAGTACCACCTACTTCGTATATACAGACAGTACCTACCACCTACTTGGTATGTACAGACAGTACCACCTACTTGGTATGTACAGACAGTACCTACCACCTACTTGGTATGTACAGACAGTACCACCTACTTGGTATGTACAGACAGTACCTACCACCTACTTGGTATGTACAGACAGTACCACCTACTTGGTATATACAGACAGTACCTACCACCTACTTGGTATGTACAGACAGTACCACCTACTTGGTATGAACAGACAGTACCACCTACTTGGTATATACAGACAGTACCACCTACTTGGTATGTACAGACAGTACAACCTACTTGGTAATTACAGACAGTACCACTTACTGGTATGTACAGACAGTACCACCTACTTGGTATGTACAGACAGTACCACCTACTTGGTATTTACAGACAGTACCACTTACTGGTATGTACAGACAGTACGACCTACTTGGTATGTACAGACAGTACCACCTACTTGGTATATACAGACAGTACCACCTACTTGGTATGTACAGACAGTACAACCTACTTGGTATATACAGACAGTACCACCTACTTGGTATGTACAGACAGTACCTACCACCTACTTGGTATATACAGACAGTACCTACCACCTACTTGGTATATACAGACAGTACCTACCACCTACTTGGTATGTACAGACAGTACCTACCACCTACTTGGTATGTACAGACAGTACCTACCACCTACTTGGTATGTACAGACAGTACCACCTACTTGGTATGTACAGACAGTACCACCTACTTGGTATGTACAGACAGTACCACCTACTTGGTATGTACAGACAGTACCACCTACTTGGTATGTACAGACAGTACCACCTACTTGGTATGTACAGACAGTACCACCTACTTGGTATGTACAGACAGTACCACCTACTTGGTATGTACAGACAGTACCACCTACTTGGTATGTACAGACAGTACCACCTACTTGGTATGTACAGACAGTACCACCTACTTGGTATGTACAGACAGTACCACCTACTTGGTATGTACAGACAGTACCACCTACTTGGTATGTACAGACAGTACCACCTACTTGGTATGTACAGACAGTACCACTTACTTGCTGCATCAATAAACATGCTGTACATCTCCACAGGAATCACTGGGTTCGGTAATTCACGAAGATATTTCTTCAGCGCGCCCGCTACACAGTACATTGTGAAGCTATCCAAGTTTAGCTGGTTCATATCACCCACTGAAATGCAAAATAAATCCATCAGGGATCGAAAACAATTCTCAAAGTGGGAAAACTGATTTCTCCCAATGTCAATTTGACTAGGTCAAGTAATTATGCTAAATGTTGAATTATAAATGGTTACTTATGGAGGATGGATATTATAATGGTGGTCCATTGAGGGTGGATATTATAATGGTGGCCCATTGAGGATGGATATTATAATGGTGGTCCATTGAGGGTGGATATTATAATGGTGGCCCATTGAGGGTGGATATTATAATGGTGGTCCATTGAGGGTGGATATTATAATGGTGGCCCATTGAGGGTGGATATTATAATGGTGGTCCATTGAGGGTGGATATTATAATGGTTTAAGGTGAATACATTCCATCTCAAGCTTTTATTACATGCTGCAATGGCAAATTGTTCAACTATTATTTAGTAATATTGGCCTCGTGATCGTCCACCTATAATTATTGAAATTGCTTTTCGTAAGTTTGGTGCATATTTTGTTCTTATTAAATTACACACACTAAGCTTACCTTTTAATATAAAGGCTGCCTTTATTTAATCACTTAATTTATCGTTCAGTTCTAGCAGATATTTAGTTCAGTTTTATTAAAAGTAACTTTTAATTCTTCAATTTGAGCAGATATTTAACCTACCTTTATTAAAAGTTGCCTTTATTTCATTGATTTCTTCTGTTTTAGCAGATATTCTATAAACACTTAGGGCCTCTGACTCTGAAATAAAACAGAAATTTAATTAAAAACTATTTAAACATTGTTAGCAACTATAAGCAAGTTAGATTGTCCAGAGTAGCGTAGTGGTTACTTCTCACCAATGTAACCCAGGGTTCGATTCTCGGGCCATATATGGTATGGTTGTCACTAGATAGGACAGATGGGTTTTCTCTAGGTACACTGGTTGCACGAAGGAGCACATGGTGTATGCTTGACACGGTACAATAGATAGAAGTTGTTACCGTCCGTGCTCACCTATAAGATCAGGCCTCGAGGTTATGTAACTTTTCTCCAATCTCAAACTCAGTCTCAAGCTTCTGATTGGTTGAACCAAGAACAAACAACCAATCAAATTTCTTGAGCACGAGTTTGAGATCTGAGAAAAGCTTTATAACCTCGGGCCAAGCAAGATTATAGCTGTAACTCATTCAGCCCTAGCGCTTGGCCTTGAATCCGCAAAGTAGCATCCAACCGGAATATGGTTACAATTATATACAATTAGACATCAGACAGATATACGGAAATGTCCCCACCCCCATTGTGGGAGATATAATTATATAGCCGAAAATATTGTTATGATCATTAGTCAATATACAAGGATTAGTAAACATACCATGATCACTACATGCTTTTTCAATTTCTTCGACACATTTCATAACAACAACAGGAGCCTCTCCATGTGTTCTACTCATCTCTTCACTCAAGTCCACACCAAACACACAATCTGCAAATAAACGCATCAGATTATGATCCATTTTCATTGCCTCGCTGAGGTGATTAATTGCCCAATCAAAGTTATGTAACCACAAGATTAAAAATTAATGAAATTGTAGCTCGGTAAATATTGTAAAGAACCCTGTTTCACATATCAATTCTTTCTCCTGCAATGTGTACAGACACAGTTGCTACATTATAAGGCTTTGTTGGACATGTTTCACATATCAATTCTTTCTCCTGCAATGTGTACAGACACATTTGCTACATTATAAGGCTTTGTTGGACAGGTAGACATTATATAACAATACAAATATAATCTCTTATCTGTATCATGGAAGGAGATGTGCAACAAGTATACATGATATGCAACAAGTATACATGAAGTACACCAGTATAATGTATGTACAGCAAGTATACATGATGTACACCAGTATACTGTATGTACAACAAGTATACATGATGTGCACCAGCATACTGTATGTACAGCAAGTATACATGATGTGCACCAGTATACTGTATATGTAGCAAGTATACATGATGTGCACCAGAATACTGTATGTACAGCAAGTATACATGATGTGCACCAGTATACTGTATGTACAGCAAGTATACATGATGTGCACCAGCATACTGTATGTACAGCAAGTATACATGATGTGCACCAGTATACTGTATGTACAACAAGTATACATGATGTGCACCAGCATACTGTATATGTAGCAAGTATACATGATGTGCACCAGTATACTGTATGTACAGCAAGTATACATGATGTGCACCAGAATACTGTATGTACAGCAAGTATACATGATGTGCACCAGTATACTGTATGTACAGCAAGTATACATGATGTGCACCAGTATACTGTATGTACAACAAGTATACATGATGTACACCAGTATACTGTATGTACAACAAGTATACATGATGTACACCAGTATACTGTATATGTAGCAAGTATACATGATGTGCACCAGTATACTGTATGTACAACAAGTATACATGATGTGCACCAGTATACTGTATGTACAACAAGTATACATGATGTGCACCAGTATACTGTATGTACAACAAGTATACATGATGTACACCAGTATACTGTATATGTAGCAAGTATACATGATGTGCACCAGCATACTGTATATGTAGCAAGTATACATGATGTGCACCAGCATACTGTATATGTAGCAAGTATACTGATGTGCACCAGCATACTGTATATGTAGCAAGTATACATGATGTGCACCAGTATACTGTATATGTAGCAAGTATACATGATGTGCACCAGTATACTGTATGCACAGCAAGTATACATGATGTGCACCAGTATACTGTATGCACAGCAAGTATACATGATGTGCACCAGCATACTGTATGTACAGCAAGTATACATGATGTGCACCAGTATACTGTATGTACAGCAAGTATACATGATGTGCACCAGCATACTGTATGTACAGCAAGTATACATGATGTGCACCAGCATACTGTATGTACAGCAAGTATACATGATGTGCACCAGCATACTGTATGTACAGCAAGTATACATGATGTGCACCAGTATACTGTATATGTAGCACGTATACATGATGTGCACCAGTATACTGTATATGTAGCAAGTATACATGATGTGCACCAGTATACTGTATGTACAGCAAGTATACATGATGTGCACCAGTATACTGTATGTACAGCAAGTATACATGATGTGCACCAGCATACTGTATATGTAGCACGTATACATGATGTGCACCAGTATACTGTATATGTAGCAAGTATACATGATGTGCACCAGCATACTGTATATGTAGCACGTATACATGATGTGCACCAGTATACTGTATATGTAGCAAGTATACATGATGTGCACCAGTATACTGTATATGTAGCAAATATACATGATGTGCACCAGTATACTGTATGTGCACAACATTGTGAGAAATCTGATTATCTCCTTCAGCATATAAGAATATTATTATACAAATATTTACCTGTCCAAGCAAACAGCTGTTACAACAGTATCGACAGATGATATTGCATGCTTTTTGTGAGTGAAAATGGTAGATGAAAAATATGTCATTACAACCTCTATTCTCAAGAAACAGAAACGTTTGTAAATCCCCTCCCCTATTTCTTACATATATATATATATATATATATACATATATATATATACTTTTTTGTAACAATCCACAAATGCATAAAGCAAATAACAGTTTTGTCTTATACACATAGAGAGGATAGTCATGATCTCATGCACTGCAGGTAACTCAAAACTCCTATAACAGTGCACATTGTGCTAGAGTAGTTTCCCTTTGCCCATGTACATGTCTTGACCCACTAACCTGTCGCAATAGATCCCTGACCCAGATACAACAAAGGCTAGAGTGTATAATACACAAATACAACTGGTTTTCAGCTATCTTCTGTCATTATCATAAAAGTTGGAACACATTCAAATATTATAACTAAGCTGTGGTAGTTCACAGTGTTTTTTCAGTATGAACATTGTGAAGGAGTAATTTGTAGACAGCAAGGCATGGGTATATAAAAGATGATTGTATATAACTATTGTGTTATAAACCTGAAATATTGACATGTAAGAAGTCCGCCATTTTATATACACTCGCCATTTTATATACACTCGGCATGAATATATAATGATATGCCCGTTATATATTGTTCATGGTTATTTTCATTATTGTTTTGCCTTTTACAATTATTTACAATTTATTTCAAACAGATATTACACATTTGTGTTACTGAATACTTTACACTCATTAATTTGTATCCCTGTTATAACATAAAACTTTCTCCTTGTTGGCATATATACATTTCTCTCAAAATTGAACAAATCGGAAAGAGCTGACTTGTAATTGCTCAGTTCAAAAGATAACGTATTTAACCATTATCTGTATATCACTATCGGCGAGCGGAGACGCAGTGACCATTATCTGAACACCACTATCGGCGATCGGAGACAAGTATCTGTACACCACTATCGGCGTTCGGAGGCACAGAGACCATTATCTGTACACCACTATCGACGTTCGGAGGCACAGAGACCATTATCTGTACACACTATTGGTGACAGGAGATGCAGGTATCATTATATGTACACCACTATGGATGGCTGAACGGAGACGCAGGGGACCATTATCTGTACACCACTATTGGTGACAGGAGACGCAGGGATCATTATCTGTACACACTATTGGCGACCGGAGACGCAGGGATCATTATCTGTACACACTATTGGCGACCAGAGACGCAGGGATCATTATATGTACACCACTATGGATGGCTGAACGGAGACGCAGGGGACCATTATCTGTACACCACTATTGGTGACAGGAGACGCAGGGATCATTATCTGTACACACTATTGGCGACCGGAGACGCAGGGATCATTATCTGTACACACTATTGGCGACCGGAGACGCAGGGATCATTATATGTACACCACTATGGATGGCTGAACGGAGACGCAGGGGACCATTATCTGTACACCACTATTGGTGACAGGAGACGCAGGGATCATTATCTGTACACCACTATTGGTGACAGGAGACGCAGGGATCATTATCTGTACACACTATTGGCGACCGGAGATGCAGGGATCATTAGCTGTACACCACTATGGGTGATCGGAGATGCAGGAACCATTATCTGTACACCAGTACTACGTGTATTGTACCATTATTACACAGTGGTACTACATGTATTGTACCATTATTATACAGTGGTACTACGTGTATTGGCATGGTAGCAAGCATAGAACCGGGTATACGGAATAACCAAAATTTAACAAATGTACATCACACAACAGTCAGGGTAGGTGCCTGTCATTCAATGTATGTAACCAATGTACATCATACAACAGTCGGGGTAGGTGCCTGTCATTCAATGTAGGTAACCAATGTACATCACACAACAGTCGGGGTAGGTGCCTGTCATTCAATGTAGGTAACCAATGTACATCACACAACAGTCGGGGTAGGTGCCTGTCATTCAATGTAGGTAACCAATGTACATCACACAACAGTCAGGGTAGGTGCCTGTCATTCAATGTAGGTAACCAATGTACATCACACAACAGTCGGGGTAGGTGCCTGTTATTCAATGTATGTAACCAATGTACATCACACAACAGTCGGGGTAGGTGCCTGTTATTCAATGTAGGTAACCAATGTACATCACACAACAGTCAGGGTAGGTGCCTGTCATTCAATGTAGGTAACCAATGTACATCACACAACAGTCGGGGTAGGTGCCTGTCATTCAATGTAGGTAACCAATGTACATCACACAACAGTCGGGGTAGGTGCCTGTCATTCAATGTAGGTAACCAATGTACATCACACAACAGTCAGGGTAGGTGCCTGTCATTCAATGTAGGTAACCAATGTACATCACACAACAGTCGGGGTAGGTGCCTGTTATTCAATGTATGTAACCAATGTACATCACACAACAGTCGGGGTAGGTGCCTGTCATTCAATGTAGGTAACCAATGTACATCACACAACAGTCGGGGTAGGTGCCTGTCATTCAATGTATGTAACCAATGTACATCACACAACAGTCAGGGTAGGTGCCTGTCATTCAATGTATGTAACCAATGTACATCACACAACAGTCGGGGTAGGTGCCTGTCATTCAATGTATGTAACCAATGTACATCACACAACAGTCGGGTAGGTGCCTGCCTGTCTTTCCATATCTTATTATAATTCAAAATTTAATGTCCATTTCGCCGACTTACTCTGTGAAAAGCTTGGTCTCCGATGGCGCTCGAGTTTCGGTGTACTACACTCCGACCCTTTCGTCGAGGAACAATACCGATGACTGCATATTCCACATTCTGAAATAAATACATAACAAATACAAGTTTTCCTATTCAGAAACAAATACATACCTGTAACAAATATATACCTGTAACAAATACATACCTGTAACAAATATATACCTGTAACAAGTACATACCTGTAACAAATACATACCTGTAACAAATACATACCTGTAACAAATATATATCTGTAACAAATACATACCTGTAACAAATATATACCTGTAACAAATACATACCTGTAACAAATACATACCTGTAACAAATACATACCTGTAACAAATACATACCTGTAACAAATACATACCTGTAACAAATATATACCTGTAACAAATATATACCTGCAACAAATATATACCTGTAACAAGTACATACCTGTAACAAGTACATACCTGTAACAAATACATACCTGTAACAAATACATACCTGTAACAAATATATACCTGTAACAAATATATACCTGCAACAAATATATACCTGTAACAAATACATACCTGTAACAAATACATACCTGTAACAAATACATACCTGTAATACTCTAGAAACTACCTGAGAATGTGTGTTTTTGTCTGTTGTTTGAAATTCTGAATGAGTCTACACAAGTTGCTGAAAAGCAACTGTTTCAGACCTCGTTTACACTAAATGTAGCTCACATATTTCAGACCTCGTTTACATTAAAATGTACATAAACTATTTCAGATCATATTACACTACATGTACTTGAACTGCTCCAAAAATTAGGTTTTTCTTAATTACTACCGGTATATAAGTATACCTTATAAATATTTATATCAGTGACTCCTATAAAGTTTATTTATTTTACAACGATTGCGAAACAAGCTTTAACAACTTTTGTGTATATGTGGTCATCCGTGTGGGAGAAAACCGAAGTACCCGATGAAAACCCACCTGTCAGACCACATACTTCCAGGTGGAGCGAGCCTGGGTTGCATTGGTGAGCAGCGAGCATGGCCCACTGTGCTAATCGGACACCCAATAGTTTAATTTTGATGCAATAGTTGGGAGCTATAATGCATATATAAAACACGAAATTTGTTAGAATCTTCTTGTTCCACACTATTTAACGAAATTGGAAAGTTTTCAGCAACCTACAATGTATGGAAATTTACCATAGATATAAAAAAAGCTGCATATATCAACGTGAAATCCAGAAAGAAAGATTAATGAAGCCTTACAGCTGAATATTTAAGCAGAGAGAGAGAGGCGAGAAATGCTAAAGATATACACCATAAATGCAGGAGTTAGGAGTATAAGAAATGATGAAGACCTTCGAACAAAATGTGTGCGTTATTAAAATGAATATGTGCCAGAATGAAAAAAATGAAATGCTAAAGAAAAAACGTCTCAAACCCAATCATTATTTCACTTCTCTCTCATTTTGTCTCCACAATTCTTCTATATTTTGACTTATTTCTCAAATAAAGAAACTCCGGGAATTTGCTTGCATCAAATTTGTCTGTTGTATGTAATAGAAAATGTTGGAGATACAGTCATAGAAATTAAAAATACTTTCAGTTTATTCTAGATTAAAAATACCCTTTTTTCTGGCATACAAATGTACCGTATTTAGCTATGTATAGTGCACACATTTCTTACTGAAATCCTCATCCATTTTATCTACTGCGCATTATACACCAGTACAGACATCAGGACATTTTTTTCCGGACCAAAATTGACCAATATTTCGTATTCGACCCGAACAGTCATTCTATAATTTGTTACATTCGACAAACGTTATAAACTAGCTATTAAAACCAGTTGCCGATAGTCTATATAAATAAATGAAATGAATAAGACCACAAAAATTAGCGTTTATTTTGGCAAACTGAAGAATTTAAGTGAAATTAGTAAATGCATAAAAAAATGGCGATTTGATAACATCACGTGGTTTTATCGTATGTAATATTTCCCGTACTTTTCGCGTACTTCGCCGCATAAAGCAACGATGCAATCGTACGATATCATAGAGATAAAGAAACTTTGTAATAATAGTTTAATTGATTTAATATACCGTATGTTTTTAAATACGACATGATTAAAGACACAATGTGTTGGTTATTTTACGGGAAATATTTACTATGTACAATACAATGGCTGCAGTATTTCAATTGTTTGTAGCGATAATTAATTTCGACAAACCTTTCTTTCACAATGGGTCCCAGTTAATTAGGTAGGCTACATGCCTGAGTGCGTTACTGTTCCTCGATGAGGTATCTCGAGTGATTAATATAAGTTGTAAAAATCACGGAGCACAATTTTTAGCGATTCTTGAGAAATGTTAAATTTTGACTTGGAAAATTGCGTTTTTCACGTGCGCAGTATACATCGGAACTCAGTCCCCCCCCGATTTTCGTGCCAAATCGTGGGTGCGCATTATACACGATAGCGCACTATACATAGCTAAATACGGTAGATGAGACAAAGTAAGCACTTTGAACTTCCATACCCATTTACACAATCAGTAGTCCAACAGCATGTCAGTAGTTTTGGATGAGAATACAAAATGGTCACAATTTAAAATACCCATAGCAATTCCACATTTAAATGTTTTAATTAGCATATAATTTATATGCTCTTTATTTCCACTTTGCAGTGATTATTGACATATTTATGACAACAAAATTATTAATAATACATAGAAATATTAACAAAATATCAACATTTCAAATTCTATATACAATGATATGAATACGTTTTGTAAAATGTAATAATATTCTCTATTGTGCTATAAGTTCGACAAATTATCGAGGAGGAAAACAGTTTCAGTTTGGTTGAGGATTCATTCTTCAATTTTATCATATAATGAATGACTTATATAAATGAACCATTGGAACTGATATATTGCTTGACTATGTCTTATTATCATAAACACATATCAAGATAATTTAATTTGAAAGATGGTTAACTGTGTCGAAAAGAATGCTTATTTCAGAAAGTGCATCACAGAATGTTACCGGAACAGTAAAAGTGCTGACACAAGAATAATATAACAGCAATATATTGTGGTACATTACGCGTGTCTCGCTACCAAATGACAACACATTCTGGCGGACATAATTAATTGCCGTGGCGATGGTCCCGACACAAATCGTCACTAAAGATATTTAACCTTTCATGACAAATTGGAACTACCTGTACACTGCTGCACCAGTTGGTCACGTAGTGATGGGCAATCTACCTGTACACTGCTGCACCAGTTGGTCACGTAATGATGGGCAATCTACCTGTACACTGCTGCACCAGTTGGTCACGTAGTGATGGGCAATCTACCTGTACACTGCTGCACCAGTTGGTCACGTAGTGATGGGCAATCTACCTGTACACGGCTGCACCAGTTGGTCACGTAGTGATGGGCAATCTACCTGTACACTGCTGCACCAATTGGTCATGTAGTGATGGGCAATCTACCTGTACACTGCTGCACCAGTTGGTCACGTAGTGATGGGCAATCTACCTGTACACTGCTGCACCAGTTGGTCACGTAGTGATGGGCAATCTACCTGTACACTGCTGCACCAGTTGGTCACGTAGTGATGGGCAATCTACCTGTACACTGCTGCACCATTTGGTCACGTTTTAAGCCAAGTTTATATGTTACATCGGAGACAATTTTTGACATTCCGGAATTAGATATTTTATTCCAAACAGTGCTCCAGATAATATTGGACCGTAGAGAGTAATTACCATCACTTCTGGGGGTAAATTGGAAAAACTAAATTTGTGAGGGGTAATTAGCTAAGGAACGAAATCGACCGAAAGAAAATAAAATATTGGTAAATAAATGTATTACGTGATGTTCGATTATGAGAAAGTGTGATGGATTATTATGGATTATTGGTTTTCCGATCAATTTTCGATTATAATCTGGTCAGTAACAAATATTTTTAAATTAGGGATTGGCAATGTATCATATTCGAATATAAACATGAACAATAGCAGGTGATGACACGCTTGCTTATAATTACATGTGCTACTAATTGAGTAATGCAGTCTATTCGACAGGCACAAACGGAGAATAATAATTGTAGCCCCTATCGGTAAACGTCTTTCACGTATGCATGATCAAGGATAGAATTACAGCTACTCTGGTTACTACAGATTTATTTTTACGGAAATTATCTGAATCTGAATTGGTACAATGTAACGGGCATGTACACATGAGAGAGATAGCATGCGATTATTTATATGGGAAATACTGTATTCAGCATGGTATACGAGATATGATTTAGAATGACTGCAGAAAGTGGAAAATTAACACCAACAAATGATCCAGGTACCTGGCGAAATTTGATTCATTCGTCACAAATCAACATGGCGATCCATTTTGGTCGGTTTTATTCCGTTCAATTTTTAGCGGATTTTCGTGGCGAGTGAAAACGGCCAAATTCGCATGGGATGTGGAAGGTTGCAGATTCCGGATGAAGTATACTGTATCATGCATGATCCTCTGCACAGACGCAGTGACATGAAATTAAATTGACTTTTCAAGGCCATTTTACACATTTTCAAGGCCATTTATTAACTTACCATTGTAAATGAAATTGTTTTGAGGGATCTGTTGTTCTGATTTTTAAGTTGCTTTGTGTTTATCGCCCTTTGCATGATCGCCCTTTGCATGATCGCCCTTTGCATGATAGTTAAGTGCACTTTCGCCGATCTTAGGAAATATCAATTATTGTGTTATAAACTGAACACAGAGCTTTGTGGTTGTAACTTTTCACCAACTCCCAGCTGTTCTCGCTCAAGCCAAAAACAATTCTAGCAAAATCACATTTACTCATCCTAAACAGCATTGATTTATGAAAAAACGGCAAAAGATAAACCTGCCATTTGAATTGTGTGACGGCCATTTGAATTGTGTGACGGAAACAAACGAGTATGTCAGAAATGGCCTATATGAAGGGTTGGAGTATTTCACAGGACAGATACAAACACGTAATGAAATAGAACAATTGTTCACAAAGTTATTAAACTCATATTTCTGACGTCTTCGCAGATGCTTACATATCATTTTTCAAGGGAATTTTCGAAATCAAGTACTTTTCCAAGTCTGCGCAGACCATGCCTCAAGGTTATAAAACTTTTCTCAAATCTCGAACTCAAGCTCTAATGATCTGATTTGTTGATTCCAAGTGTTACTGTCAGCTGAACCAATCAGACGCTTGAGACTGAGTTTTGAGATTGGCGAAATTTTTTATAACCTCAGGGCCATGTGAATTGCAATATGTTGAGAAAGTATTCCAATATATGGTTGTACGCTTCAGGCGTATCGCGATTCCCCTAATGATTACTGGTCTCCCAAGTTATATGCTGTAACAACTATATTGGTTTATTCATGGCACGACTCAAATAGTCTTGATTTTTAAAGTTAATACAACGAAACACGAAAATCCATTGATATATAAATGATAATATAAAGGCGAATTACATTTCATTTTCACGTTTGTTAATTAACTTTTAAAAAAAATAAAAATAATTGTGGTATCAGGGTGCATAGGGTGATGCAGGCGCTGCGACAGTATGTGGTTGCATAGGGTGATGCATGCGCTGCGACAGTATGAGGTTGCATAGGGTGATGCATGCGCTGCGACAGTATGAGGTTGCATAGGGTGATGCGTACGCTGTGACAGTATCAGGGTGCATAGGGTGATGAATGCGCTGTGACAGTATGAGGTTGCATAGGGTGATGAATGCGCTGTGACAGTATGAGGTTGCATAGGGTGATGAATGCGCTGTGACAGTATGAGGTTGCATAGGGTGATGCATGCGCTGCGACAGTATGAGGTTGCATAGGGTGATGCGTACGCTGTGACAGTATCAGGGTGCATAGGGTGATGAATGCGCTGTGACAGTATGAGGTTGCATAGGGTGATGCATGCGCTGTGACAGTATGAGGTTGCATAGGGTGATGCATGCGCTGTGACAGTATGAGGTTGCATAGCGTGATGCATGCGCTGTGACACTATGAGGTTGCATAGGGTGATGCATGTGCTGTGACAGTATGAGGTTGCATAGGGTGATGCATGCGCTGTGACAGTATGAGGGTGCATAGGGTGATGCATGCGCTGTGACAGTATCAGGGTGCATAGGGTGATGCATGCGCTGTGACAGTATGAGGTTGCATAGGGTGATGCATGCGCTGTGACAGTATGAGGTTGCATAGGGTGATGCATGCGCTGTGACAGTATGAGGTTGCATAGGGTGATGCATGCGCTGTGACAGTATGAGGTTGCATAGGGTGATGCATGCGCTGTGACAGTATGAGGGTGCATAGGGTGATGCATGCGCTGTGACAGTATGTGGTTCCATAGGGTGATGCACACGCTGGGACAGTATGAGGTTGCATAGGGTGATGCATGCGCTGTGACAGTATGAGGTTGCATAGGGTGATGCATGCGCTGGGACAGTATGAGGTTGCATAGGGTGATGCACACGCTGGGACAGTATGAGGTTGCATAGGGTGATGCACACGCTGGGACAGTATGAGGTTGCATAGGGTGATGCACACGCTGGGACAGTATGAGGTTGCATAGGGTGATGCACACGCTGTGACAGTATGAGGTTGCATAGGGTGATGCATGCGCTGTGACAGTATGAGGTTGCATAGGGTGATGCATGCGCTGTGACAGTATCAGGGTGCATAGGGTGATGCATGCGCTGGGACAGTATGAGGTTGCATAGGGTGATGCACACGCTGGGACAGTATGAGGTTGCATAGGGTGATGCATGCGCTGGGACAGTATGAGGTTTCATAGGGTGATGCATGTGCTGGGACAGTATGAGGTTGCATAGTGTGATGCACACGCTGCGACAGTATCAGGGTGCATAGGGTGATGCATGCGCTGTGACAGTATGTGGTTGCATAGGGTGATGCACACGCTGGGACAGTATGAGGTTGCATAGCGTGATGCACACGCTGTGACAGTATCAGGGTGCATAGGGTGATGCATGCGCTGTGACAGTATCAGGGTGCATAGGGTGATGTACACGCTGTGACAGTATCAGGGTGCATAGGGTGATGCATGCGCTGTGACAGTATGAGGTTGCATAGGGTGATGAATGCGCTGTGACAGTATGAGGTTGCATAGGGTGATGCATGCGCTGCGACAGTATGAGGTTGCATAGGGTGATGCGTACGCTGTGACAGTATGAGGTTGCATAGGGTGATGCATGCGCTGTGACAGTATGAGGTTGCATAGGGTGATGCATGCGCTGTGACAGTATGAGGTTGCATAGCGTGATGCATGCGCTGTGACACTATGAGGTTGCATAGGGTGATGCATGTGCTGTGACAGTATGAGGTTGCATAGGGTGATGCATGCGCTGCGACAGTATGAGGTTGCATAGGGTGATGCGTACGCTGTGACAGTATCGGGGTGCATAGGGTGATGAATGCGCTGTGACAGTATGAGGTTGCATAGGGTGATGCATGCGCTGTGACAGTATGAGGTTGCATAGGGTGATGCGTACGCTGTGACAGTATGAGGTTGCATAGCGTGATGCATGCGCTGTGACACTATGAGGTTGCATAGGGTGATGCATGTGCTGTGACAGTATGAGGTTGCATAGGGTGATGCATGCGCTGTGACAGTATGAGGGTGCATAGGGTGATGCATGCGCTGTGACAGTATCAGGGTGCATAGGGTGATGCATGCGCTGTGACAGTATGAGGTTGCATAGGGTGATGCATGCGCTGCGACAGTATGAGGTTGCATAGGGTGATGCGTACGCTGTGACAGTATCAGGGTGCATAGGGTGATGAATGCGCTGTGACAGTATGAGGTTGCATAGGGTGATGCATGCGCTGTGACAGTATGAGGTTGCATAGGGTGATGCATGCGCTGTGACAGTATGAGGTTGCATAGCGTGATGCATGCGCTGTGACACTATGAGGTTGCATAGGGTGATGCATGTGCTGTGACAGTATGAGGTTGCATAGGGTGATGCATGCGCTGTGACAGTATGAGGGTGCATAGGGTGATGCATGCGCTGTGACAGTATCAGGGTGCATAGGCTGATGCATGCGCTGTGACAGTATGAGGTTGCATAGGGTGATGCATGCGCTGTGACAGTATGAGGTTGCATAGGGTGATGCATGCGCTGTGACAGTATGAGGTTGCATAGGGTGATGCATGCGCTGTGACAGTATGAGGTTGCATAGGGTGATGCATGCGCTGTGACAGTATGAGGGTGCATAGGGTGATGCATGCGCTGTGACAGTATGTGGTTCCATAGGGTGATGCACACGCTGGGACAGTATGAGGTTGCATAGGGTGATGCATGCGCTGTGACAGTATGAGGTTGCATAGGGTGATGCATGCGCTGGGACAGTATGAGGTTGCATAGGGTGATGCACACGCTGGGACAGTATGAGGTTGCATAGGGTGATGCACACGCTGTGACAGTATGAGGTTGCATAGGGTGATGCATGCGCTGGGACAGTATGAGGTTGCATAGGGTGATGAATGCGCTGTGACAGTATGAGGTTGCATAGGGTGATGCATGCGCTGCGACAGTATGAGGTTGCATAGGGTGATGCGTACGCTGTGACAGTATCAGGGTGCATAGGGTGATGAATGCGCTGTGACAGTATGAGGTTGCATAGGGTGATGCATGCGCTGTGACAGTATGAGGTTGCATAGGGTGATGCATGCGCTGTGACAGTATGAGGTTGCATAGCGTGATGCATGCGCTGTGACACTATGAGGTTGCATAGGGTGATGCATGTGCTGTGACAGTATGAGGTTGCATAGGGTGATGCATGCGCTGTGACAGTATGAGGGTGCATAGGGTGATGCATGCGCTGTGACAGTATGAGGGTGCATAGGGTGATGCATGCGCTGTGACAGTATGAGGTTGCATAGGGTGATGCATGCGCTGTGACAGTATGAGGTTGCATAGGGTGATGCACACGCTGGGACAGTATGAGGTTGCATAGGGTGATGCACACGCTGTGACAGTATGAGGTTGCATAGGGTGATGCATGCGCTGTGACAGTATGAGGTTGCATAGGGTGATGCATGCGCTGTGACAGTATCAGGGTGCATAGGGTGATGCATGCGCTGGGACAGTATGAGGTTGCATAGGGTGATGCACACGCTGGGACAGTATGAGGTTGCATAGGGTGATGCATGCGCTGGGACAGTATGAGGTTTCATAGGGTGATGCATGTGCTGGGACAGTATGAGGTTGCATAGTGTGATGCACACGCTGCGACAGTATCAGGGTGCATAGGGTGATGCATGCGCTGTGACAGTATGTGGTTGCATAGGGTGATGCACACGCTGGGACAGTATGAGGTTGCATAGCGTGATGCACACGCTGTGACAGTATCAGGGTGCATAGGGTGATGCATGCGCTGTGACAGTATCAGGGTGATGTACACGCTGGGACAGTATGAGGTTGCATATGGTGAGGCATGCGCTGTGACAGTATGAGGTTGCATAGGGTGATGCACATGCTGTGACAGTATGAGGTTGCATAGGGTGATGCATGCGCTGTGACAGTATGAGGTTGCATAGGGTGATGCATGCGCTGTGACAGTATGAGGTGGCATAGGGTGATGCATGCGCTGTGACAGTATCAGGGTGCATAGGGTGATGCATGCACTGTGACAGTACGAGGTTGCATAGGGTGATGCATGCGCTGGGACAGTATGAGGTTGCATAGGGTGATGCACACGCTGGGACAGTATGAGGTTGCATAGGGTGATGCACACGCTGGGACAGTATGAGGTTGCATAGGGTGATGCACACGCTGTGACAGTATGAGGTTGCATAGGGTGATGCACACGCTGTGACAGTATGAGGTTGCATAGGGTGATGCATGCGCTGTGACAGTATGAGGTGGCATAGGGTGATGCATGCGCTGTGACAGTATCAGGGTGCATATGGTGATGCATGCACTGTGACAGTATGAGATTGCATAGGGTGATGCATGCGCTGGGACAGTATGAGGTTGCATAGGGTGATGCACACGCTGGGACAGTATGAGGTTGCATAGGGTGATGCACACGCTGGGACAGTATGAGGTTGCATAGGGTGATGCACACGCTGGGACAGTATGAGGTTGCATAGGGTGATGCACACGCTGTGACAGTATGAGGTTGCATAGGGTGATGCATGCGCTGTGACAGTATGAGGTTGCATAGGGTGATGCATGCGCTGTGACAGTATCAGGGTGCATAGGGTGATGCATGCGCTGGGACAGTATGAGGTTGCATAGGGTGATGCACACGCTGGGACAGTATGAGGTTGCATAGGGTGATGCACACGCTGTGACAGTATCAGGGTGCATAGGGTGATGCATGCGCTGTGACAGTATGTGGTTGCATAGGGTGATGCACACGCTGGGACAGTATGAGGTTGCATAGCGTGATGGACACGCTGTGACAGTATCAGGGTGCATAGGGTGATGCATGCGCTGTGACAGTATCAGGGTGCATAGGGTGATGTACACGCTGGGACAGTATGAGGTTGCATATGGTGAGGCATGCGCTGTGACAGTATGAGGTTGCATAGGGTGATGCACATGCTGTGACAGTATGAGGTTGCATAGGGTGATGCATGCGCTGTGACAGTATGAGGTGGCATAGGGTGATGCATGCGCTGTGACAGTATCAGGGTGCATAGGGTGATGCATGCACTGTGACAGTATGAGGTTGCATAGGGTGATGCGTACGCTGTGACAGTCAAGAACCCCAGGGTGTATGATCCCGGCCACTATTTCGCACTTTTGTTGCCTACCTCTACATTGTACACCTTGTCTCATCAAACCATACAGGAACTTGTCGCATAAGTGACAACGTTGAAGTGAGGAAAAATTGTACTCGGTAAATCGGTGATTCTCCGAAGCCGCACCACCGCAGCTACTTGCTGCTGAAAGAAACAAAATACATCAATTAGTACCAACAAATTTCATTTCTTGAAAGCGATATTTATGTTTATAACAAGCGATATTTACGTTCGATATTTATGTTTATAACAAGCGATATTTATGTTTTTAACAAGCGATATTGATGTTATTAACAAGCGATATTTATAACAAGCGATATTGATGTTATTAACAAGCGATATTTATGTTTATAACAAGCAATATTTATGTTTTTAACAAGCAATATTTATGTTTTTAACAAGCAATATTTATGTTTATAACAAGCAATAGTTATGTTTTTAACAAGCAATATTTATGTTTATAACAAGCAATATTTATGTTTATAACAAGCAATATTTATGTTTATAACAAGCAATAGTTATGTTTTTAACAAGCAATATTTATGTTTTTAACAAACAATATTTATGTTTATAACAAGCAATATTTATGTTATTAACAAGCAATATTTATGTTTATAACAAGCAATATTTATGTTTTTAACAAGCAATATTTATGTTTATAACAAGCAATATTTATGTTTTTAACGAGCAATATTTATGTTTATAACAAGCCATATTTATGTTTATAACAACAATATTTATGTTTTTAACAAGCAATATTTATGTTTATAACAACAATGTTTATGTTTTTAACAAGCAATATTTATGTTATTAACAAGCGTTATTTATGTTTATAAAATGGCCTGTAGATCAACGTCAAAAGGATGGAATACTATGCTGGACCTGGGAATTCTCCCATACAGGACATTACAAACGGTCAATCTCTTCAACTACAAGTACTGTTTATGCTGTTGTATCAATGTGTTCATGCATTCGTTTGGACATACAATGTATTAACAAATAAATTATTCAACACTGAATAGGCATGATTTTTTGTTTGAATTTTGCAAGCGGCATGTGCACTGTAACTGGTTATACGGCAATATTATAGGGGTGTCACGATATTAGCAGCCCATATCCAGATATATTGCATTTTTTGGATAAAATAATCGCGATATTTATCACGATATATTACCTTAATGCATTTGTCTTGCTTTCATTGTGATTATATTTTTCTATTAAGAGTATTTAAAAAGATGACACAGATTATTTTACACACATTTTAAGACACTATCTCATTCAACAGTATTTATTAACTAGAAAAACAACAAAACACTGAATAAAATAACAACTTAAATTGACTAGAAAATGTCTCGGAGAACGGTGAATAAGTATATTGTCGGGCCAAAAACTCGTTTTTATATTGAAGTCATGAAAAACTGGTGCCGTCCCTCATGACCAGGCTTTTAAACATTGACCACATAAAACGCCTACACGACACGTAGTAAAAATGAAAATATTGAGCTTTGTTAAACTTAAATTAAAAATTGTGAAATTAAAAGGAATATATAACAGCGGAATTTATTTGGATATCTTTAAGACCTCAACACATATTTGATCGCGGATGTTAATATTGCAACATACGGCGACACCCCTAGGCAATAAACACTTTAACTTGACTAATATACACCAATGTGAACAGTATTGAGGTTTTAGACTATTTGCATTGAAAGATGCAGCAACACAAGTGTATCGATCTGTCGAAAATAGCATCGTTTTTCTCCTAAAGATGGGAAAAATATTTTTAAATGCAATATTTATAATTTTGATGCAGTGAACAGGGCTCGACAAATCCTATTGCCCGACTCCTGTGGCAAGCCTAAAACATGTTCAGGCAAGTGACTGTCAACTAGACAAGTCCTGGACAAGTAAAATTTCCATGGGTGTGATAGTCGGACAAGTGTCAGTTAAATAGACAAACTAATCAACTGTCAGCACGGCCAAGCCAATTATTGATCCTATACTCCTCTACATACTATTAATGACAGGCATTGCCAGAAACAATTGCCAAATCAAAGCTCTCATTAGGCGTTATTTGTTTATTTAACGTCGCTACCGGTTGCCCATTTAAGTGACGGACAGTTGTGACACAAATCAGTCATATTAAATACATATCCGGGAGTGTGTGTGTGTTTTATGTTTATTTATCGTTGCTACCGGTTGCCCATATGAGCGACACCTCCTGAAGAGATTAGTCATTTTAGATATTTGGATGATAGTGCAATGATACAGACAGACCAATTCCAGAGACTCCTCTGGTTGTTTTAGGTGCACAGTGTAAAGCACCGACACGAGACCTCGGCTTAAAGTCCAAGATGAAAGACTTGCATAATTTGGACACGGTCATGACATTGCATATTTAAAAATATTCATCCCATAACAAATGATAAAACAGTCTACAGATATTGTGTTATGGATGCATCCCATTATAGGAATAAGCATGCGCACAATTAAAGAGCATTCTGTGCCCTTTATCAAAGTCAGTGACTTCCATCAACCCAAATGCTCACATTGATTGCCCCTTGGCAAAACCATGACAACATTCATCATGCTAAACTTATTCACATATTGCTTAGAACATGAGCACTGCAAACTGGATATTCCAAGGAGTGGGTGACTACGATCACAGTTTCACACTGGATGTGCCAAGGAGTGGGTGACTAGGATCACAGTTTCATACTGGATGTGCCAAGGAGTGGGTGACTAGGATCACAGTTTCATACTGGATGTGCCAAGGAGTGGGTGACTAGGATCACAGTTTCACACTGGATGTGCCAAGGAGTGGGTGACTAGGATCATACTGGATGTGCCAAGAAGTGGGTGACTAGGATCACAGTTTCATACTGGATGTGCCAAGGAGTGGGTGACTAGGATCACAGTTTCATACTGGATGTGCCAAGGAGTGGGTGACTAGGATCACAGTTTCACACTGGATGTGCCAAGGAGTGGGTGACTAGGATCATACTGGATGTGCCAAGAAGTGGGTGACTAGGATCACAGTTTCATACTGGATGTGCCAAGGAGTGGGTGACTAGGATCACAGTTTCATACTGGATGTGCCAAGGAGTGGGTGACTAGGATCACAGTTTCACACTGGATGTGCCAAGGAGTGGGTGACTAGGATCATACTGGATGTGCCAAGGAGTGGGTGACTAGGATCACAGTTTCATACTGGATGTGCCAAGGAGTGGGTGACTAGGATCACAGTTTCATACTGGATGTGCCAAGGAGTGGGTGACTAGGATCACAGTTTCATACTGGATGTGCCAAGGAGTGGGTGACTAGGATCACAGTTTCACACTGGATGTGCCAAGGAGTGGGTGACTAGGATCACAGTTTCATACTGGATGTGCCAAGGAGTGGGTGACTAGGATCACAGTTTCATAATGGATGTGCCAAGGAGTGGGTGACTAGGATCACAGTTTCACACTGGATGTGCCAAGGAGTGGGTGACTAGGATCACAGTTTCACACTGGATGTGCCAAGGAGTGGGTGACTAGGATCACAGTTTCATACTGGATGTGCCAAGGAGTGGGTGACTAGGATCACAGTTTCACACTGGATGTGCCAAGGAGTGGGTGACTAGGATCACAGTTTCACACTGGATGTGCCAAGGAGTGGGTGACTAGGATCACTGTTTCACACTGGATGTGCCAAGGAGTGGGTGACTAGGATCACAGTTTCATACTGGATGTGCCAAGGAGTGGGTGACTAGGATCACAGTTTCATACTGGATGTGCCAAGGAGTGGGTGACTAGGATCACAGTTTCACACTGGATGTGCCAAGGAGTGGGTGACTAGGATCACAGTGTCACACTGGATGTGCCAAGGAGTGGGTGACTAGGATCACAGTTTCACACTGGATGTGCCAAGGAGTGGGTGACTAGGATCACAGTTTCACACTGGATGTGCCAAGGAGTGGGTGACTAGGATCACAGTTTCACACTGGATGTGCCAAGGAGTGGGTGACTAGGATCACAGTTTCACACTGGATGTGCCAAGGAGTGGGTGACTAGGATCATACTGGATGTGCCAAGGAGTGGGTGACTAGGATCACAGTTTCATACTGGATGTGCCAAGGAGTGGGTGACTAGGATCACAGTTTCATACTGGATGTGCCAAGGAGTGGGTGACTAGGATCACAGTTTCACACTGGATGTGCCAAGGAGTGGGTGACTAGGATCATACTGGATGTGCCAAGGAGTGGGTGACTAGGATCACAGTTTCATACTGAATGTGCCAAGGAGTGGGTGACTAGGATCACAGTTTCATACTGGATGTGCCAAGGAGTGGGTGACTAGGATCACAGTTTCACACTGGATGTGCCAAGGAGTGGGTGACTAGGATCACAGTTTCACACTGGATGTGCCAAGGAGTGGGTGACTAGGATCATACTGGATGTGCCAAGGAGTGGGTGACTAGGATCACAGTTTCACACTGGATGTGCCAAGGAGTGGGTGACTAGGATCACAGTTTCACACTGGATGTGCCAAGGAGTGGGTGACTAGGATCACAGTTTCATACTGGATGTGCCAAGGAGTGGGTGACTAGGATCACAGTTTCACACTGGATGTGCCAAGGAGTGGGTGACTAGGATCACAGTTTCATACTGGATGTGCCAAGGAGTGGGTGACTAGGATCATAGTTTCACACTGGATGTGCCAAGGAGTGGGTGACTAGGATCACAGTTTCACACTGGATGTGCCAAGGAGTGGGTGACTAGGATCACAGTTTCATACTGGATGTGCCAAGGAGTGGGTGACTAGGATCACAGTTTCACACTGGATATGCCAAGGAGTGGGTGACTAGGATCACAGTTTCACACTGGATGTGCCAAGGAGTGGGTGACTAGGATCACAGTTTCACACTGGATGTGCCAAGGAGTGGGTGACTAGGATCATACTGGATGTGCCAAGGAGTGGGTGACTAGGATCACAGTTTCACACTGGATGTGCCATGGAGTGGGTGACTAGGATCATACTGGATGTGCCAATGAGTGGTTGACTAGGATCATACTGGATGTGCCAAGGAGTGGGTGACTAGGATCACAGTTTCATACTGGATGTGCCAAAGAGTGGGTGACTAGGATCACAGTTTCACACTGGATGTGCCAAGGAGTGGGTGACTAGGATCACAGTTTCTGGATGTGCTAAGGAGTGGGTGACTAGGATCACAGTTTCTGGATGTGCTAAGGAGTGGGTGACTAGGATCACAGTTTCTGGATGTGCTAAGGAGTGGGTGACTAGGATCATACTGAATGTGCCAAGGAGTGGGTGACTAGGATCACAGTTTCTGGATGTGCTAAGGAGTGGGTGACTAGGATCATACTGAATGTGCCAAGGAGTGGGTGACTAGGATCACAGTTTCTGGATGTGCCAAGGAGTGGGTGACTAGGATCATACTGAATGTACCAATGAGTGGGTGACTAGGATCACAGTTTCTGGATGTGCTAAGGAGTGGGTGACTAGGATCATACTGAATGTGCCAAGGAGTGGGTGACTAGGATCACAGTTTCTGGATGTGCCAAGGAGTGGGTGACTAGGATCATACTGAATGTACCAATGAGTGGGTGACTAGGATCAGTTTCTGGATGTGCCACAGAGTTTATATAGCGGCATATTTGGAACGGTTTGTGCAAATTTGGGGTGGATTATGGTAAATAGTGTCGCAATTTTTGAATCATCGAGTTTCTGTTTTATACTTCCATCGGATCCAAAATAATCTCCCTTTATCAGATTTTTTTTACAAACTGTACAAAATACCCCAAAATCATAATGCAAAATAAAAGAATACATGGCTTTGTCAAAATGATGTAGTATACTTTATAATATAAGTGCAGAGTAATAATCAGCGTACATGTAGATCATTGATATTTAATTTCCTAATTTAATAAGAAGAGATGAGAAGAACTCCCTGATCCCACATCTGACCCTAATAAAATTAAGTCTTTCAGATGGGACATTAAACCAAGGTCTCATGTCGGTGCTGTACATACACCGTGCACGTAAAAGAACCAGAGGAGACTCTGGAATGGGTCTCTATCTGTATCATTGCACTATCCTCCAAAAATCTAAAATGACTATTAATCTCTTCAGGAGGCATCGCTCATATGGGCAACCGGTAGCAACAATAAATAAACGTAAAACACACACAACTCCCCGATAAACCACCTCCGTGGTCGAGTGGTTAAGGTCGCTGACTTGTATACCACTGTAACCTATCATCTCTGATGGTCACGGGTTCGAGCCCCGCTCAGACTATGTCTCATTTATATGAAAAAGTTGGCAGTTTCTTACAGAGATTGTTGGTGCACAAAGTATTGGTTAACCGCTGGAGCCTGCCCAGGAACAGTGTTGTTAGGTAAACTGCCGGTCGCTCAAATGGGAAACCGGTAGCGACGTTAAATAAACTTAAATAATAAAATAAACTCCCTGATATGCATGTAAAAGAACCAGAGGAGATTCTGGAATGGGTTTATGTCTACCTCCAAAAATCTAATACGACTAATCTCTTCAGGAGGCGTCGTTCATATGGGCAACCGGTAGCGACGATAAATAAGCGTAAAACACACACACTCTCGGATATGTATCTAATACGACTGATTTGCTTAGTGGAAATGAAACTTGATTTGCTTAGTGGAAATGAAACAATTGAAGCGTAACTAGAACTTTGATTCGACAATCGTTTCTCCGGATGCCTGTAATTAATAGTATGTAGAGGGCGGGGTTTGCGATCGATAATTGGCTCAGCTGAGTGCATAACAATCAGTTGATTAGTTTGGCTATTTAATTGATCTGTTTATTGGACACTTGTCTGATTATCACACTCGTGGAAATTTGACTTGTCAGGCAATAAGATTTGTAACTTGTTATATATTTTCGGAGGATGCAAATATATTGGAAATTACTAAATGTATATGCATCCCCCATTGATATCCGGTATGTTTAGACACACCGACATTTGACATGAAATTTAATCTAGCGTACATGTATGTCTCCCCACTCACTGTTGCTTCAGTAATAAAAGCAGTGATATAATTATGAAGTCATTGCAATATAATGAGTCATATGTATGTAGTATTATGAAGTTTTGGAGATGTAGCAGGGATTGTAATTTACCAGACAATTGATACTGGTGCTTCATGCCAAGCTTGCTGACAAAGCAAAAAGATGTTTTGGAAATGAAGCACAAACAAAAACATTGTTATAAATATGGCCATAAATCCGCAAAAACATTATCCAACCGGAATGACTCAATGAGGTTACAACATGCAGAACGGAACATCATGCCGATGCTTCCTGCCAAATTTAGTGAACATTCACCTAGGGGTGTGTAGATGAAGCGCGGACAAACTTTGTGTTATAAAAATGTCCAGCGGCTGTGAATCTACCAAATAATAATCCAACCGGAACGGGATTACAACATGTACAACTAGACATCATACCGATGCCTCCTGTCTAGCTTGGTGGGAAATCCAACAATAGACACAACTAGACATCATACCGATGCCTCCTGTCTAGCTTGGTGGGAAATCCAACAATGGGCTTACAATAGACACAACTAGACATAATACCAATGCATCCTGTCTAGCTTGGTGGGAAATCCAACAATGGGCTTACAATAGACACAACTAGACATAATACCAATGCATCCTGTCTAGCTTGGTGGGAAATCCAACAATGGGCTTACAATAGACACAACTAGACATAATACCAATGCATCCTGTCTAGCTTGGTGGGAAATCCAACAATGGGCTTACAATAGACACAACTAGACATCATACCAATGCCTCCTGTCTAGCTTGGTGGGAAATCCAACAATGGGTTTAGGAGTTAAAGCAGGGATGGGATTACAATAGACACAACTAGACATAATACCAATGCCTCCTGTCTAGCTTGGTGGGAAATCCAACAATGGGCTTACAATAGACACAACTAGACATAATACCAATGCCTCCTGTCTAGCTTGGTGGGAAATCCAACAATGGGCTTAGGAGATAAAGCAGGGATGGGATTACAGTAGACACAACTAGACATAATACCAAATGCCTCCTGTCTAGCTTGGTGGGAAATCCAACAATGGGCTTACAATAGACACAACTAGACATAATACCAATGCCTCCTGTCTAGTTTGGTGTGTTGGAGATGAAGTGTGGAAAAAGCAGACTGACAGATGGCATATTATGTGAAATGCAGACAAGCGACCACTTTGCATGCTAGTGGTGACACAGTAACAGTGAAATATGTCATGAGTGACCTGGCCGATCACATGGCAGACCACAAGGAAATAGGTAACCATACAAGCAGGTTGCTTTCTCCTCAATCCTACATGTATGTATAATGTACATATTATTTATACTTTTATTCAAAGAAATATTGTTTAAACTAAATATGTCAATTTTATTAATTAGACAAGTTCCATGACATATTTCCAGACTGTTTAGAGACAAATAAGAAAAACACATTAATCAAACGTCGTCTGTTTAAGTGTTTTATGTTTATTTATCATCACTACCGGTTGCTAATATGAGCGACGCCGCCTGAAGAGATTAGTCATGTTAGATTTTGGAGGATAGTGCAATGATACAGACAGAGAGAGTCTCCTCTGGTTCTTTTACATGCACGGTTAAACGCACCGACTAGGCTTAATATTAGTAGGGTCGGACAGGGGGATTGAACCTGTTATCCCTGGATTCACAAGCCAATTATCATCTGTTGTGTGTGTGTTTTTATGTTTATTTATCGCCGCGACATTTATTTTGATACAGAAATTGAATAAATCTTAAATAACAAATCTCTTACAGTAGATCTGTCGTTTATGTCAGCAAATGGAATTAAAACAAGAATTCCTATGCATATTTAATCTTTTTATTTTAGTAAACCACTATTTGCCAACGTTTTTGAGGATTATGCATATATATATATATCCATAAAGGGAGATAATTTACAAATGCTACTTTCACTAAAGAATGTTGACAAATATTCCAAATTTTAACTTCATATTTATATCGAAAAATGTAAATTCAAGATCATAAATAAACAAGGATTTCTAACTGGTAGATCAATTTTATACAGACAGTAGATTCTAATTTACTTTGTGAAGATCAAAATTCTTTCATCATAAAAATCTGATTTTTACGTTTTCATTGTAAGAAATAAATATCACAGTAAGCCTATTTTCTACATTTGGGCAAAAGAAGAGTTAAATTTCAGACTGGACTGGAATTTCTTAGGATAAAATCCAAATTGGTGAAAACTAAATGAATTCACGATTTCACAATAATTATAAAAAAATGAAATATATACGATCTGCAAAGATAAGACCCCAGTTCAGAATATGAAAGAAGAAAAACATATCCGGTGGGTAATCCTTCTACCAGTTAATGGCCAAATTCAACAGACTGAGTATTATTGCCAGGTGGGTGCGCATAGAGAAAGAACGGATGAAATCTACGTGATATAGCATCTGATGAAATCTACGTGATATAGCATCATCAGCATGCATGAAGAGACTGCTTGGGGATTAGATAACGAGGGTGTGAAGGAATAATATAAAACTAAATCTGGTTTATACGTACCTTCCATGTCGGACATAAACTGTCCTGGGGGAGGCAGCGCACTGCTGTATGGTGCCTGTTCGGAATAGAAAGGTAAAGCTGCACTTTGGTATGCTTGGTACAATCCAGAGTCCGTGCAACAACTACACTCTGTCTGCCGTTCCTCCTGCATTATCTGACATGGTCTTATATAACTGGAGACTCCTCCACTCTGCCCATTGAACATTAATTCTATTGTATTTTCACAGTATTGTGTATATTTATTAATTCCAAAAAGAACTAAATCCTAGGGTTAAAACGTGGAAAAGCATGGACTTTCTGACACAAAATCTGTTGAAAATCCAACTGTGAAACTGTTTTAATTAAATCCGACAAATACACTGTATTCCGTGGTTAAAATATCGCTTCATGAGAATTCCAAATAACAGTAAATTAGTAGAAAGTATAACTAATCCAAAGCCGGCAACGTGTTCACTTTAACAGAGCCGCACGCCGATATAAACGTCTTTCTTGCGTGGTGTTTTACTCGCATCTGACCGCTATACTGAAGTTTTAACTGTGTAGAGGCAATGGAGCGATAACATGTGAGAGAGAGAGAATTATTGGCTAGCGCCCAACTAGTGTTAACCTACTAGCATATACAAGCGAGGTATAGGCAGGCAGCAATGAACGTTTGACCTAGATACGGTCCGACAACATGACGTGCGGCTCCAATAAGATTTGACAGATTATAGCCCGTTTCGAAATATATAATTAGCTGTACCTGTACAAGATTAAAGTGTGTTTCTATATTTGATTTCTTTTTCTGTGTATTGGGCATTATATTATGTTATTTTTCGTCTGCTTAATTATGGTTTAAGACCGCTAATTAGTGAACAGTAAAAGCAGAGTATATGACTATGAGTGACCCATGTGGTTAGCTGGTGGGAGGGTCAATTGTAAGACTGATCACACCAGTAGTTTTATGATAGAGAGATCATACTAAAACTGTAAAAGTATTAATAAAATGAAATACAATAAATACGTTTTCATCATAATTAACCCCCATTGATAGTAACTCCCTGTGGTTTGCAAAGTGACCTGAACACTCATCTGAGTCCTACCAAAGAGCCCTCCCACGTGGCCCAGGTCCCTCAGCTAAGCCGTCTTGTGCCAAGTTGTGGTCTGCCACGTGACCCAGTCAGGTCCCTCACCTAAGCCATGTGCCAAGTTGTGGTCTGCCAGTGACCAGCCAGGTTACGCACCAACACCTTATGGTCTGCAATGTGACCCAGCCAGGTCACTCACCTAAGCCTTGTGGTCTGCCACTTGACCAGGTCAGGTCCCTCATCTAAGCCTTGTGGTCTGCCATGTGATCGGTCAGGTCACACATTGGTCTGCCATATGACATGGCCAGGTCACTCACCTAAGCCTTGAGGTATGTCATGTAACCTGGCCAGGTGGTTCACCAAGGCTTGAGGTCTGCCATGTGATATGACCAGGTTGCTCGCCTTAAGCCATGTAGTCTGCCATGTGACCTGGCCAGGTGGTCTGCCATGTGACCTGGCCAGGTGGTTCACCAAGGCTTGTGGTCTGCCATGTAACCTGGCCATGTGGTTCACCAAGGCTTGAGGTCTGTCATGTAACCTGGCCAGGTGGTTCACCAAGGCTTGTGGTCTGCCATGTAACCTGGCCAGGTGGTTCACCAAGGCTTGTGGTCTGCCATGTAACCTGGCCATGTGGTTCACCAAGGCTTGAGGTCTGTCATGTAACCTGGCCAGGTGGTTCCCAAGGCTTGTGGTCTGCCATGTAACCTGGCAGGTGGTCACAAGGCTTGTGGTCTGCCATGTAACCTGGCCAGGGGTTCACCAAGGCTTGTGGTCTGCCATGTAACCTGGCCAGGTGGTTCACCAAGGCTTGTGGTCTGCCATGTAACCTGGCCAGGTGGTTCACCAAGGCGTGTGGTCTGCCATGTAACCTGGCCAGGTGGTTCACCAAGGCTTGAGGTCTGTCATGTAACCTGGCCAGGTGGTTCACCAAGGCTTGTGGTCTGCCATGTAACCTGGCCAGGTGGTTCACCAAGGCTTGAGGTCTGTCATGTAACCTAGCCAGGGGGTTCACCAAGGCTTGTGGTCTGCCATGTGACATGGCCAGGTTGCTTACCCAAGCCTCGTGTTCGGCCAGGTAACCCAGCCAGGTGACTCACGTAAGCCTTTTGGTCTGCCATGTGACATGGCCAGGTTGCTTACCCAAGCCTCGTGTTCGGCCAGGTAACCCAGCCAGGTGACTCACGTAAGCCTTTTGGTCTGCCATGTGACATGGCCAGGTTGCTTACCCAAGCCTCGTGTTCGGCCAGGTAACCCAGCCAGGTGACTCACGTAAGCCTTTTGGTCTGCCATGTGACATGGCCAGGTTGCTTACCCAAGCCTCGTGTTCGGCCAGGTAACCCAGCCAGGTGACTCACGTAAGCCTTTTGGTCTGCCATGTGACATGGCCAGGTTGCTTACCCAAGCCTCGTGTTCGGCCAGGTAACCCAGCCAGGTGACTCACGTAAGCCTTTTGGTCTGCCATGTGACATGGCCAGGTTGCTTACCCAAGCCTCGTGTTCGGCCAGGTAACCCAGCCAGGTTGCTTACCTAAACCATTTGCTCTTCCATGTGACCTGGCCAGGTTGCTTACCTAAGCCTTGTGGTCTGCCAAGTGACCTGGCCAGGTTGCTTACCTAAACCATATGCTCTTCCATGTGACCTGGCCAGGTTGCGCACCTAAGCCTTGTGGTCTGCCAAGTGACCTGGCCAGGTTGCGCACCTAAACCATATGCTCTTCCATGTGACCTGGCCAGGTTGCTCACATACGCCTTGTGGTCTGTCAATTGACCTGGCCAGGTTGCTCACCTAAGCCTTGTGGTTTTCCATGTGACCTGGCCAGGTTGCTCACCTAAGATTTGTCTGCCACTGCCATTGTGGTCTTCCATGTGACCTGGCCAGGTTGCTCACCTAAGATTTGTCTGCCACTGCCATTGTGGTCTTGATTCAAAGACAATTCATCAGCAATTTGGACATTAGAAAATCTTGGTCGATCCTCTTTGAAATATACTATTGTTCAATAAAGTTTGTCTAAGAGTACTTACATGGATGTAAAAGACAGAGCTACACCCATTTTCCTAGTACCATATATTACATTTGATAGAAATTCCTGTGTCGCAATTTCTAAATTTCTACTGCATATTGCTATGGTAACATATTTTATTTTATTTTGCATGAAACATTTATGTTTTTCAAGTTCAATAAATATGTCATAAAATGCACACAAACTACAGCTGCTTTAAGGGTACAGATAATGTTATTTATTTTGTCTTACTGTATGTTTTTTCAAGACTTATTTTAGCCCATTTGGTCCCATAAGTAAAACAACCATCACATACTTCCATCCTAAAACACTTCCATCCTAAAACACTTCCATCCTAATACACTTCCATCCTAAAATACTTCCACCCTAAAATACTTCAATCCTAAAATACTTCCATCCTAAAATACTTCCACCCTAAAATACTTCAATCCTAAAATACTTCCATCCTAAAATAGTTTCACCCTAAAATACTTCAATCCTAAAATACTTCCACCCTAAAATACTTCAATCCTAAAATACTTCAATCCTAAAATACTTCCACCCTAAAATACTTCCACCCTAAAATACTTCCACCCTAAAATACTTCAATCCTAAAATACTTCCATCCTAAAATACTTCCACCCTAAAATACTTCAATCCTAAAATACTTCCATCCTAAAATACTTCCACCCTAAAATACTTTCATCCTAAAATACTTCAATCCTAAAATACTTCCATCCTAAAATACTTCCATCCTAAAATACTTCAATCCTAAAATACTTCCATCCTAAAATAATTCCACCCTAAAATACTTCAATCCTAAAATACTTCCATCCTAAAATACTTCCATCCTAAAATACTTCAATCCTAAAATACTTCAATCCTAAAATACTTCAATCCTAAAATACTTCCACCCTAAAATACTTCCACCCTAAAATACTTCGATCCTGAAATACTTCCACCCTAAAATACTTCAATCCTAAAATACTTCCATCCTAAAATACTTCCACCCTAAAATACTTCAATCCTAAAATACTTCCATCCTAAAATACTTCCACCCTAAAATACTTTCATCCTAAAATACTTCAATCCTAAAATACTTCCATCCTAAAATATTCCACCTAAAATACTTCATCCTAAAATACTTCCATCCTAAAATACTTCCATCCTAAAATACTTCAATCCTAAAACACTTCCATCCTAAAATACTTCCACCCTAAAATACTTTCACCCTAAAATACTTTCACCCTAAAATACTTCAATCCTAAAATACTTCCATCCTAAAATACTTTCACCCTAAAATACTTTCACCCTACAATACGTCCACCCTAAAATACTTTCACCCTAAAATACTTCAATCCTAAAATACTTCCATCCTAAAATACTTTCACCCTAAAATACTTCCATCCTAAAATACTTCCACCCTAAAATACTTCAATCCTAAAATACTTCCACCCTAAAATACTTTCACCCTAAAACACTTTCATCCTAAAACACGTCCATCCTAAAATACTTCAATCCTAAAATACTGCCATCCTAAAATACTTCCATCCTAAAATACTTCCATCCTAAAATACTTCCACCCTAAAATACTTCAATCCTAAAATACCTTCACCCTAAAACACTTCCACCCTAAAATACTTTCACCCTAAAATACTTCCATCCTAAAACACTTCCATCCTAAAACACTTCCATCCTAAAATACTTCCACCACACTCTAAAATACTTCCATCCTAAAATACTTCCATCCTAAATACTTCCATCCTAAAATACGTCCACCCTAAAATACTTCCATCCTAAAATACTTTCACCCTAAAATACTTTCACCCTAAAATACTTCCATCCCAAAAATACTTCCACCCTAAAATAGTTTCATCCTAAAATACTTCCATCCTAAAATACTTCCATCCTAAAACACTTCCATCCTAAAATAGTTTCATCCTAAAATACTTCCATCCTAAAACACTTCCATCCTAAAATAGTTTCACCCTAAAACACTTCCATCCTAAAATATTTCCATCCTAAAATAGTTTCATCCTAAAACACTTCCATCCTAAAATACTTCCATCCTAATACACTTCCATCCTAAAACACTTCCATCCTAAAACACTTCCATCCTAATACACTTCCATCCTAAAACACTTCCATCCTAAAACACTTCCATCCTAATACACTTCCATCCTAAAACACTTCCATCCTAAAATACTTCCATCCTAAAATACTTCCATCCTAAAACACTTCCATCCTAAAATACTTCCATCCTAAAATACTTCCATCCTAAAATAGTTTCACCCTAAAACACTTACATCCTAAAATACTTCCATCCTAAAATACTTCCATCCTAAAATAGTTTCATCCTAAAATACTTCCATCCTAAAACACTTTTATCCTAAAACACTTCCACCTAAAATACTTCCATCCTAAAATACTTCCACCCTAAAATAGTTTCATCCTAAAATACTTACACCCTAAAATACTTCCATCCTAAAATACTTCCACCCTAAAATACTTCCATCCTAAAATACTTCCATCCTAAAATACTTCCACCCTAAAATAGTTTCATCCTAAAATACTTCCATCCTAAAATACTTCCACTCTAAAATAGTTTTATCCTAAAATACTTCCATCCTAAAATAGTTTCATCCTAAAATACTTTTATCCTAAAACACTTCCATCCTAAAATACTTCCACCCTAAAATAGTTTCACCCTAAAATACTTCCATCCTAAAATACTTCCATC